>OZ038382.1:105722011-106270877 GCA_964036045.1 Eutreptiella sp. 'Long Island Sound 2002' | reverse complement strand
CCAGTTTCAAGGCATTTGGGATTTTCCATGAGCCCAAACCGTTGCCACGGCTCGAAATGGGCTAAACCCACTTGTTGAGCATCACAATAGCTCCAAAGTCACTTTTTGAAAAACGCGTTTTTTACCCATTTTTGACGCATTGTTGGTCCCAAAATGGCCCATTTTCAAGGCATTTTGGATTTTCCATGGCCAAAGCGCGCCACCACGGGCTCAAAACGGCCTAAAAACACTTGTTTGAGCATCCCAAGTGGTCTAGGAACAACTTTGAAAAAAATCATTTTGTTCGCCCTGGGACCCTGGTGGACCCACCGTTGGCCCCCATTGTGCGTGGGCTGGCCCGGCCCTCCGGCTGCACCAAGTGACCACAGGTACGGGGGTCTAGGCGTCTCGTTGGGCGATTCTGAGGCTTGCAAACCATAAAAAGTGGGGGGTTGCGGGGGACTAGGTGCCCTCGGAATTCGTTTTTGAGCCTGGTAGCCCAAGATACGGCCCGGTCTTGGTTTCGGGGTGCTGGTGCACCATTGCGCAGTTTTGGGGCTTTTTGGCGCCTTTTGGGCGTTTCTCGGACATATCGTGGAGTTAGAGGGCACCAAAGGTCCCTTGGTCACGACAAAGTCAAGCCGCACGTGGAGTGTAGCAGCCGTTTGCCTTCGTTTGGCTGTTTTGAACCCTTACTAGGGCTGTTTTGGGCGAAATGGGCTGTTTTTGGCCAAAAATTGGCGCAGGGTGGGAGGGCACCTCCCGACTTGGCGCCCCCGCCCCGGGCCGCCACCGGTGATTTTTTGGCTCAAAACTTGGATTTGGCAAGACACCACGCAGCTCTAGGTTGGCTAAGGTAGAGTCAGGCCCGAGGCGTTGGGAAGGTGCAATGGCCAAAACGGCACGGAGACGTGCTTGTTGCTTGTTGCTTGTTGCTTGTTGCTTGTTAGCTAAAATTTAAGGGGAGAGGGTGTAGTAATATATATATATATATATATATATATAATATATATATATTACTACACCCTCTCCCCTTAAATCTAGCTAACAAGCAACAAGCAAGCAACAAGCAAGCAACAACAAGCAAGCAACAACAAGCAAGCACTTCTCCTCACTGTTTTGGCCATTGCTCCACCTCATTGCTTCGGGCTCTACTGTACTCTAGCCATCTTGGAGCCTAGGTGGTGGCCTTGCCAAATCCAAGGTTCTGAGCTAAAAACTCAGCGACGGCGGCCCGGGGCGGGGGTGCCCAGAGCGGACGTGCCTCCCAAATCTGCGCAGTTTTGGGCCAAAAACCGCCATTTTTCGCCCAAAACAGCCCCAAAACCCGGGCAAAACGCCCAAACGAAGGATACGGTGAGTACACCGCACGTGCGGCTTCACTTCACCGTGTCAAAGAGCTCTCTAGTGCCCTTTAATTCCACGATGTGTCGGAGAAACGGCCCAAAAAGGCGCCAAAAAGCCACAAAACCTGCGCAATGCGCACCAACACCCCGAAACCAAGCACGGGGGCATATCTTGGGCTACGTGGCTCAAATCGAATTCCGAAGGCACCTAGTCCACCCGCAACCCCCCACTTTTTGTGGTTTCCAAGCCTCAGAATCGCCCAACGAGCCACTCACACCCCCGTACCAGTGGTCACTTGGTGGAGCCGGAGGGCAGCCCGGCCCGCGCACGTTGGGGGCCAACGGTGGGTCCACCAGGGTCCCCGGGGCGAAAAAAATCTTTTTTTCCAAAGTTGTTCCTAGACCACTTAGGATGTTCAGAGAAGTGTTTTTAAGGCCGTTTGAGCCCGTGGTGGTGCGTTATGGGCCACGGGAAAATCCCAAAATGCCTTGAAAATGGGCCGTTTTGGGACCAAAAATGGGTCAAAATGGGTGAAAAACGCGTTTTTCCAAAAGTGATCCTGGACCATTCGGGATGCTCAACAAGTGGTTTGGACCCATTTTGAGGCCGTGGTGCCGCGTTTTGGCCCACGGAAAATCCCAAAATGCCTTAAAAAGGGGCTGGTTCACCACCAAAAATGGGTCAAAACTGGGTGAAAAACGCAATTTTTTGAAAGTGATCACAGGCCATTTGGGAGGCTCAGAAAAGTGTTTTTAGCCTGTTTTGAGCCCAAGATCGGGCGTTGTGGCCCATGGAGCATCTCAAAATGCCTTGAAAATGGGCCACTATGGGACAAAAACAAGTGAAATTTTGTGTCCCTTTTGGTACCGTGTGATGAGTCATCCTTGCTGTGTTTTGCCGTTTGTGTGCTTCGTTCCTACACCCCTCTCCCCTTAAATCTAGCTAACAAGCAACAAGCAAGCAACAACAAGCAACATGCACTTCTCCTCACCGTTTTGGCCATTGCTCGTCCTCATCGCTCCGGGCTCTACTCTACTCTAGCCATCGTAGAGCCTAGGTGGTGCCTTGCCAAATCCAAGTTTTCAGCCAAAACTCACCGGTGGCGCCCGGGGCGGGGGCGCCAAGTCGGGAGGTGCCTCCCAAATCTGCGCAGTTTTGGGCCAAAACAGCCATTTTTCGCCCAAAATAGCCCCCAAACCCGGGCAAAACACCCAAACGAAGGGAAACAGTGGCTACACTGCACGTGCGGCTTGACTTCACCGTGTCAAAGAGCCCTCTAGTGCCCTTCAACTTCACGATGTGTCCGACAAGCGGCCCAAAAAAAGGCCAAAAAGCCCCAAAACGGCGCGATGTGCACCGACCCCCGAAACCAAGCACGGGCTGTATCTTCGGCTACGTGGCTCAAAATCCGATTCCGAGGGCACCTAGTCCACCCGCAACCCCCCACTTTTTGTGAATTCCAAGCCTCAAAATCGCCCAACGAGACGCCTAGACCCCCGTACCTGTGGTCACTTGGTGCAGCCGGAGGGCCGGCCAGCCCACGCACAATGGGGGCCAACGGTGGGTCCACCAGGGTCCCCATATATATATATATATATATATATATATATATATATATATATATATATATATATATATATATATATATATATATATATATATATATATATATATATATATATATATATATATATATATATATATATATATATATATTATATATATATATATATATATATATATATATATATATATATATATATATATATATATATATATATATATATATATATATATATATATATATATATATACATATATATATACATATATATATATATATATATATATATATATATATATATATAATATATATATATATATATATATATATATATATATATATATATATATATATATATATATATATATATATATACATATATATATATACATATATATATATATATATATATATATATGTATATATATATATATATATATATATATATATATATATATATATATATATATATATATATATATATATATATATATATATATATATATATATATATATATATATATATATATATATATATATATATATATATATATATATATATATATATATATATATATATATATATATATATATATATATATATATATATATATATATATATATATATATATATATATATAATATATATATATATATATATATATATATATATATATAATATATATATATATATATATATATATATATATATATATATATATATATATATATATATATATATATATATATATATATATATATATATATATATATATATATATATATATATATATATATATATATATATATATATATATATATATATATATATATATATATATATATATATATATATATATATTACTACACCCCTCTCCCTTAAATCTAGCTAACAAGCAACAACAAGCAAGCAACAACAAGCAACAACAACCACTTCTCCTCACCCTTTCGGCCATTGCTCCGCCTCATCGCTCCGGGCTCTACTCTACTCTAGCCATCCTAGAGCCTAGGTGGTGGCCTCGCCAAATCCAAGTTTTGAGCCAAAAACTCACCACTGGCGGCCCGGGGCGGGGGCGCCAAGTCGGTAGGTGCCCTCCCAAATCTGCGCAGTTTTGGGCCAAAAACAGCCATTTTTCGCCCAAAACAGCCCTAGTAAGGGTGCAAAACAGCCAAACGACGGCAAACGGCTGCTACACCCACGTGCGGGTTGACTTTCTCATGACGAAGGGACCTTTGGTGCCCTCTAACTCCACGATATGTCCGAGAAACGGCCCAAAAAGGCGCCAAAAAGCCGTAAAATCAGCGCAATGTGCACCAGCACCCCGAAACCAAGAACGAGCCGTATCTTGGGCTACGTGGCTCAAAAACGAATTCCGAGGGCACCTAGTCCACTCGCAACCCTCCACTTTTTATGGTTTCCAAGCCTCAGAATCACCCAACGAGACGCCTAGAACCCCGTACTAGTGGTCACTTGGTGCAGCCGGAGGCCCGGCTAGCCCACGCACAGTGGGGGTCAGCGGTGGGTCCACCAGGGTCCCCAGGGCGAAAAAAATCATTTTTTCCAAAGTTGTTCCTAGACCACTTGGGATGCTCAAACAAGTGTTTTTAGGCCGTTTTGAGCCCGTGGTGGCGCGACTTGGGTCATGGAAAATCCCAAAATGCCTTGAAAATGGGCCGTTTTGGGACCAACAATGGGTCAAAAATGGGTCAAAAACGCGTTTTTCCAAAAGTGATCCTCGACCATTTATGATGCTCAAACAAGTGGTTTTAGCCCATTTTGAGCCCGTGGCGACGGGTTTTGGCTCATGGAAAATCCCAAAATGCCTTGAAAATGGGCCATTTTGGGACCAAAAGTGGGTCAAAAATGGGTCAAAAACGGGTTTCTCCAAAAGTGATCCTAGACCATTTGGGATGCTCAAACAAGTGTTCTTAGCCCCTTTTGAGCACGTTTTGACCGAGTTTAGCACCTTCCAGCACATGTATGCACCACTTTGTGCCCTTCGCACGTACCTTAGAGCCGTGTGGTGGAGCCACCTAGAGTTGGGAGAGGGGTGTAGATTAGAGGATATATATATATATATATATATGTATGTATGTATGTGTGTGTGTGGATGTGTGTGTATGTATGCGTATATATCAATATATATATATATATCTACATATCTACATCTATATATATATATATATATATATATAGATGTACATACATGTATTTGTATATATGTGTATATACCTCACTTGGAGGGAGTAGAAATTGAGTAGAAGGGAGTGGATAGTCACTTGGAGAGAGTTGAAATTGAGGGGGAGGGAGTGGATTTGCGCACAGCGCTAAACGCGTTCAAAACAGCGGAGCAAAGGGCAACGCTCGCCAATCACACATCTGTCAGTAATTAATAATAGATGACAGAGTGACCAAAAGGTGAAATTTGAACCGCTTGCAGTAATTAGAACAACAACATAAAATTCATACCTTTCTGTCAGTTGCGGTGGTTTTTTCAGTTACGCGTGTCGCCTGTTCGTGCGCAGTCTTTCGCAGTCTGCTAGGGCCGCAGTGTGCATACCGTCACCGGCAGTCTGCATACCGTCACCGCACGGTCAGGAGGTGAAATCGCGTGCGGCGCGCCATTTTCAGGGCTTAAAATGGGACCTGGAACTTTTCGCTTTTAGACGTTGATGTGAAGATTTTGAGACTGTGCCCTATATGGGCTGTAATGCGATGTCGATGGGTTGAACTGATGCTGTTGCGTTCAACGTTAGGTACGCAGTCGTTCGCATTTCTGTGCATTTTAGACTGGTGTATGCGCCCGGTCCCCCACAGGGGGGAATATCATATGTTGGCTAAAAAGGCCATATTTGGGAGCACCAATGACTTCCGCGCAGTTTCACTGGGGCACATTCGCAGGCAACAGGAAGAAGGGCAAGACGACGCGGTACTGTGCGGTTGGCAAGCACTCGCCGAATGCCTATTTCTCACTTGTCCCTGCTCCCCTTGAGTCACATTTTCGCAATCCGCATCCGGGTCCACCTTTGCGTTGTGAGGCATGCTGGCACAAGAAGTGTGTTCTGCATGCTGAGAGTCGCCGTAGCCGCCGCACACCTACCTTCGACGAGGACAGAGCAAGCAGTCAGTCAGCAAGCAGTCAGTCCTGCAGTTCGTCTCAGATGACTTCTAGTTCCCAGAGTTCGCAGAGGCCACCACCAAGTTTTGATGCACTGTGTGAACTGTGTGGGAGGTTTGCAGTGTCGCACACATTTGAGTCTACAGATCTGGCTTTCAGGCTCGCCACTTGCTCAGTCGGGCAGTTGTCCCACAAGTCTAGCCTTCTGGTTTGTGAATCCTGTCGCAAGCACCTGTCTGCTGCATCAACACACCTCCTGCAAGTGCGCGCAAATTCTGTACTTCCTGTTGAAGCACCACCAGGTGTTGTTCAAGAGGCTGTTGGTCCAGATGTTCCTAGTACAGCAGATGCACCCTCCTTGACGGATCTCCGCTGCTGGCCTAAGAAGGGCACCATACGTTGTGAGGTCAGGATGAAGTTGGCTGAGATGCAAGTAGACTGTGGGGCCACTGCCTACTGTGCTGCAGATTCGTACCATTTACTGTTGGGAGGGAAGTGCCACTCTGACAGTGCACAACATGCTTTAATGCAACTCGACTCTGTTTTGTTTGACTGCATGTGCTTAGAGTTGGCAGAGGTACACGAAGTAGCTTTGGGCTGTGATGGGACAACTACTTGGTACTCTCGGTCAGCCTTTGAAGGGCATCTTGTATACAAACAGAAGGTCGAGTTGGCAGACTTAACGGACATCACTGAAAAAGATGCTGCAGGCTATTTGAGAAAGGTTGTAGAGTTTTGGGACCGCTTGAACGTAAGACAAGAGGAACTGAGTGTGCAGCCCACCAGCATTTATTGGTGCACATCGGTTATCTCTGATAACACAAGTGGAAATACAGGGCATGTTAAGGGTTTGGTTACATTGCTAGAGCGTGTTCGTGAACACGCATATGCTTTGTTGCCGGACCCCAAACCTTCTTACAGGCTCACAGTATTTAAAGGTTGCGACGACCACATTGCTGGTATCATTTACACCACGTTTGACCGTGCTCTTGTACAATATTTTGCAAATGACCCTGCCATGTCCTATCTCCGCCACCCTGCGTGCGCGCAATGTTGCATTTTTTCCATAGTGCGCGCAAATTTTCAAAAATACGACCTTTATAGCGCGCCCATTGCGCGCGCTCTACCGCGCTATATTGTCCCGTTTTTCAAATTTTTCAAAGCCGGAAAATGTTTCAAAACCATGCTTTTTCCAGTGTCCTGCATTTCTCAAAAACCCCTTGCGTTTCAAAAACATTCCCTGTTGCTCATTCAACCCAAGACACATGCAAAAACACTGTCTGAAAGGTCTGAAAAGTGTGCAACAGTACAGGTCCTCCAGGACGAAAACAGTGTAGCGCGCGCAACATATTTACAGCGCGCGCTAGGAGCCTTATGGCGCGCGCTATACCAGGTATAGCGCGCGCTGTCATTCAGTGATATCCTTAATGGTTTGGACCACCACTTCGGCCTCCCACTCCTACTCCCATTCGGGTCTGTGGTCTTCTGCCCCAGTGGCAGCTGGGGCTGCATCCCCTGCTTTGTGGTCTTCTGCCCCAGTGGCAGCTGGGGCTGCATCCCCTTCTTCTTGTGGGCTTGGGTCGCCTTCTGGGGTTGCTCCTTCTGGTGCCTCTTCTTCTTTTGGGGCTGCTCCTTCTCCTTCTTGTCGCGTGGCCGCTGGTGCCTCTTCTTCTTGTGGTGGGGCTCGTGCGTCGTCTTCTTGTGCTGCTGCTGCTGCTGGGGCTGGTGCCTCTTCTTCTTGTGCAGCTGCTGCTGGTGCTTCTGCTGGTGCTGCAGCTTTGGCAGGTCCCTTGTCTCCTTGTGGGGGGGCTGGTGGCTGGGCTGGTGGGTCTCCTTGGGGCTTCTTCTTCTTTGGGGTTGTGAAGCCGGTTCGGACCCCCGTGGCCATCTTGGGGTCACTTGGGGTGTGTATCTATGTGCCGGCAAGCCGCCATTGGCTGATATCATACTCTCCCATCCACCTGACCTAACCCGATGTGATAGTGTGATAGGTTTGGCCATTCCGGCTATGAGCGGCCATATTCAGTACCGAGGCACCGCCAGCGGAGATTTATATATCGGAATATCAGGAATCAACGGGGTTTTATTATCATAATGTTTCCGTAATTTTTCAGCCTTTCGTTCTGATGGTCAATGTATCGACGACTGTCAGTTGGCTCGCGATTTTGCGTTAACCGATTGGTTAACTGTTATTTCCAGATATTTTGGCGGATACTCCGTTGAAGGGTTAGATTTCATCAGCAAAGGGTTGGTTGCTTCCGCAATTTTCTAAATAAGCACTCGAAATTTTAATCTGAATTTTTCGCGATGTCGAAATCGGATTTTCGACTTCGACCAGTCGCACTTGATTTGGACTTCTTCGAGTGGTCATACTCTTTTCCCTATGCCCGAATCAGGTTTCCCTTATACTTGCCACCCATTTGACTTGGAGATATAAGGGAAACAAAAGTGAATCGTGGGACCACTTTGGAGGGCCATATCTACGCGCGAGTGTGAGGAAAGAGAATAAGGAAGGTTGCGTTGCAAGCGCATTGGTCTCAAGTTAATTTAGGAAGCATCAAACGCCTTTGGTGTGTACACATGCCCGGTGTAGCAAGGGATAATGGTCAAGAGGGTATAAAGTGATATATAACTCTTGGACCGTGCAACCGAATATTTTAATGCGACTTTCGAGTGTACCGCATGAGTGTTGGGGTTGCATTGATACTTTCCTTGGGTTCCTACGCATTTTTAACGTGAAGTTATGTCCATGGAGGGACATGGCATATCATGGTGGGAGCCACTTTTGAGGGTATGTTTTATATGCATGGTATATGTCTTGATATGCTCACGCCCATGTTATATATCTTCGTGTGGCCGATGAGATGGGGAGCCATACGTGACAAGGGCTTTGCCCATGTCCCAATTGTGGAATTCAAAGCGCTAGACCAAGTCTACCGCGTATGTATTGCTCATGGTATGTTTGACAAAGAGATCCATGGGTGCACTCCCATATTTATGGGGCATGTAGATATTAGTGGCGAAGGTATCTCCATGCGCCCGATTGAGGATCCAAGTGGGGGAATTGTTGGCAAATGGTTCCAATCATTTGTGTATTGAACCATGAGCGGATATCATGGGTGAGCATAGAGATATACTATCATGACAACTTTGTATTTGGCCATATTTTCATGTTTTTGACCTCAATTTTTGCTCATTTTTGCGTTTTGTGTACTTACCTGGTCGGCAAACAGCAAGAAGCCTATGGAGAGTCGAACCATGGTATGTTGTTCATATGTTGGCATATGTTTTGGAGTTGAACACCACCATATGCCGGATCGCGTACTCCATTTGGCTTGGCGCACGAGAGATTACAAGAATTGGTCTCAAAATCATGGGCTGACTTGGGCAGTGCGTGGCGCCCATATCCGAAGGGGTTTCGAGGGTGAAATGGGGATGTACATGGGCATTGGCTTTTGGTCTCTATCCTCCATGAATACTAGACTGCGATTCCATGCATGCTTTGAGCCTTCCAATAAGTAGTAACTTCAGTTTTGAGCATATATTTGATATATGGCCAATATGGTGTGGATTGGCAGTTTTTTGACATGTTATGAGTTCAAACTCATAGGTCATTTTTCTAAGCCCATTCGACTCCAAGTCCAACCAAGGTTATGTCAGGGTAGGGCATGGTCCTGAGTGCCACTTCAGGCCATGACACGCCACCTCCCCTATTGGGCTAGGATTTAGAGACTTGGGATTGAACACATTTGTGGGGGTTTGTGTAGTGACTTGTGACACATGGCATTCAGCCATCTCATTTGACCTGGTTCAGGGCAATATGTTGGTGAGTCAAGGGAAGGTCTTGAGTCCAGGGAATGAGGGGTTTATGGCTGTGAATGTGTATGTTTACCTCTTTCCCCAACTTTGCTTTATTTGTGTTCATATGCCAATTTCAGGGCTTTCTTCCTTGGTGCAATTCTTGTACATGCCCGCCATCGTGACACCATCGATGTGCTGAACGGAAGCCCGCAGCCTGATTTGGATTGTGAATTGGGTTATTGCTGTATTTGTGGGATCTGGTTGCCATTCAGGGTTGAAGGAGGATTTTATTTTCTATATTTTTGGATTTGGAACCTTGGATTTTGAGCAATGCAATCGTTGATCAGGAGCAAATCGGCAGGGGTTACAGGCGGAAGGGGCACAGCGGGGGCCGGTCCTGGTAGGGACCTTCTTTATGGTAGCAGAGGCTTACCTGCTGCCCCTACCTACCGCCGACCCGGGGACTTGGGCCCTTATGAGCCCTGCCCAAGTACGCCCCGGGTGCGTATTGTGGACTCGGTGGAGACCACGCCGGATATTGGAGCCATAGAAGAACCGAGACGTTCAAGAGCATGGCGAACTCCGGAAGTTGAAGCCCGAAGAGAAGAACGACATTCGGGAAGAGGAGGACGTGACATGGAGGACCTGGTCTCCACGTGTGAGCGTCGCTGCCGAAAGGCATGCAACCTCCGTTCCGCCGCGGAGGACTCTGATGAGGTCTGCCATTCCGGCAGCAGTGGAGGACGGGCCCAGCGCTACCGGAAGCGCGGGTCACCCAAGTCCGCGGCAAGGGACGCCGGGGCTATGGACACGGACCCCAGCCCGGTCAGGCTGTGGGAATCCGAGGGGCACTCCGAGGGCTATCGGACAGCCTACGAGCCACCTTCAGAGTCGGAGATGTCCGCGCCGATCGCCAGGGCGCATACGGCCCCCGAGCCCGCCCTGAAGCACGACGCCGAGGCCTTGGAGAGGCCAGCCAGGGCCCGGACGGCACCTGTGCCCCGGCACACGGGACCAGAGACGGACGCCATAGGCGATACGCCTATGGGTGATGAGTCTGAGGTGCCGGGAACTGCGGGATGCGCTGGATCCGGCGGAAAGCACGCTGCGTGCCACTGCGAGCACGTGTCCTTCCTCATGGGCAAGTACCCGAAGATGGGGATGGACGCCATCGTGCATCGCCTTGACCGCCTGGACAACGCCAAGGACGGTCTAGAGGAGGACGTCGCGGGGATCCTGGACGACCAGTCGGCCGCGGAGAACCACATGGAGGAGCTGCGAGCGGATCAGGCCCGGTACCGGGAGAATCTGGAGCTGGCCCTGCAGAAGCAGCAGCAAGTGGTGGACAGCCTCCTCCAGGTTTGGGTGGTGCCCCAAGAAATATGATTCAAAAGGTACCCTAGATCATTCTGGGATCTGCACCATGAGAGGAAAAATTTTCCAAACATTCTCCACTTTGCGGCCTGATTTTGTGCCACTGCCAATCCGCGGACAGGCCCACATGACAGCCCATTTCCCCCACCAACTCCCTTGTTTCGCCGCACTACCTCCAGCACCTTGCAAAGCAATTTTTTGGTCACCCAGCCGCCCTTGTGTGAGGGAGGGGATCCCAGTGCGTCAATGGTCATATGAATGACACCTTTCTGGGAACCCTGGGTTCAAATGTCGTCTTTGGCAACGCACCTCGGATAGAAGAGGGGAATGTAACACTATCCCCCGGTGATCAGGAACTTCCTGGCCCTTTGTGATGACTGCCCACATCATTTGTGGTGGACGCCTGAAAAGGCTAGAGGAGCGACAGCCCCTCGCCTCGGGTCCGGAGCTCCCGGCAAACCCGGCCGCGGTAGAGCTGGTGGAGCGGGTTAAGACCCTCAGGAGCGCCATGGATAAACCCATGGGCGGCCCTGCAGAGGCACCCTACGCGCCTCCGCGTGTTGACCCGGGTGCGCTGCCGTTTGTTCCCATGTTCAGCGAATCCACAATGCTCGGGGAACACACGGCACCGGCTGGGTCCATGCGGGAAGGGCACGTAACCACGGACCCGAGGAGCCTGACGGTACAGATGTCCCATGCCGCCCAGGATGTACCGATCACGACGAATATGGTAGTCTATGCGGAAGAGAAGATCGAGATCCAGAACCAGACCATGCAGGGGCGAACCATGGGAAGCGCCGACGGACATGGTCGAGGCCATCCAAGCGGAAACCTGTGGGCGAAGGACCCCAATACGGGGATATGGACGGCCGATGGAGCAAGTCCTTCCCGCATTCCAAACCCCATGGGTTCAGGCCCAACTGGACCGCACTCCATGGAGGAGAGGGATGTACGGAGAGTGTACTCACACCCCCCGGCCACAGGTGGTATCCGTCTCGGTGGAGTGGTGGCTGGAGACGTCGGAGACGCCATCAGGATTGACGACCTCAGGGGAATCAAAATCCCCTATTACAACGGGAACCCGTCCAACCTGGATGACTTCATCCTGGACTGGGAGGACTTCGCCGAGGAGGTCGTCGGCGAGATGCGGGGAGCGCCGCGGGACAAGTGGGTATGCCGGACATTCCCACACCGGCTGGCGCAGGACCTGAAGGAGGAGCTGCGGGATCAGATCCGGGAAGGATTGATCCGTACGGAGCAGGCCTGCCTCCAGTGGTTGGAGGATGAGGAGCGGGTGGACGCTCCTAACCAGAAGCTGGAGGACCTGTGGTCCATTCCGCTGCCGCTGGACCGCGGTGAGTTGCGGGTCCGGGAGTGGAACCGGTATCTGCGGAAGTACGGCAGATGCCTCAAGCTGGTGGAGGACTGGAACGAGGCCAGCGAGATCCGCCACCTGCTGAAGGACGTCCTCCCCAGCAACTGGAAGAGGCGAGTGGAGGACGAGGAGAAGAAGCGCGCCAAGAAGCGGGTGGCGGTGCGGATCATGGCGGCGGAGGATACCCATGCGGGTATCATGGAGTTCTTCAGGAGGAACCTGGGCGAACCCAACCGGATGTTGGGCCTGAAGAACGCCGTGTACGTGGAGGTATTTGGAGATTCCATGGGGCAAAGGTTGCTGCGCCTCAACAACGTGGAGTGGAGGCGCGGGGAGCCGCTGAGGATGCAGGTCATCTTCGCCCGCATGAGCCTGGACGAGATCGTGAAGTACATCACGGTGGAGTTGAAGCTCAATGCAAAGAACGAGGCCCACGTGCAGGATCGACATGGTCATGGACAACGAGGCCACCGAGAAGACCGCCATCATCGGGAGATCCAGGAGGACACGGCCAACTCCGCGGTGGATGGTAGTGGAAGTGGCCAAGACCACTGGTCCCGGGAGGATCACGAGGAGGCCCATTTCTTCGCGTTTGTGGCGCACAACGTGAAGAACAATGGGCAGGATCGGTCCAGATGGAGCCGGGCGGGACCAAGGGGCAAAGAGCCAAGGAGGATCGGCAACCCACCGCTCTCGTTCCGAGAGTACAGGTCTCAGCACGACGGGTGCTGGGTCTGTTATGGCAAGGGAAACAACCATGCAGACCATCGTCAGTGCAAGGTGTATGAGGCGGACAAGAAGGCCTACTTCGCCGCCCACCCCGAGAAGAAGCCCAAGGAGCAGCGGATTTCTGATTGGAAGGCGAAGGGCGGAGATGGGGGGAAGGGCCAAGGCAAAGGCCAAGGAAAAGGCGGAGGAAGAGGCTATGGTGGTGGACCTGGCCAAGACCGACGAGTGAGGTCGATCGAGGAAGTTGCTGAGGACATGTTGAGGACGTTGGAGGAACTCAAAGCCCAGCAACGTGGTGGACAAAGTCCTGGCGGATCGCAGCCGGAAGGGGCTGCGGGAAGCCAAGTCTAGAGGAGCCCCCACGGGAGTGGGACCTCAGAGGTCTCTCCTCCGAAAATCAGTGGAATCCCAGAGAAAGCGAAGGCACATCGGGTGCCGAAGAAGGCTCCAGAAGAGCCAAAACCACTGAGTTTCGCCACTCCCAACCCCTGGAGCGCCCTGCCAAGGGAAGTACATGTGAGTACGGGACATGGCAAGAAGGAAGGAGCGACCACGGAGAGCCCCGTGGACGGGCAGGACCAACCCAAGATCTACACCATCCGTGACCATACCCTTGAAGTCCTGATGCACCCGGACGTGCTAGAGTTGCATGCCGTGAGAGTCGTCCATACACCTCATGGCGACGAGCGGCAGTTGCACTTGAAAGTGCGAGTACGGTGCGGACGAGAGGAGAAGGTGGTGGATGTGTTGGTGGATACGGGTGCCCAGGTGAGCCTGGTCCGGAGAGGGTTGTTCAAGGAGGAACTCCTGCAGCCCAGCCGGAGACCGGTCCGCCTGAAGGTCGCCAACGGAGAGATTATGGGTGGCGGCACCCATGAGGCCACCATCAGTATGGAATTCTGGGAGCATGAGCGCTTGAACCGCCCTGATCAGGCGAAGAGAAGCACTCTATCCGGGAACTTCTATGTGGCCGACATTACTGATTGGGATATGATCATGGGGTATGACTTCATGGTGGCAAATGCCATTGGAGCCCTTCCCCATCGTGCACCGCTGGTCCGGGAGGATGATGAATGCCTAACATGGCTGTCCACGGACTATGCATGCGGATCATCCCAATGGAATGCTGAGGAAGAGGATTGGATCGTCCAAGCGGTGCAAGCTGTGGGTGCCAAGTCCAGAGGAGACCGTGGAGTTCAGCTCACGGAGTATGGAATGGTGCCGCAAGTGTACGCCAGGATGATTCAGACGCTGGGAGCTGAAGCGCCCGAGACGGACGTCTTCGCTTCCCGGGATGCCCGACTTCTGCGGAAGTGTAGGAGGCATTGGCATCGAGGAGACTCAGCCTGGCACAGGCATTGGGGTTTGAAGGAGTGGGGACCCATGTATTGGCATGGCTCCCTGGACAATACCAGACGTACGGTGGAGAAGATCATCGCGAATAGGGCGAAGGGGATCCTGGTCATAACCGGCATAGGATCCACCCCATGTCCGCTGGAGGGTCTCAAGTCGACGCTGGACTCCATCACCCTGAACGAGATGTCATTCGGGCCAGAGGAGGAGTTGTTCATCGACGCCAAGGGTGTATCAATGCCCTCCCCGGGTCAAGCGTGGGGTACCAAGGCTTTCCTGGTGGATGGGGCGCAAGCTCAGCCCACGGGTGATGAAGCATTCATCCGTAGGGTGGAGGCGGTACCCATGAAGGTCATGTTTGAGCCCAAGGAGGGGACGGATCAGCCTATTGATGGCATTGACGTCCTGTCCCACGCCGAGATCGACGACGTCGTCAACTACATGCGGATGGGGATGCACGACCGCGTGGCAGCCAAGAAGAGGCGGGCCATGGTCAAATCTCCGCATTGGTGGGATGACAAGATGTTGGTCACCGGCAAGTATGAGAAGGATGAGTTCGTGGCGAGGGTCATGGACCACATCGCGGACCAATACGATGGTCCGGTTGGGTCGGACCCACCAACGTGGGGTTCTCCAAGAGTGGGAACCGGTAGCGACGAGCACCAGCCCGAGGCCGCAAATTTTCGAAGATTATCGGTGGGAATCGCGACCCACGACGATGAAGACGGCATATCGGACGAGGAGAAGTCGGACTCGGACCCAGAAGAGGCCTATACCGCAGTGCGGTCGGTTGTATCGATACCGAAGCAAGCGGCTGAAGAGGCCCAGGAGAACCCGAAGGTCGCCGAGCTGAAGGAGAGACTGATCCATGCCTATCCGCGGCTATTCAGTGGCGTCGCCAACAAGAACCCTCCAGATCGTGGGAGGTTTGGTACAGCGAAGATCAAGCTGAAGCCAAACCCGAAGATCTATCGTCATCGGGAGTACCAACTTCAGGGCAATCGGGCCGAGGCCATGAAGAAGCTGTTGGCCGAGTTCATTGAGCGGGGACGGATCGAACCCTCCGACAGTGAATGGGCCAGCCCAGCCTTCATCGTGCCCAAGAAGGAGAAGGGCGAGTGGAGGTTGGTGGTTGATTACAGAGGTTTGAACGAGCAGACCGAGCACGACTCGTACTCGCTTCCCCTGATCGACTCCATCCTCCAAAAGCAACAGAAAAAGCGGATTTTCACGGTGTTAGACCTGAAACACGGCTATCACCAGATGCCGCTACACCCGGACTCCAGGCCCTGCACGGCGATGTCGACGCCGCTGGGGCCCATGCAGTGGAAAGTGGTGCCTATGGGTGCCAAGAATGGCAACGCCGCTTTCCAGCGCATGATGGAGGACCTACTCGGTCCTGTCCGGGACTGTGCCGACCCTTTCGTGGATGACATAATCATCGGGTCCGGCACGGAGAACATGACTGAGGATGAGCTCATCGACGCGCATGAGAAGGATCTGCGCCGAGTGCTCAGCGAGTTGGACAACCACAACATGGTGTGCAAGCCCACCAAAGCCTCACTATTCGTGAAGGAAGTGGAGTTCGCGGGTCACGTGGTTGGTCACGGGCAACGCCGTCCCATGCCTGGGAAGCTGGCGTCCCTGCACCACTGGGAGAAGCCCCAGACCATCAGCGAACTCCGGTCCTTCATGGGGTTCTGCAATTACTATTCGGGCTACGTCCGGATGTATGCAGAACTCTCGGGGCCGCTGCACAAGATGCTGCAGGTGGGGAAGTTCGATGGCCGGAAGGGGAGCAAGAAGAAGCTTGCCTGGACCCCTGAGGCCGAAGATGCGTTCAACAGCCTGAAGGAGCGACTCCTGGGGCAGTTGGGGCTGTTCCTGGTGGACCCGGACAAGGGATTCGTGCTACGGACAGACGCTTCGGACTATGCCGTGGGGGCAGTCCTCGAGCAAGTCCGGGACGACGGGACTCATGTTCCCGTGGCGTTTTGGAGCAGGATCCTGGCCGAGGGCCAACGCCGAACATGGACCGCGAGGGAGAAGGAGACATACGCCATTGTATGTGCGCTCAGGAAGTGGTCTGGCCACATCGGACTGCAGCCGTTGGTGGTTTGCACGGACCACCAGTCCCTACAGAGCTGGCACAAGGAGCATGTCGACACCCCCTCAGGACCAGCGGCTAGGAGGGCCCGATGGCACGAGACGTTCGCCAAGTTCGACCTCAGCGTCGTGTACGTCCCGGGGAAGGACAACACTGTGGCAGATTGCATCAGTCGCTGGGCCTACCCCGCGGGCAAGGCGTGGATGGACATATCCAGCCATGGCGACGCCGAGGAGACCGAGGAGGCCAAGCGCATCATCGAGATGGAGAAGGTCATGGAGCAAGAGGGGGTCAAGTGTTTTGTGGTGATGGCAAACCGTACAGACCTGGCCAAGTTCCGGGGCGCCCGAGTCCAGGCCATTCGAGAGGAAACCCTCGAGCAATGGATGGTGGCCCCTGTAGAGCTAGTCAGGTCGGTGCTCACAGAGGACTGGTCGGATGACTATGCGGCATCCGAACACTGGAGCAAGTACTGGAATGCCGTGAGCGCCCCGTCGGACGACGAATGGCCCGAGGGCTTGACCGAGGATGGCGACAAGTTGTTCCTCAAGGACAAGCTGCTGGTGCCCGAAAACCGAGTGGAGGAGCTCATTTACCATTGGCACAACGCCCAGCTCATGCACCCTGGCAGAGACAAGATGCAGCAGGACCTGGAGTGGCGTTTCAAGTTCCCTCCGGGGTACTACGCCATCCTGGACAGGTACTGCAGCGACTGTGCCGTGTGTCGGGCCACGAAGAGCCCCAACCACTCCACAGCGGGCAACCCGGTGTACACGGCTATACCGGAGGCCCCTATGCGGTCCGTGGCCATGGATGTATTCGCCCTGCCTGAGGTCACCGTGGAAGGAGAGACCTACGACTGTGTCATCCTGGCGGTGGATAGGCACAGTGGGTATATCGTGGCGGTCCCTGGCAAGAAGTCCAAGAAGAAGGACAAGAAGGACAAGCATGGAGTGGGGCTGCAGGCCAAGACCGTCGCTAATGCCATGATCAGGCATTGCCTGACGATCTTCGATGTCCCGGCTGTCATCTGCAGCGATCGGGGCAGTCAATTCGTGGGGACGTGGTTCAAGACGATGTGCAAGCACATGGGCATTCGGCACGCCAAGACCGTGGCGTACCACAGCCGGTCGAATGGCCGAGCTGAGGTGGCCGGGCGGCAGATGTTCGAGAAGTTCCGCCAGTTGCACATTGACAAACCGGGCCGGAACTGGTATAACTCGCTGTGGAGAGTGCTCCAGGCGTATCACGACCTTCCGGGACCCACTGGACTGTCGCCCCATCGCATCCTGTTCCTACGGGATCGAGTGTCACGCACTCTCCCGTGGATGAACCATGGCAAAGTGGCCCGGGATGCGAATGCCATGATGGCTGAGGCGGACGACACGGCGGCCAAGGTGTGCAAGGCACTACAGGACGAGCATGACAAGAGGGCCAAGTACTTCAAGCAGGGAAAAGTCCAGAAGTATGCTCTCCAAGACACCGTGTGGGTGGAGCGGCACCACAAGGATGTCCTGTCCAGGCATCGGCAGGCATCTTGGTATGTGCCGGGGGTAATCGTGCGGAAGGTCGGGCAGGATGTGTACGCAGTTCGTGTGGGGGATAACAAGATCCTGGACCGCGACCATACCCAGCTTCGTCCCCGAGCACCAGACCCCAGCGGACGTCCCGTCACCTTCGAGTTCACGGCCGGCGATGTGGACTCGGACGACGAAGGTGAGGACGACGACTTCACCGCCGAGAGGATCCTGGCGGACAAGCCGGACCCGGGGACGCCTGGGGGTAGGCTTTATAAGGTCCGTTGGAAGGGATTCGCCGCATCCAGGGATTCGTGGGAACCTCCGAGCAGTTTCGTGCCGAGGTATACCACGGTCTGGATGGACTACCTAAAGAAAAAGAATATTTCTTTGGATGTCAAGGACGTGTTGGTCCACTTGGTTGCTGCTGTAGCACCGTAATGGATCCCCCCTTGGCATTTTGTTTGTTTCTGTGATTGGGGAGACGGGTGAGGGCGTTCATCCGGGGATTTTTCGGCCTTCATTGGCCATCTACCCCCTTCACTCGATCTCCACATATATATTTTACTGTGGTATACTTATTTAGGTCGACCGACGACGTTTTTCTATCTTTGATCCCCTTGGTCCATGTTGTAGATCAAGAGGAGACCGGATATGGCGTAGGGCGCTGAGTATCAGTGTCCTCACCCCTCCCTTGGGGCATGGGGGACGCCTACGACGTGTGTGGGGCCTCCATGTGTCCTTGGGACTTGGGGGGGGGGGGTTGGAGCCCATTGGGGTCCTCCCGTCCTCTCTTCAATGACTTCCGAGCGGTAACAACGCTCTGAGAAGGGGGGTGAAGCCGGTTCGGACCCCCGTGGCCATCTTGGGGTCACTTGGGGTGTGTATCTATGTGCCGGCAAGCCGCCATTGGCTGATATCATACTCTCCCATCCACCTGACCTAACCCGATGTGATAGTGTGATAGGTTTGGCCATTCCGGCTATGAGCGGCCATATTCAGTACCGAGGCACCGCCAGCGGAGATTTATATATCGGAATATCAGGAATCAACGGGGTTTTATTATCATAATGTTTCCGTAATTTTTCAGCCTTTCGTTCTGATGGTCAATGTATCGACGACTGTCAGTTGGCTCGCGATTTTGCGTTAACCGATTGGTTAACTGTTATTTCCAGATATTTTGGCGGATACTCCGTTGAAGGGTTAGATTTCATCAGCAAAGGGTTCGTTGCTTCCGCAATTTTCTAAATAAGCACTCGAAATTTTAATCTGAATTTTTCGCGATGTCGAAATCGGATTTTCGACTTCGACATCGCCGCACTTGATTTGGACTTCTTCGAGTGGTCATACTCTTTTCCCTATGCCCGAATCAGGTTTCCCTTATACTTGCCACCCATTTGACTTGGAGATATAAGGGAAACAAAAGTGAATCGTGGGACCACTTTGAAGGGCCATATCTACGCGCGAGTGTGAGGAAAGAGAATAAGGAAGGTTGCGTTGCAAGCGCATTGGTCTCAAGTTAATTTAGGAAGCATCCAACGCCTTTGGTGTGTACACATGCCCGGTGTAGCAGGGGATAATGGTCAAGAGGGTATAAAGTGATATATAACTCTTGGACCGTGCAACCGAATATTTTAATGCGACTTTCGAGTGTACCGCATGAGTGTTGGGGTTGCATTGATACTTTCCTTGGGTTCCTACGCATTTTTAACGTGAAGTTATGTCCATGGAGGGACATGGCATATCATGGTGGGAGCCACTTTTGAGGGTATGCTTTATATGCATGGTATATGTCTTGATATGCTCACGCCCATGTTATATATCTTCGTGTGGCCGAAGAGATGGGGAGCCATACGTGACAAGGGCTTTGCCCATGTCCCAATTGTGGAATTCAAAGCGCTAGACCAAGTCTACCGCGTATGTATTGCTCATGGTATGTTTGACAAAGAGATCCATGGGTGCACTCCCATTTTCATGGGGCATGTAGATATTAGTGGCGAAGGTATCTCCATGCGCCCGATTGGGGATCCAAGTGGGGGAATTGTTGGCAAATGGTTCCAATCATTTGTGTATTGAACCATGAGCGGATATCATGGGTGAGCATAGAGATATACTATCATGACAACTTTGTATTTGGTCATATTTTCATGTTTTTGACCTCAATTTTTGCTCATTTTTGCGTTTTGTGTACTTACCTGGTCGGCAAACAGCAAGAAGCCTATGGAGAGTGGAACCATGGTATGTTGTTCATATGTTGGCATATGCTTTGGAGTTGAACACCACCATATGCCGGATCGCGTACTCCATTTGGCTTGGCGCACGAGAGATTACAAGAATTGGTCTCAAAATCATGGGCTGACTTGGGCAGTGCGTGGCGCCCATATCCGAAGGGGTTTCGAGGGTGAAATGGGGATGTACATGGGCATTGGCCTTTGGTCTCTATCCTCCATGAATACTAGACTTCGATTCCATGCATGCTTTGAGCCTTCGGATAAGTAGTAACTTCAATTTTGAGCATATATTTGATATATGGCCAATATGGTGTGAATTGGCAGTTTTTTGACATGTTATGAGTTCAAACTCATAGGTCATTTTTCTAAGCCCATTCGACTCCAAGTCCAACCAAGGTTATGTCAGGGTAGGGCATGGTCCTGAGTGCCACTCTAGGCCATGACACGCCACCTCCCCTATTGGACTAGGATTTAGAGACTTGGGATTGAACACATTTGTGGGGTTTGTGTAGTGACTTGTGACACATGGCATTCAGCCATCTCATTTGACCTGGTTCAGGGCAATATGTTGGTGAGTCAAGGGAAGGTCTTGAGTCCAGGGAATGAGGGGTTTATGGCTGTGAATGTGTATGTTTACCTCTTTCCCCAACTTTGCTTTATTTGTGTTCATATGCCAATTTCAGGGCTTTCTTCCTTGGTGCAATTCTTGTACATGCCCGCCATCGTGAGACCATCGATGTGCTGAACGGAAGCCCGCAGCCTGATTTGGATTGTGAATTGGGTTATTGCTGTATTTGTGGGATCTGGTTGCCATTCAGGGTTGAAGGAGGATTTTATTTTCTACATTTTTGGATTTGGAACCTTGGATTTTGAGCAATGCAATCGTTGATCAGGAGCAAATCGGCAGGGGTTACAGGCGGAAGGGGCACAGCGGGGGCCGGTCCTGGTAGGGACCTTCTTTAGTTGGTGGCTTGGACGGGGACATCCTCATGGTCTTTGGATCGGGGCAGAGGTCCTCAATCTCATCGGCCTCGTACGTCTCCCACCACGACTGCCACTTGCCCAACTCCTCATACGCTTTGCTTTTGGCGGAGAACACCTGGCAGCTGGGCATGAACTCCGACCAGTCGTCCTCTTCTTCCTCCTCCTCCCCTTGTTGGCTGGGGCTCCACTGATCGTTGGGGATGATGACGGCTACGTGGTCCTGAGGGGCCCTCCTGGCGCCTGCTGGCTTGATTTCGGCTCCCTCCACAATCATCGGCGCGATCTCAGCGGTGCAGTAGATGATCCACCGAGGCTTGTAGCCGTCTTTGTAGGACCAATCTCGGCGCTGCATGAGCTCATCTCTTGCCTCCTTGTCCGCGTCGACTCTGCTCTGCTGCTTGGCACTGGGAGCCGTACTGGGTGGGGTGGAACCGCACGGACCTCCTTGTTCTGCTGGCTGGTCTGGGATTCGGACAGGCTGCTTCGGTGCTGGCTTTGATGCGAGCTGCGGCTGAGGTGCCTGCTGCGGTGCCGTCTTGCTGTCCTGGAAAGAGTAGCGCGGAGGCATAGCACAGGCATAGCACGCGCAATACGGAACATAGCACGCGCGACGAGATGCATAGCACGTGCAATGACGACGATAGCGCGCGCTGCATTACCTTTTCTGCTTTCTCCTCCTCTGCTTTCTTCCGTCTCTTCTCCTCCTCTTCCTTCTCCTTCTTCTCCCTCTCCTTCTTCTTCCTCTTTTCCTCCTCATCCTTCTCCTTCTTCTTCCTCTTTTCGTCCTCTTCCTTCTTCTTCTTCTTTGCTTCGTCCTCTTTCTTCTTGGCCTGTTCCGTCTGACGTTGGACTCGGTGTGCCGCCTGTGCCATCAGCTGCTGGTCGGCAGTCTTCTGGGCAAGGACCTTTCCAGGCGGGTGGGGGGGCTTAGCGGTGTGGGAGGCGGAGATGGCTGGTGGTAGGTGGCTGGTGGCTGCTGGCTCCTCGGTACGCTTCTTCTTGGGCCTTGGGACTGTCACGGATTCCGTCTCCGGCACGGCAAAGGCGTCGGCCCAGTCCACCTCCAGACCTCCAGACCTCTGGATAACACCAAATATATCCATGGGCCTGCACTTGGCCCCAGGTGCAATAAGCCCTAGCAACTGCTCATCTCGCTCGGTGGTTCTATCCACATCCTGTTGCAACCACATTGCACTGGACTTGCACCACGTCATGTAAGTGAACAGACTACCTGCCATCCGATGTGTAGTGACACCCGACAACCGACGCAGCCAAGGGCTATCCCCACCGCAGAAAATCCTACAGCGTCTGGATGCACCCCGGATGGGAAGCACACCAGTGTCAAGGGCACTCTGCAGAAAAGCAAGATTGTTAGCCCAGACCTGGGACAACACAGAGGTGGACTTCTCACCACAAAGGGCGACGTTAACAGTCCAGTGGTAGGACAACGTCCTTGCCAAGTGACCATGGTTGCAAAGGAAATGGACATCTGGCACCACGATTCCCCCCCACAAGGCAACCCATCCCCCCTCACAATGATCGACGGCTCTCCTTGGCACTCCCTGGGGTATTGGAGGTTAGAAACAATGGAATCAAAGGAAAAAATATAGTCAAAAAAGTGCTGCAGGGGCCACTGCGAAAAGACTGTGACCCCATCTGTGTGTACGGCAACCTCTAAATGCTGCCTACTTGCAAGCTGGTTCCATTCTGTGGCGAAACTAGCATAGGAGGGGAGAGAAAAAAGGTGTGTGGGGACCTTACTTCTCGTCCAAGTAATCAAATCTTTGTACCTGAGGAAAATAGCGCGCGCAACATGGGGACGTAGCGCGCGCAGAAGTCAACGAAGCGCGTGCTATGAGCGGAAGTGCGCGCAATGTCACATGCAAAGCGCGCGCAATAATACCTTCTTCTTGGAATCTTCAGGAGCAGGACCAAGTCCACCACCGACAGGGGTGTGACGGCGTTGGCAGCCTCGTTCCAGCGACGCTTCTTCTCTGCTTCAGACACGGGGACCCTTTTTTCCAACCTGGCCCACAACGACCGTTGGACGGCAGACCCTGAGCAAAAAAACTCAACTAGGTCCGCCAAAAGGTCCTCGTTCTTCCACAGGGACCACCCATAGTGGGGGCCCAAAATGTTTGCAATCTTCCCTGACATTAACAGCGTCAGATGCGGTGCCGGAAGAATCTGAAACTTTAGAAAAATAGGCGTTTTTGCCCTGCTTATTAGGACATGGGGTTACAAACCCAAGACCCCGAGCCATAGCGCGCGCTATGCTGCGCGCTATAGTTTTGTAGTGCGCACTGAGCCATCGCGCGGCAATACCCTGTAGCGCGCACACAGGGCATCCAAAGAAGACAGGGAAGGGTTTTATATTCCCGGTGTTTCATTACTTGAAGAGGCTTTCGAAAAGACTGCTGGGTGTGCTACGCCCTAAGTGGTCTGCAACAAAGGTGGCTCCTAGGGACCTGGTGGCACACAGGAAGAGAGGTAGAGAAAGGCTTGCGGACCCTGAGCTTAGTGTGAGGCGATTCTCTGAGGTAATGTTAGGCAAGCTGCTGCACGAGAAGGCCAACAAGAGGGCAAAACTTGAAAAGGTTGCCATGGACCAACGGCTCCTGCAGCACTTGCAAATGGTGGGTTTGGTGCCTCAGGTCCAAGGGAAGGTAACCAAAGCAGTTCTAACACAGGCTATCAAGCAGTACAATGCCTCTGGAGGCAAACTGAGGGTGACGGGCAAGAAGCAAGAACTCAGGGAGCGCCTGGAGGTTGTACTGCACAGTGGTCAGTGAGACGTGTTTTTGCTGCTCGTTTTGTGCGTGTTGTATGCGTTGTTCTTATGTCTGCCACTTGGAGCATTTGGAAGGAGGTTGCCCACCAAGAAGGGAAATGGTCCAGTGGGTGTCCAAGACGAAGTGAAAACTCGCCCGGGCAACCTCCTCACACCCCGTGGTGTCAGCACACCGTCCGGATATACCCACGAAAAGGGGGTGTTTTGGGGGGGGGGGGGGGGTGGTATTTCACCACTTGACTGCACGGGGGAGAAAATATGCGACAATCTGAGAATTTTGCGTTGAGAATAGGAATGGCCGGACACCCCCCCTCCCTCCCTTCCTCCGACACAGGTCGGTGGCCCCACACTCCCTCCTGCACCCGTGTACCCTTGTGGCAAAAGACCTAAGCACCAAATAAAGACCAGCATCCTCAACACACTGCATCTCCTTTCGAAAATCTGTAACCTTCTTGTCATTCCTACTAAAACGCCAATACATTTCCAAGTTGTCCTCAATTTTACGAGCTGTGTCACGCAATGAGGTCACACTTTGGATTCACGGATTGCAGCAGTGGCTACAACGTCCATGGTCTTCATAATGTGAAAACTGGCGCCATATTGGCGCTACGCAAAAAAAAGTACGAAAAAATGACTTTTCCCAAAACCGACCAAAACAGGTCGGAAACGCAAGGCAATACAACACTGTCCACGGGCCGATGAAATCACAACTATGCTCATCTATTGATTCGTCGGTCGTCTTACAAGCAAGCAAACACGCAGCAGAAAAGAGCAAGATTCCAGCCACAGAGGGTCGTTTTTGGGTTTCCGGCAGTCCCGGTGACAGACTTGAGAATGGGAATAGCCCCCCCCCCCAAAAAAGTTCTCAGATTGTCGCTCATTCTCCCCCCATGCGCAGTCTGCATACCATCACTGAAAATGAATATGATAGATAATTAAATATAGTAGAGAGAGAGAAGAGAGAGAGAGAAAAGAGAGAAGAAATATACCTGTCCCGACCCGTTCACAGCATTCCTCGGGGTGGAACCTCCACTTACGTTCTCGGTAATTCGTCACTTCAGTCTGTACGTGTCAATGGGTCCCCAAATCGTTGACCTTTGACAACTAGAAAGAGGGACCAGCACGAGCTGTAGAACAACAGATTGAGAAATACTTCCACTTCTGCTTTCGCAAACGACGCAGACCTTCTGTGGAAAGAACAGATGCTGCCTCCATTTGCCTGGCGAACCCCACTTAGCACCACCGCAATTGTATTGAGGAGGGGTTGGCTGTGCCCAAGGCTAACAAACTGCCACCCGGACATGGAAACCATGCAAGGCACCTGTCTGGACTGGGAAACTGCAGAAGCTGCCTGTTGGCCTGGACCCTTGGTGGGTCGTTGTGTCTCGTTGGAAGACTGGAATCGTGACCTCAGTTGAAGGTTGATGCATGCGCTTTCTCGAAACGAGTGGCAGTTACGGTATTCAACTGGGCAACCTATTTTGAGGTGCAGTAATTTCCCTTGTTTAATACGAAATTAACGCCGCTAGCTACCCGGAAACAGAAACATGTGGCGCAGCAGCATTCTGTGTTGTTTTGTCAGATTCTGGACTGCACGGGTTCTGAATGTTTTTCACACAACACACGCTGGTCGTGCTCACAGGTTTAACGTGGAAAAACGTGCAATCCACTGCCTTTGTCGTGTTTGCTTGGGGAATTTGTGCATTCGAAGTCCCCAACAGTTGCGTTGACCTGCTTCAACAGTAAAGTGCCGCCTCATGTTCAAAATTCGTTTCCGCACGCACGAAACTTGATGGCAACGACTTTTAAAGTAGCGTTTGATTTCGAAGGACTGGAGGAAAATGAGCTATCGGTTCGGGAGGGCGAGGTGTGTATGCACCCGTTTCGCGCCTTGCTTGAGCCTTGTTGGCCTGTTGGGCTTTTGCGTCCTGCTGTGATTCCCCGTTGCGAGAGTCCTCAAGCGGCAAGTCGTGATATCGACGTGCAACTGTGGCAGTCTCGCCTTACAAGCATTTTCGTGGCTAGGTGGTTGTTGCCTTGGCTGCACCAGAGAACGATTGGCTGTTCGTGGCCAGGCAATCCAACCCGCATGCGAAAGGATTCGTTCCTATTGGGTTCATTGAAGAGCTGCCTGCAAAGCCGGGCACCGCAGCAGATCCAACCGACGGCAGCACTGCCTTTGAGCAAACAAGCTTCCCCGCTAACGAGGTGGGTTTACGCAGCATTTTCCTTTGTGACGCGTATTCTGCAGCCTGGAGTGTTTCATGTTCATGCTGTGTTTACTCAGATGACCGTGCCTTTCCTGGATCAAGCGACTGTCGACAACGCCTTCGTGACGATCCAACCGGGTAAGCGCTACTTTTGTCTGCTGAATCATTCCGCAATTCTTCTGTGCTGTCGCTGTACGTTTTAAGCTGTGGTTTTATTTTTGGAGATAAGAAAGGGCGGGGCGGAAATCCAACGTGCATGGTGCCCATATTTGTGCAAGTACAAAGTGTGCAAATGACTCGAGGGCCAAAAGGCAACGGTGCATCAAGGTTGACATGCTTGTTTCTACAGAGCCAACTCCGCCCTCACCAGTGTTGTACCCGTTCCTACCCGCAATCAGCCATATTGAGTCACTGCAGTGCTACGAGAACGCTTACTCCGACCAATGCCGAAGCCTTGGGCTTGTGCGTTTGCAAGAGGTCGACCAGTCGCTGTCGCAGCTTTCAAACAATTTGGCACAACTGAAACAGCAAAATCAGTTGAAGTCGCTGCAGTTGCAGCGCCTCAACGCGCTTTTGGATCAGGAAAAGGTCTCTTTCTGTTCTCTGTCTCTCTCTCTCTCACTCCCTCTCCTCTATGTGTGTGCGCCATTGCAGTGGTAAGAGGGGCGGCAAACTCGGGGGCGAGCAGTTAGGTTGCCGGGGTCACACTTGAAAAAATCGGAGGGGGTGATGTGTAGCCAGACAGTCACACGAATCTGCCACATTGTCCACTCCTGTCCCCCTGGGACCCATGGCAGGAAGTGGACAGGGCTTCGCTGAGTCTGGTGGATGCTCTGCTGAACAAGGGAAGTCTGCTGGAGGTTCCATTGAATACAGGGGGAGGGAAAATTTCGCGGGGAGAATTTCGCGTAGAAAATTCCGCCGTGAAGAAAAGTGGCGAAATTTTCCCCGGGCGAAATTTTGGTGGAACAGTTCCATCTTGCGCCACCGCTGCAGAGGGATTGTGTTTTCTAAGAAGAGCCAAGCGGTTACGAACGGGCCTGAGCCAACCGTTTCTTGCACAGATGTATGAAATCTGGTGCTGCCGATCCGGAAACTCATGCTGGAGGTACTGGCCCTCTTTGTTGTGGCAATTGTGGAGTCTCTGGGGCATGTCTTGTTCTGTTATTGCAGTCATTTGGGCGTATGGCACCTGGAGCTTTGGGGATTTCAAGGGTGGCGCAATTTTTCCCTGGCAAAACTATCCCCAGCGAAATTGTCTCCGGATCAAATTTCAGCTTTGGGAAGATTCGTCGGCGGCAAAATTCTCACTCAGTGTGTGCGTGTGTGCATGTGTGCACATGAGAGCTCCAAAGTACTCCATGATCAGCTATCTCCTCAGGGTGGGAATGGGAATTGTTTTATTCTGGTGGAAACGATATCCAAGTGTTTGTGGAGGTGTTTGTTGTCTCTTTTCTGTTGAAATGTCAGATTTATCCAACAGATGTCCAACACGTCGAACAGATGTCAGAGATATATCGGACATCTGTCGCACATATCCAACAAAAGTTGGACGCATCCAACAGATGTCGGACAGATCGGATCTACCCAACTGGTGTCGCACATATCCAACCAAAGTTGGACGCATCCAACAGATGTCGGACAGATATCGGAGATACCGCCAACATCTGTCGGATATACTCAACTGGTGTCTGACATATCCAACAACAGAACCAAGACGCAACGTCACACGCTCTCTGTTCTCCTGCAGGTGAATCTCAAATGGCAGCAGCAGCACCTAGCGCAAAGTTTCATCCCTGATCCCACGCCTGTGAAGCCAGATGTAGACGTTGAGTTAGGTCCCCAACCCGAATTTCGACCACTGTATGAGAGGTGGATTGGCGTTCCACATACGCCATCTGGTGCACAAGGGCTCCCAGTACCCAGTCCACCATCCTGTGTGCAGCACGAGGTGAGCGGCTCGGAACCATGTACTGGCCCCAGCCCAGTCTCAGGTGATCCGATGGCAGAGGTGTCTTCCAGCCCAGCTGGGGGCCCTCATCACATCCCAGTGAGTGAGATGCCAGGAGGCGTAAGACAGATGATCCCAGGTTGCTGACCTCGCCAGCCAAACCAACAAGTCTGCCACTGTGTCGCAGGGGTGGATATAATAGTGACGACATTACCAAGGTGGGGGTGGGGGGGGGGGGAGCTGTTGAGCCAGGAGGCAGTAATGACGGAATGACAATTACGATTTGCTCCTTTTACAGCTTTACAGGCACAGATGATTCGAAATTGCAAGCCATTTTGGCAAAATGTGTCAAGAAATGATTGCACTGTATGGGATACACCAACCCCTGTGCAATGTATTGTCTTGTGTTCAGTGTTGGTGGATTGGCCAGTAGTACAATGGTATATGCGTAGGCAATGGATTCATTTGTCCTGCTCAGGCACTGTTTTTGGCCGTTAGTCCTCTTATAAAACTGCTGGCAAAACTGCTAGTTCAGTCAAACGGGTAAATCATAATCGTAATCGTAATCGTCATCGGGGGGGAGGGGGGGGGGGGGCTGGGGGCGGGGACCCCCCCCCCCACTATATCCACCCCTGCTGTGTCGGAAAGGGATGTGCCCAATGCAAATTGTGTGAAGAACATGGCACAACCACGGCGCAAAGCGTGCTTCACAAGCGTTTTTTGATGGCTGTGGGTGGTTACAATCACAAAAAAAAATAGGTTTTGGATTTTTCGGTGTGCTTTAACAGCTTGCGCGCCGTCCCTTGCCCAGAGAGCCCCTCCACAAAGTACCCAGCAGATTGTGCATTGACTCAATCATTTTGACCCTGTTTTCAGTGCAACAGTGACTTGCTGACATTCCAACAGGCCAGGCCTGAGGCAGCACTGAAGGCTGAAACACATCTTTTTGCATCCTGCCACAAGTGTACTGACACAACATCTCCGATCCCAACCCCTCATCTGGGGTACTACACAGTCACTGAGGCTGCTGAAAACACATTCCGCATTTGTCAGGGACAGAAACAGCACCAGCACCCATTGGGCCCCACAGACTTCGGAGGACGCTGGGCTTTTTTCTTTTTTTGCTTGACTGGCACCTTCAAAATAGGTTGTTCCCGAAAACTTCCCTGTAGGCCTGAGGTCCCGTACATGGCTGGAGCTGTGAGGAGGGGGCATTTTGACCCACAGAAAGGATTTTTCTTTGAAATTTCCAGGTAGAAAATTTTCTCATGTCGGTACATGTAAACCATTCTACCCCCGAAATACCACATCACATGACAGGGCTGATCTAAAAACATCAGTGGTAATGTGATTTGCTAATACCCCGCAAACTATGCGCTCCAGCCTCCCGGATTGCACCTCCATTCTCCACCTTCACATACCGATAGATGCTGGGGACATTGCTCCATCTGAGGGGCGCTCTGGCATGGGATGATCCGGGACCAAACCAGCGCCTGTAGTCACGAGGGTGCCTGTGATGTGTTTTGTGCTGATTCGTCTACTGACCTCTCAGCCCTGCATGGCCTGTCCCAGTCCCTGTTGTCTGAGCCGCGGGTGGACTGGGGTGTCCACCGGGGGAGGGGGGCTCCTACGGAGACGTGTGAGACTTTGCCGTGACTCGTGGCGGCATTGTGTGCTGCCCCCTGTCTGCCAGATTGACGGTTGGTAGAACTTTAGGTGCAGTGCACGGTTGTACTCCTTGCCTCTCGTTTGCTGCAGCGAAAGGCGCCTATGACATGTCACTGAAGAGCTTTTCTCTTTGAATTTTGCTTTAAGCCTCTGCTTTGTGCTGAACAGCGCCGGTCGTACTCACGCATCTGTATCCCATAGCGGGGATGGGACTCTGGCGATGTGAAGTGGAACAGAATTTCTGGCTGCCTATGCACCGTGCACTGCGTTTTAGTACAAATTGTGTGCACCAGCAAGCTAAGGGGGTCTGCAGTAAAAAAGGTTTTAGCTTTACTATGTGTACTAGGTTTTACAGATTTTACTACGTAACCAGAACCTAGTTTAAAAAAAAAAGCTTATGTTAGAAAAAAAAACGTTTTTTGTTTTTACCAGATTCACAACCTAGTAAAAAAATTGTTGTCCCGTTGTTGGGGAGAAGGCATGGATTATGTATGGACTCCCACGCTTCGGTGTGGCCCCTCGAGTTGGGGTTAAGGACTCCCACGCTTTGGCGTGGCCCCTCGAGTTGAGGTGATGGGCTCCCACGCTTCGGTGTGGCCCCTCAAGTTGGGATGCTTTGCATGCATTTCGTGTGAAGGGTTTCAAGTACAGACACACACATAGCAACAACTGTGATCCCCTGTGTTGTGTCACTCGTCTTAAGCCAAAGGGACCTTGGGAAGATTGAGAATGCAAAATTATGGTGCGGGTTATCACGGAGGTTATTGCGCTTCATTTGCTTTTGTTTCATGTTTCCCCCCTTCGTCTTTGACCTCAAATTCTTTGATATGGCCTTTGCTACTGCCCATGCTTGGTGCGAGCACCATCAAAAGCTCCTTGGGATTCGTCGCCTTGGCCCAGATGAGCCGCCCTGTGGCGAGTCATTTTGACAAGGGTGTGGACTTTGGACTCATCATCCATCGTTCCCACTTTATGGTTCAAGAGAAGGACCCCTCGGTTCTCAGCAAGTACATGTTGCTTGAGGTAAATCCAGGGGTTGCGAGATTTTTGATCTAGCTTTATGCGGAGGATGTGGAGGCGGTGGTGGAGTTGGTGACACCCCACACCGAGAAGGGTGCGGGGACCCTCTATGTGGGTTAGGAGGAAGAGGAGGAGGTGGAGGAGGAAGGGGAGGACCAGCAGGAGGAGGCAATGGGAGGTGGGAGTGGGAATGCAAGCCGCACCACCCCCTCATGATTAGTGTGCATAAGGTAAGAATCAAGCCTGATAAAGGGAAGGGGAAGATGGATGGTAGGTTTCCCCACCCCCTCACCCACAACACCCGCCAAGTCTGCACCGAGGACGCCAAAATGAAGCTCCCTTTGCACTCCGTTTGCCCCACACGGGGGAGCTTGAGTGGTTTGGGGTCACCACACCCAACATTATTTCGGGGCAAGGGGTGATTCTTTTTCCTTTGGGGCAACGCCTCCCCTTATTGGGAGGCCAAGGAAGTGGTTATGGCGGAGCCCATGGCGCCTTTAACAGGGTTCCAACGGATCTTGTGGTCACCGTTGGGGATAGGTTGGTGTTAAACCACTTGCTCGAGCATGATTTTTTGAGTCAATTTGTTAGAAGACCTTGAGAGGGGGCCTCTCACAGAGAGGGCGCCCATTTTCAATGAAAGCCCCCGTGTTGCGAGTAGGCCCAAGGATTCAGGGGCCCGCTGTACTGTGGGTCGTAACCACCGAAAGCACAATCCCCACAAGTGTTGAAACAAATTGCAGATTGAACCAAGAAAGGGGTGGTGGGTGGTGTGGGAAGTTGTGCAATGTTGGATATGGCCGAGATCTCTTGTTATGATCATGTGCCCCAAGACCGCCATCGCAATGCCCCCGCTTACATTGTACCCGAGTGCTCCTGGTTGTTAATTGTTTGATTATGCTTACGCGTAACCATGAGGCCGGGGATAGCTCCCAGTTTCTTTTTGTCCCCTCAAGCAATTGCGGGGTCCCTAACCCTTGGGTAAGGAAGGTTGTGCCATTCAAAAGGGGCACTACATTTTCTTTTCGGTGCCCTTGATGTTCACCGAGGGTCAAGGATTCCAAAGGCCTGACCCACCAGTGTGTCCCATCCCCGCCTTATGGCATTTTTGCCATTGAGCTAATCCAAGGCCCTAACGTGAGGTTCCCCAACCTCCATGTCACCGAAGCCATCAAGCGACCCCAAAAGGGGTCGCTTGAAGGCCTGGGTGCCAAGGCGCCGACGTGCAAAGGGGGGGCAGGGGGTTGTGTGCCGTCCCAAGAGGGGGAGGGGGAGGGGGAGGAAGGACCCGAATGGGGTTTGCATTGAGCTATGTGCTCAATGCTTGCTCCCGGTGGGAACAACCACCGGGCATTTTTTGTTGAGGGGGTTGGGGGGTTATCCCCCTCACCGGGGAGGAGAGGGGGGGGGGGGGTTGGCGGGCCACCCAGAACAGTGCCCCCTGGCCAAGGCCAAGGTGTGCCATGGGGAGGCAGTGCCCTGCCTCAGCTTGCATGCGCACCTACAGGGCACCATTTTGGTGGTGACAAGGGGAATGCATGGGGCAATGGCCAGGGTCCCCCCAGAGCTCGAAGGGATTGCACAGGTGGTGGAGTTGAGGCAGGTGCAGGAGTATGCGGCCGTGACGGATTTCATGTGGTTGCGGAGGATGAACCTTGTGCTGGACAACCCCAAGAAGGAAGCGGGCAAGGGCATGTGCCCAAGTCATCAACCGGGGCTAATTAGTTATCGCGTTGAGTTGTTGCAGGGTTATAAGGGGGGAGGTATCACGCACTAACCAGTTATCGTGTTAGTTATCGCGCGAGTAATTGCGTGTTTCTTTTTCTTTTCTTGAGGATTCCCTCGTTTTGCACAAGCCACCATCTTGCAGCTGCCAAGGATGCATACAAGGAGGCCAGAGAGGTTGCAGCAAGCCCGGCCACAAGGGATCCCAAGCCAAGCCAGTGGCGGCCGTTGCGGAGTTGGGATTGGAGGTTGAGGACGTGAAGAAGGTGCTGGATGAGGAAGCGTGGAGGTGGATGGAGCCAAGGGGATGAGGCGTGCATGCGGGGAGGGGGGGGGCACGGGATGGTACCGCAAGGTAACCCTATGGGAGAAGTAGGGGGGGGGCGGAGAGGAAGACAAACCTCACCCTCCCCACACATGGTTTTGTGGATGGGGATAAGCCGCTGGCCAATGTACCAAAGGTGCCAGTGACACTCTTCCTCTGCTTTTTTGGCATGTCTGACCCTCCGTAGAGGAAGAGCTACTTCCTCTTGCGGCTTTGTTTTGTGTCGGAGGACACAAATGTGTACCCTTGGTACACGCTAGAAGACCCAATTTATTTCTAGCCTAGAACTTCTAGCCTAGATGTTATAGGCTAGACTAGATCAATAGTAGAACGATATAATGTCCACCAAGAAGTACCATTTTCTTCATTGTCCCGACTTGCATGCTTCCTATTGCCCATAGTGCTTAGGTGTCACAAGTTGCCCACCCTCTAGGACCCCGTATACGCGCGATGTGAGAATATTCTACATTTCTACTCCGAGTATGCTATTTGACATATGTGACCAATGTTGTTGGCAGCGTTGTGTGACACCCATTGAAATACGTGTTGATGTGTTAGCCTTGTGTATCCAGTTCCTCTAGTGTGTTGTATTTGACGTTTTTCTGAAGCTGGTGGAAAATGAGGCCAGCTTTTGGGTAACACTGCAAACAACTATGTGTATATGCAGGTTTTGACCCTTCTGGCCGAAATTTCGGCCAGCTTTTTGGTTTCTCGGTGAATAAGTGTAGTTATTTTCATTTTTCTTCGGTTTGGCTGAAATTTCGGCCAGGTTTTTGGTCTGTGCACTATTCGAGCACTCATATTCCGCTTTTTGGTCGGTCTGGCCGAAATTTCGGCCAGCTTTTCCTATTCTAGTACATATAAGCAATTGTTTCCCCTTCGAACACACCTGGCCGAAATTTCGGTCAGCTTGCAATGGTCATTGTTCTATTACATTCTATTACACCTCACACTCCTACAAACCTGCTTTCTTGTCTCAGCATTGATGTCTTGTGCTGTTACTGTAAATGCCGTACATGCTGCAGTTACTGGTGCCTTTGCTACTACAGCCAAAGGGTTGTTGCAAAATGCATTACGTGGTGGGACTCTGCAAAAGCTGGAGCCGGCACTCTATGACATAGTTGAAGGCTGCCGCCACCGAGAAATAGCCCCCACGATGGTACATGACATTTTTGTCACAGTTCCATGCCCTATACTGCCTTCTGTGTCGTATGGCCCTCCCATACTCTAACTTTGGGTCTGGTTACAACTGGGGTATTATGTCTAGCCGCCAACACCGTAAGGTAGGAGCCCTTGGTCAGTGTAACACTAAGCAGGAGTCCATTCACCATCGTGCTAGACTAGCAGCACACAACTTGTGGAACACCATGCGCCGTAACGTGAGGCGTTACAGGTCGGGAGCTGATCCCCATTCACCCGGCTTAACCCTAAACTGTACAGCTGGTGCTGTTTGGACACTTCTGCCCTACCTGCATATCCGGGTCTGCCGGAGCTGGCCGAAATTGAGGCCAAGGTACCAAAGGTTGCAGATGACATCTTTCGCTCACACAGAGCATTGTTTGATCGTATTGATGTTGCCAACCAAGGTATTCAGAGAGTTTGGGTTCGTGCTCCTTTAGATATTGCCAGAAAAAATGTTTGTTCCCTCAATTGGAGACCCTTTTTCCTGTTTGAGCTCCGCTCCGGCACACACAGAGAGCTTTTGCAACTCGTGGTTGATTTGTCATGTGCGGAACACCGCACCACGCACTGTGTTCCGCTGCTTGTGGACATGAAAATACACTTTGCCCTACTTAAGCTGTGTGATGCTGCCGCTTATGTTCCGTGGAATGTACTGCAACTACTGTTAGGTTTTCCTTTGGTATACGGTGTGGGGCATAGCTATAAGTACTGCGTTGAATTGATCTACAGGGCGTTCCTGCCGTTCATTAAGTTTTTGGAGCAGGGGAATAGCCTTCAGGTTGGGTCTATTCTCCCTCGCAAAGGTCAAGGTCATCCATATGGAGAAGACCTTGCTTGGACTCATGCTAGCCAGGTTGTCCAATAGCGGCAGACTAGATGAGCGTGTAACTGCCCTGTTGAGTAGCCAGCGGGACACCCATTCAGCGCAGGGGTCTACGTATGTTATTAGCCCTTAAGGCTTTGTTGTACGCATACTGTCCAGCTGCTTTCAGCATTGGGACTTTGGTGTGTGAGTGCAACTGGGAGGGCCGGGGGGCAAGTTCCGGGATTGTTCCTAAGCAGGCGCTTGAGATGCCCCTACTGCGCATGTTGATCATCCTAAAGCCCGAGGAGCAGTTAGCCACGGAGTATGCGAAAAACACTGCTGTTGCTCTTTTGTTTTGGAGTCAATGGCATTCCTCCTCCCTAGGGTGTATCCACTCTGAGGAGCTGGGCGAGGCACTTCTGAGCCGGTTCTCAGCCCACTGTCGCCGCAACATTGCCTGTGCCAGGGTCCAACAGTCGTCTGATTTGTTTCTGACACTTCCCCCTGTCTAACCGGGAGAGAAAGTTTTGCGTGGTGTGCTGACTGAGAGATCTGTGGCAATGTTCTCTGCCAAACTGAAACAATTCATCCTGAAAGCCCATACACTGAGCATGCCCATATGTGTTCCCGTTCCTGACTATAAAAATGGGGTCAGAAGACTGGATGCAGTTGGGGATCTGTCTTTCCCCCGTACCATGTCTAGGACACAAATCACCACACACCGGTTAAAAGTGGTTCTATTGCATGCAATGCAAAATCCGGTTGCGCTTACCAGGGTTCCTGAGGGTTGTTGAGGCTTTTTTACAAACAAATGCACCCGCTGGCACTGCTGCCCAGCAAGGGGTATTGCACACTGCACATGCTTCAATCCGCGCTGCCAACCGTGCGCCGCGTGCTACTCTGCCGCTGCTCCTGGTGGGAATGCCTTGCCCCCAAAGCCACCCCCGAAGCCCTGAGCCAGAGCCCCCCCCAGTACCCTCCCCGCCCCCCCCCCCCCCAGTACCCCCCCGTGCCCCTGATGCTTCCATTGCAATTGACTCTTGTGATAGTGACCGGGAGATTGATTGTGATGCAGACAGCGTTGCCTCCTGTGAAGCCCTAGATGAGGCACAACACATCGGTGTGGATACCCAGGACTGGGACTGATTTCTGTTTGCACCTGTGTTTGTCACTGTGGTATGCGTTCTGCCACGCATTGCCACTCATTTTGGTGTGTCTATTCGCTGTTTTGTGTTTTTCTGGCCGAAATGTCGGCCAGAGTTGTTGTTTGGTCATATGGCTACCCCAGGAACACAAATGACATAAGGTTCTAGCCGAAATTTCGGCCAGCCTCTCGGAATGGTATTTCTACACAGTGGTTTAACATGCAGAGCAGTGCTAGCCGAAATTTCAGCGAGGTTATCGGATTTTCTTGTCAGGTAGTCCATTTTGGTCCTTTTTTGGTTGATTTGTGCTTGTTATTTGCTATTCCCTTCATGAAATGTTGCCATGTAGCATTTTATTTTATGACTGAGCCTTGAGGGGTGTCACGGGACGTGGCTGTTTTGCCAGATGGTGAGCTTGCAGCAGACAATGCGCAGTCTCAAGAGCAATGCCAGTCTCAAGAGGACCAGGCGAGCACATAGGGACTTCGAAAGAAGCCTAAGGCGGCACCAAAGAAAAATTCAACATCCTCCATCAAATTATCCGACTGTGTTACGTCAACGACGAAAATAAAGGTTCGGTGGGACCAGATTATTATGGACCACAACGAAAAATTTGGGCAGGTCCGTAGGATATCGGATGATCGCGTGCAGCGCCGCTATGACGACCTGAAGGCAGCCCCGCCTGTGGATTACATCCAGGAATCTCCTTTTTTATAAAGTCACTCGTATGTGTGTTGTTGTATTCTTCTCGATAGTACCGTTTTCGTGGCTGAATTTTCGACCCTGCTGTTTCTAATATTACTGTTGCACAGCCACTCGCTGGGTTCTGTTGGGGGGTCAGCATGTGTACACTGCTGCCCAAGAACACAAGACGGAATTTGAGATGACTAATATGGACACTCCGGATTGGACCCTGGTATTTGCTGGTTATGAAGTCAAACAGGACTGCCCCGTGCGGACTAGGCGCCGGCTTGCAGGCTTACATCACATTCAGACCAGTGGTGGCTCAGCGTCCACCACATCGGAGCGAATGTCCCTACTTCTGGATAGGCTTGAGGATGAGGATGCCAATGAGTACACCCTTTTGCATCAGATTACTGTTGTGTTTGAAGAGTGTGGTGTTGCTACTGAGGAAGGCACGGTGGTGTGTTTCGTTTATTAAATCGGTTCTGTCGATCGACCTAGCCGAAATTTCGGCCACTTTCTGCTGTTGCCAAACGGTGGGGTGGCGTTGGGCGTTTGGTGAAATTTGTGGGTCTTGCTGCAGTAGACGCCATGGTAGCCATGGAGAAGCGTGGATTACATCCCGCACTGCGTTTGTTCAAAGAAGTGGAAGGCATCACGCCTGACTGACTTCGCGACATCGTAGGTTACATGGATGGGACAAAAAGTACCCTCTCGGGTCTCAAATGAATTATACAAGATGTTAAAAAGGCCCAGATGTGGTCTTGGCACATCCTTTATTCCATGGCGGTTACCAATGGGCTTGTGAACAACACCAGAGGTATGTTTTGGTCAAACAGGGGTTGGAATTCGAATAAATCAACCGACCTGGCCGAAATTTCGGCCAGCTTGTGTGTCTTTGAATTAATGCACAATAGGATCCCACTCTATGACACCACCTGTCTGCAGCTACACTTGGTACTATCGAGATGGCCAAAAGGCAGTGCGCAATTGCATCACACCTGAAGGTAGCCTATGGCAGCTGGACCTGGAATGAAGAAAACCCCTGGCCACCGTGGTCATCAGTAATTAAGGCACCTCTTCTGAAGGAACCCAAAAATGAGGAGTTGCGGGGATTGTTGTAGAAGCTTGTCGCTAAGCCTATTTGTGAAAAATCGGATATTGGTCTGGTTAGTATCCAGTGTGCTAGGGAGTCCCTCGTTGAGACAAGCGCAGGCAAACTCATTGCAGAGTCAGGCCGTGTGGATTTCGTTGTGGAGTCCCTTTTCCCAGTATCATTAGTTCTCTGCCCTTTGCTGCTTGCGTCATTGAGGTGCCGCGCCTCTATACAGCTGGTTTGCATAACCTGGTTACGCAGCTGCTTTTGTCCGGTGTGCATGTGTTCATTGCGGGTGAGTCTGCTAATGTGAAAGCCACTGTTGCTGCTTTGAAGGCCTTTGTAGCTGAGGATATGTATCAGTGTGATGTTCTCAATTTACAATTTGTCAACCAGTACCCCATTGTATACTTCCACTTCCCATGTGGTTTCCATTTGTTCTGCCATCGCCTTTGGTACGAGGTTGCCCCGTTGCGTGGCTTATATTGAAGGACCCATGTCCTCTGTGATGCCTGTTGAGATATTCTTGTTTCTTTTGAGCCTGGTTCCGGTCCTAGAGCGGGCAGGCAAGTGGTTTCTGCTAGGGACTCTGTCTGTGTATTTTGCAAGCATGATGTCTACCAGGTTTTCCAAGGACTGTAATGTTGTGTGTGCTTTTTTGGGTGAGGAGACTGCTGTAACCGATGAGTTTGTTCAGTCCATGAGAGCGGCTATCATCAACGCCGACACGTGGCCCTCCAAGTCATGGGAGGATGTGTACCATGACTTGGGGGCGGGTTTTCCTGTGGATTGTTCTGGGTTAGGTGTGTACATGAGGATCCTAAGGAGCAAGATGCGGAGGCAGAGTCGCAACCGGAGACACACACTCCAAAGAAGAACCCCAAAACAGCCCCTGCCCCGTCACCTAGTGGCACGATGTGCTCTCAAGCCACCCCTGCTTCCTCCTCAAGCACTATGGCCCCTACTGGCAGGGGTATGAATGCTTTTCTGAATCATTTTTCACCATCCCAGGGTGGAAACACACAGTCACAGCACTCTGCCAGTGCCAAGCCTGCTGCTAACACAGGTGCTAAGAAGCCCCGTGCATTTGGTCTCCGCAAGCGCTAATGCCAGTCCTAAAGCTTATATTGCCTGTCAGTATGCAGTCTGGCCGAGATTTCGGCCAGCATGCAGTCTTCAGCCTCGTCAGCGTCTTAATATTGCGTTTCTCCACATGCACTGCAAAACTCGGTTTTGATTGGTTAGGTGGCAAGTATTTGCTTGTAATTGAGGATATCACGTTGCACACCATGTTGAAATGTCACTGCTCCTGTTTTCCTTGCTCCTGTCTACTATCATAGGTACCCATTTAGTGATCATATTTCGAGTTTCGATGGACCTGGCCGAAATTTCGGCCATATTAGGCCTGTCTGCCAAATAGGACCATGTGTTTGGACATTTTTTGAAGAGCTGGCCGAAATTTCGGCCGGGTCGGTGAAAATAGAAAATACAGGTACATACTTTGGGGATCTTTTAAATATTTTTGGGTTCTCAGGCCCGTCAAGCCAAGTAAGGAGATCCATACAAAATGTCAGCCATCAACATGGAGTCCCTCACATTCAAAGACTTCTCCTCCAAGGGCCAGTTCGAGGTCTACAAGAGCACCCTCCCCGCAGACCACTTGGCGAGAGCGGCAGTGGAAATCTTGCAGCGCATCAGAGGTGCGGGGGTGGACCACGACAAATGGCTGCAGGACCTCAAGGTGGCCTCTGGCTAAGATGAAGATCCGCTCAAACTCCTCCACGCCATTGCTGGCTATGAGAGCTGCGGTCGATGCACAATTGAGGTCCAGACAGGGGAGTTCAATTGAGGCAAAAAAGGAGACGGAGCTGGCGGTCAGCGACGAGATCAGGGTTCGAATGAAGTCGTTTTTGGAGTCGCAGTGGACTACTTTTGAGAAGCTCTGCTCCAGTGCCGAAATTGCACAGGCGGGAATGGAGGTGGCACAGCTGGCAGCCAAGTACCGCCTGGCCATCTGAATGTTTGCTGAGGGCATCCCGGAGACCCGAAAGCCACAAGACCCCGAATTCGTGCTCAAGGCAATGGGAGCACTGGCCCTGTTCGACAACTTCAAGTGGATCATCATCCGGGAAGGCCACAAACTGAACCTGGTATCGGCAGATGCATCAGATGGAGGGAAGCCAGACGCATCTGTAGACCCGGAGGAGCAGGAGGTCTCAAAACAGATGGAAGCGCTCAAAGTGAGACTGGAGCACAAGCGGAGAGCAAAAATCGTGCGACCCCTGACCCCTGCAACACTGGACGAGTTTGTTGAGGCCCCGGGAAATGCCAAATGGATGCGTGAGACGACAGCTTCACTGAAGAAATTCCTGGAGTCGAACGAGGAGGACAAGGGAGAGACGCTGGCAAAGGAGCTGTGGGAGGTGATGCTGGTCTCCAAGGACAACTATAAAGAGAAGTACCCCAGCGGGGGCCACAGTGTGACTGGTGGCTCACATAAGGGCACCGGGAAGCAACCACAGCCCCGGGTTATGGCAAGGTCTGCCAAGGAGTTGGAAAGATTGGGAGCCCGCACATGGATCGAAGCGACCCGAAAAGGGAGATTGGGGTTCGCGGAGTTGGAGAACGTCACCTACTACTGCACTGCGAGAGGCGACAACGCTTATGACGTGGCAAAGGGCCCCCCGGGGCCTTGTGGAGAATGTGGCGACAGCCACTGGATATGGGACTGCGAGAACTGACTTCCCCCGGCAGGGGGGGGGGGGGGGCATGGCGGAGGACAGCACAAACAGGTTCCTTTGGCATGAAGGAGAAGTGGAGGGGGAGAGTGAAGACGACGAGATCCCCAGGGAATGGCCGGCATACCGACGGGCATATGCCGCATTGTGTCGAGCCCAGGCGGACAGCAAGGATGGGGTCCTGGGAAGCAACTGGCAAGTCCTCGCAAACTCCTGTAGCACGACATCGCTGGGGACGTATAAGACAGGAATGCGACGACTCCGACAGACGCACATGGCCCGGCCGGAGTGGGGACCATACAAGGTCGTGGAGCAAGTCGTGTCTGATGCCATTCGAGAGGGAAAAGGCAGCAGTTCGGTCAAAACAATCCTCAACGCGGCGGCCATGGCATACACCATGGGGGTGGTCAGCGAGCCGGTCCCAAAACCGCTGTGGAAGGCATTCAAGGCAGCACAGCGCCTGGAAGAGAAGTCAACGCAGGAGTCGGCCAGTTTTGAGGCTCTGCAGATCATGGCACACCAGCGGATTCAGAGCTGGAGTGGTGTGTGGTGGGACTCGCGGTACTTTCAACGCTGCTGGGCCTCAGAGTCGGCGAGGCGGCCAGCATCAGCTTCCACAGGCTGGGGGTTCTGGCAGGAACGACGGAGTTCTATGACCGCAAAGTCCACAGGGCTTGGATTACCCGTACGGTTTCGGGAGTGGCCCTCAAATGGTTGCAGTTCTGCGCGTGGATGGCACAACGATGCCGGAACCTCGACAAGTTGCAGCGACTAGTCTCTGAGGACAAACTGCAGAATGTCATGGCGACCCTCTTGCGTGGATCAAAGTGGAAGGACCTAAGGTGGCACGCGTGGCGACGCCTGGGCCCAACGACCATGTACAAGGCTGGAGGCAAGATCCCTAGCATCAAGGCGTGGTTCAGGTGGAGGAGCACAAGAACGGCAATGGCCTACATCAAATGCCCGCACCCACGACGCATCCGGCACCCATTCACAACGCCTACCCCCCCCTAGTTGCCTCAAGGGGAGGCCATGGATTGCGGGAACGGCAACCAGGCGGTGTATGGAGTTCTGGGCCCCTGAGGCCTACGATATCCCTAAAGGGAACGCCCCAGAGAGCGACTTTGGAGATTCCACGTGCTCTGGGTCATCCTCAGATAGCCCCTCACCTCAGAAGACCGATGGCAGGAGGGGAAAGAGGGGAAAGAGGGGAAAGAGGAGACGCAGCGCGTGAGGAGGCGGATGGCCCGACGGCCTTTGGGGCAAGGGGGGGGGGGGGATCGAGACAGGCATCACCCGGCGACGAGCTGGGCATGCAGCACAAGCCGCGAAGGTTAAAATGTCTCATGGGAGTTGGAGGAGGACGTACGGCAAGAGCGTGGGTCACATATAGGCGGGCGCGGGCATGTGCGTGGTCGGCTTCGAGACGGGTCGAGAGGGTCTCGGATATCCCGCGGGATGAGCTTTTTCGGGCCGCGCTTGCGGTGATCCTCCGAGCGCGAGAGCGCCTCAGAGATGTGGACGGTGGGCAGGCACACCTGGAAACGGTCCTACGCCACATGGGGAATCTGCATGAGCTCAACTGGGACCTGCTGTGTCAGGACTACGACGGGTATGATGGGGATGGCCCGTCGGGAGGAATCTCGGAGAGAATGATTGCTGCGGGCCTTGGAGAGAAGGGCAGCTTGACATCCTTTTGGATGTGTGGAACGCGAACATCCCAAGGCGCCTCATCTGGGATATACGGAGTTGGAAGTCGGGGCCACATTGTGGGAGATTCGATGTATGGCAGCCGTCGTTGCACAGCAAGCGCATGATTGGAGTACGGGTGGACGATGGGTTCTTGTGCCAGGACCCCACGTGTTTGGGTGCCCTTGAGTGGGAGGACCTCACGGACAATGTGTCGGCTTTCGTTAAACCCAAAAATGATGTGAAGTGCTCCTTCATCATTGACATGCGTAATCGGAACGTCTGCTCGAAGGTACCGCTGCGTAAGGTCAAGCTTCCGTCGAATCACACGGTCTTTCAGACCATCCAACGGGAGATGCACCGTGGGGCACCGTTGTGGGGCATTACCTTGGACATATCCAACTTCTACTGGAGCCTGCAAATCCTAGCTGCACATAGGGGACTGTTTCACATGCAAGGGGCGCTCTTCCACTGCCTCCCGTTTGGGTGGAAGTTTTCCCCGGTACTGGCAAAGGACACATTGGCAGCGCTGTTGAAGGATTTCTTTGACAACCACGCTAAGGGGATCAATATCTACCGTTTCCATTATTTGGATGATTCCTTATCTTGTCACGTGACAGGGAGTGCATGAACAGCCTGGGCCATCGGCTGGCGGGTTTCTTCACGGCAAAGGGCCTGCGCATCTCCACAAAATCCTGCCTCGAGGCACGTCAGAATGCCCTGTGGCTGGGAAAGATGTTCGACCTGGCCAAAGGGGAGGTGCGGAACACCGACAAAATGCTCACAAAGTGTTTGGTGATTGCCATCAAAACGGCCTGCTCGCTTGTGTCTCCAAAGGTGGCGGAACGGGTCACGGGAAAAATGCAATGGGCATTTGGACCAGGAAAAGGGGTCACCCTGTTTCTGCAGGGGTGGCATAGGTTCCGTTGGGGACATCATCAGTTTGAGCACCGCCCGAGCCCGGCCCTGATATCGGCACTGTTCGATGCGCTGGCGATATGGTATGTGCCAGCCACGGTTGACCCAATGCCTGGGCACTTTGGCTTTGCGCCGTTCGTGTCAGTGGATGCAGCAGAGACTGCTGGTGGGTACCGCCTAGGTATCTGTGGACGCAATGGAGTCATGCGAACGCGAAAGATCCCGGCGAAGAACCAGCAACAGGCGGAGCTCAGTGGTGTCCTACATGCCTGTAGGTTTGCGGTGACCCAGAAGTGGCACACGGTCTCATTGTTTGTGGACAATACAGCAGCCTGCTACAGTGCAACCAATATGAGGGCGTCGACGAGGGCATGTACGCAAGTGAAGATACTCCGTGCTCTTTGGAACTTGTTGTGGCACACGGGCATGGTCTTGAATGTTGTCTGGGTTGATAGTGCGCGTATGCCTGCTGATGCTGTATCCCGTTTGCTAGACCTGACGCCAGCAAGCATCACCAGGGCAAAGGTTGAGGCGGCACATAAGTGGGGTGCATTGTGCGGGGAGCTGCACCTTGTGCAGAGTTTTGGGTCGGTCCGACTGTAGTAGGGGGGGGGGGGGGCACTCCTCGCATGAGCGATGGCTGGAGTGCCCCTTCTTTTGCTGTAGCAGACCCCTGCAACATGTCTGAGTGGGGCGACCGACATGAGGAGGAGTCCCATGACGAGGGGAAAGTAGGTTGGAAACGCCCACGAGGATCTCGGGGCCCGGAAGGCAAGCAGGCGCAGAAGGCGCGCGCGCTAAGGCGGAGAGCGGAGAGAGCGGAAGGGCACCTCAATGCACAACAGCCCAGATACCGCCTCGGAGCGATGACCGAGCAATCCTTCGAGTTAGTGTTGTGCCGGCCAGTATCAGACCGGGACCTCCACAACGCCTGGCAGACCTTCTGTGGATGGATCACGCGCCGCACCAGGGCGCATTATGCAATGGCGCTGGTCGAGCCTGCTGAGAAGGGCAAGGACCAAGCCCAACGCCACCTTTACCTCGTCGGCCACGAGCTGCGACTGGCACCAGGAGTCAGGCTGACGATGTCCTTCACCCACCATGCAACAGCAGTGCAAAGAGTCACCCTCAATGGCAAAGCGGACCTCATCAAGGATGTTTTCAAGCTTGTGAAGGATGATGTGGAACAGAAGGACTCACACTGAGGCAAGGCTGGCATGAGGATGACTGTCACTCCTGCACGGACCGTCCATGGCGCTCATATACCAGAGTAAGGAAAGAGTGGGCTGGAGAGTGGAGGGGGGGGGGGGACGACACGTGGTGCAGGCAGAGCGCCAGTGAAGGAACAAGCATCATTGTTGGTTTTGTGTAATGTGTATGTGTGAGCTGTACCTGTCACGAGGTTAGGGGGGAATCCATTTAGTGATCATATTTCGAGTTTCGATGGACCTGGCCGAAATTTCGGCCAACTTAGGCCTGTCTGCCAAATAGGACCATGTGTTTGGACATTTTTCGAAGAGCTGGCCAAAATTTCGGCCGGGTCCGTTAAAATAAGAAATACAGGTACATGCTTTGGGGATATTTTTCTGTGTGCTTGATGAAAGGTATGTTCAGGGTTCCCTTACCTGTGGTGTATAGGGGGGTTATGTGATCACCCTGGAACGAAGGGGAGAGAAAGAATAGGCAGTCCCCCCCCCCCCCCGCACTGGGATGCAGTGGTCTAAATGTACAACAACACTATATTTTGGTGATTAAATTATAATAATAAATAATATCTTTATTTTGAAATTTTGTGTGTTGCCAAAAATGCAAATAATGGCATATATTTCAAATACACACCTTGTTTTTGCATGTTGCCACTAGGGGGGTATGGATACCCCAAAAATAACACCCCTTTTCACATACTTTTCCCTTCACTACAACATGAACTTCCGTGGGCTACAACGCCAGGTGGGGTGTGGGCAACTTGTGATGCCTAAGTAGTGCATTCTCCGATGTTCATCTCTCACACACTTAGATGTTTCGTATTCCTTTGCAATGAAATGTCCCTTCACTTCCCATCCTTGCTCCCTCCTCAACCGGGGAGGATACTTCGCTATTGTTTATGGCACCACGGGGCTGGAGTGGGGCTACTAGCCTCAAGGATGAGAGGGTTGGCCATTACTTGGCCACGTGGGCGCCATCACACCCCCTAGCACGGCAGCAATTCAACACCGCCGTCCAATGTGTGACCATTGCAACTTCCACCCAAACTACGGGTGAGAAGGCCGCCGTTGAGGCATACATCGCCTCCCCGTTTCCTCCGCATTGGTTACCCCCTAAGCAGCAAGGGTTATGTAGCCAATCCACCTATTAGTGTGTCAGTGCTGATTTTCTTCCCTGCTATGACGCGTTGGGGATTCTCTATGAGGCAGGTGTTATGTCACCAAAGCCCATTTGTGGGCAGTGCTGAATTTCTCTCTCACCCTAAAAGTTAGTGATCCCCCAAACGGCAAGGGTTATATAAGCCGATCGGCCCATTTGCGGGCCACTGTTGATTTTCTTCCCTGCTCTAAAGCGTTGAGGACCCCCAGACGGCAAGGGTTATGTCGCCCATCCGCTCATTTGCGGGCCAATCTTGATTTTCTTACTTGCTGTTAAGCGTTGAAGACCCCCCAAACGGCAAGGGCCATGTAGGCAATCCGCCCATTTGTGGGACACTGTTGATTTTCTCACATGCTCTGAAGTGTAATGGACCTTGGGCGGTAGGGGTTATGGAGCCCATCCGCCCATTTGTGGGCCACTCTTGATTTTCTTCCCCTTCTCTGAAGTGTTGCGGACTCCCGGAGCCAATCCACCTGTTTGTGGGCCACCTCCGATTTTTTGCCCTACGGCGAGGCGTTGGGGACCCCCAAGACGGCACGGGTGATGTAGCCAATCCGCGCATTGGTGGGGCATTGCTTCTTTTCTTCCCTGCTAAGAAGTGCTATGGACTCCCAGATAGTAGGGGTTATGGAGCCTAACCGTCTATTTGTGGGCCACTAGTGATTTTTTGACCCGTTGTAAAGCGGTGGGGACTCCCAAAACGAAAGGCCAATGTAGCCAATCCACCTATGCCAGTGCTTATTTTCTCCCCCGATCTGAAGCGTTGGGGAGCCCCCCTCCCCTCCCCACACACCACGGCAAGGGTTGTATAGCCAATGTGCCCACTTGTGGGCGCTGGTGATTTTGTGCCCCGGTCTAAAGCGTTCGGGGCCCCCTAGATGGCAAGGGTTATATAGCCAATCTGCCCATTTGCGGGGCACTAGTGCTTTTCCCCAGTCCGAAGCGTTGGGGCCTCCCAAACGGTAGGGGTTATCCACAGCCAAACCGCCAAATTGTGGGCCATTGCTAATTTTGTGCCCCGCTCTAAAGTGTTGGGGATCCCTTAGAGGGCAAGGGTGATGTAGCCCATTCGCCCATTTGTGACCCAGTGCTGGTTTTGTTCCCTGCTTTGAAGCGTTGTGACCACTAGACGGCAGGCACTATGTAGGCAAGCCCATTTGTGGCACATTGCTAAATTTCCCCCCCCCCATTGTGAAAAGTTAGTTCGTGAGCCCCCAAACGGCAAGGGTTATGTAGCCCATCCGCCCATTTGTGTGCCAATGCTGATTTTGTTCCCCTGCTTTGAAGCGTTGGGGAACCGCCAAACGGTAGAGGTTCTAGAGCCAATGCGCCCAGCTGCGGGCCACTGCTGATTTTTTGCCCCTCTTTGATGTGCTAGGACCCCGCATACAGCATCCACCTATCCACCTAATTTTCCCCTGCTTTAAAGCGTTAGGGACCTCCCAGACAGCAAGGGTTATGGAGCCCATCCGCCCATTTGTGGGCCACTACTAATTTTCTTTCCCTGCTCTCAAGTGTTACGGACCCCGGGAGCCAATCCACCCGTTTGTGGGCCACCTCTGATTTTTTGCCCTACGGCAAGGCGTTGGGGACCCCCAAGACGGCACGGGTGATGTAGCCAATCCGCGCATTGGTGGGGCATTGCTTCTTTTCTTCCCTGCTAAGAAGTGCTACGGACTCCCAGATAGTAGGGGTTATGGAGCCTAACCGTCTATTTGTGGGCCACTAGTGATCTTTTGCCCCGTTGTAAAGCGTTGGGGACTCCCAAAACAAAAGGCCGATGTAGCCAATCCACCTATGCCATTGCTTATTTTCTCCCCTGATCTGAAGCGTTGGGGAGCCCCCCTCCCCTCCCCACACACCACGGCAAGGGTTGTATAGCCAATGTGTCCACTTGTGGGCGCTGGTGATTTTGTGCCCCGGTCTAAAGCGTTCGGGGCCCACTAGATGGCAGGGGTTATATAGCCAATCTGCCCATTTGCGGGGCACTAGTGCTTTTCCCCAGTCCGAAGCGTTGGGGCCTCCCAAACGGCAAGGGTTATCCACAGCCAAACCGCCGAATTGTGGGCCATTGCTAATTTTGTGCCCTCCTCTAAAGTGTTGGGGATCCCTTAAAGGGCAAGGGTGATGTAGCCCATCCGCCCATTTGTGAGCCAGTGCTGGTTTTCTTCCCTGCTTTGCAGCGTTGGGACCACTAGACGGTAGGCACTATGTAGGCAAGCCCATTTGTGGTGCATTGCTAAATTTCCCCCCCATTGTGAAAAGTTAGTTGGGGACCCCCCAAACGGCAAGGGTTATATAGCCCATCCGCCCATTTGTGTGCCAATGCTGAATTTGTTGCCCTGCTTTGAGGCGTTGGGGAACCGCCAAACGGCGGAGGTTCTAGAACCAATGCGCCCATTTGCGGGCCACTGCTGATTTTTTGTGCTAGGACCCCGCACACAGCATCCACCTATCCACCTAATTTTCCCCTGCTCCAAAGTGTTAGGGACCTCCCAGACAGTAGGGGTTAGGGAGCCCATCCGCCTATTTGTGGGCCACTACTAATTTTCTGCCGCGCTGCGAAGCGTTGGGGACCCCCCAACAGGGCAACGGTTACCCCGCTATGAAGCATTGGTTACCTCCTAAGCAGCAAGGGTTATGTAGCCAATCCACCTATTAGTGTGTCAGTGCTGATTTTCTCCCCTGCTATGACGCGTTGGGGATTCTCTATGAGGCATGTGTTATTTCGCCAAAGCCCATTTGTGGGCAGTGCTGAATTTCTCCCTCACCCTAAAAGTTAGTGATCCCCCAAACGGCAAGGGTCATATAAGCCAATCGGCCCATTTGCGGGCCACTGTTGATTTTCTTCCCTGCTCTAAAGCGTTGAGGACCCCCAGACGGCAAGGGTTATGTCGCCCATCCGCTCATTTGCGGGCCAGTCTTGATTTTCTTACTTGTTGTTAAGCATGGAAGCCCCCCAAACGGCAAGGGCCATGTAGCCAATCCGCCCATTTGTGGGACACCGTTGATTTTCTCACATGCTCTGAAGTGTAGTGGACCCCTGGGCGGTACAGGTTATGGAGCCCATCCGCCCATTTGTGGGCCACTCTTGATTTTCTTCCCCTTCTCTGAAGTGTTGCGGACCCCCGGAGCCAATCCACCCGTTTGTGGGCCACCTCCGATTTTTTGCCCTACAGCGAGGCGTTGGGGACCCCCAAGACGGCACGGGTGATGTAGCCAATCCGCGCATTGGTGGGGCATTGCTTCTTTTCTTCCCTGCTAAGAAGTGTTGCGGACTCCTAGATAGTAGGGGTTATGGAGCCTAACCGTCTATTTGTGGGCCACTAGTGATTTTTTGCCCCGTTGTAAAGCGGTGGGGACTCCCAAAACGAAAGGCCAATGTAGCCAATCCACCTATGCCATTGCTTATTTTCTCCCCTGATCTGAAGCGTTGGGGAGCCCCCCTCCCCTCCCCACACACCACGACAAGGGTTGTACAGCCAATGTGCCCACTTGTGGGCGCTGGTGATTTTGTGCCCCGGTCTAAAGCGTTCGGGGCCCACTAGATGGCAGGGGTTATATAGCCAATCTGCCCATTTGCGGGGCACTAGTGCTTTTCCCCAGTCCGAAGCGTTGGGGCCTACCAAACGGCAAGGGTTATCCACAGCAAAACCGCCAAATTGTGGGCCATTGCTAATTTTGTGCCCCGCTCTAAAGTGTTGGGGATCCCTTAGAGGGCAAGGGTGATGTAGCCCATCCGCCCATTTGTGAGCCAGTGCTGGTTTTCTTCCCTCCTTCGAAGCGTTGGGACCACTAGACGGTAGGCACTATGTAGGCAAGCCCATTTGTGGTGCATTGCTAAATTTCCCCCCCATTGTGAAAAGTTAGTTGGGGACCCCCCAAACGGCAAGGGTTATGTAGCCCATCCGCCCATTTGTGTGCCAATGCTGAATTTGTTGCCCTGCTTTGAGGCGTTGGGGAACCGCCAAACGGCGGAGGTTCTAGAGCCAATGCGCCCATTTGCGGGCCGCTGCTGATTTTTTGTGCTAGGACCCCGGACACAGCATCCACCTATCCACCTAATTTCCCCCTGCTCCAAAGTGTTAGGGACCTCCTAGACAGTAGGGGTTAGGGAGCCCATCCGCCTATTTGTGGGCCACTACTAATTTTCTGCCGCGCTGCGAAGTGTTGGGGACCCCCCAACACGGCAGCGGTTATGTAGCCAATCCACCTATTAGTGTGCCAGTGCTGATTTTCTCCCCCGCTATGAAGCAGTGGTTACCCCCTAAGCAGCAAGGGTTATGTAGCCAATCCACCTATTAGTGTGGCAGTGCTGATTTTCTCCCCCGCTATGAAGCATTGCTTACCCCCTAAGCAGCAAGGGTTATATAGCCGATCCACCTATTAGTGTGGCAGTGGTGATTTCCACCCCTGCTATGACGCGTTGGGGATTCTCTATGAGGCATGTATTATTTCGCCAAAGCCCATTTGTGGGCAGTGCTGAATTTCTCCCTCACCCTAAAAGTTAGGGATCCCCCAAACGGCAAGGTTTATATAAGCCAATCGGCCCATTTGCGGGCCACTGTTGATTTTCTTCCCTGCTCTAAAGCGTTGAGGACCCCCAAACGGCAAGGATTATGTCGCCCATCCGCTCATTTGCGGGCCAGTCTTGATTTTCTTACTTGCTGTTAAGCGTCGAAGCCCCACCAGACAGCAAGGGCCATGTAGCCAATCCGCCCATTTGTGGGACACTGTTGATTTTCTCACATGCTTTGAAGTGTAATGGACCCCTGGGCGGTACAAGTTATGGAGCCCATCCGCCCATTTGTGGGCCACTCTTGATTTTCTTCCCCTTCTTTGAAGTGTTGCGGACCACCGGAGCCAATCCACCTGTTTGTGGGCCACCTCCAATTTTTTGCCCTACAGCGAGGCGTTGGGGACCCCCAAGACGGCACGGGTGATGTAGCCAATCCGCGCATTGGTGGGGCATTGCTTCTTTTCTTCCCTGCTAAGAAGTGTTGCGGACTCCTAGATAGTAGGGGTTATGGAGCCTAACCGTCTATTTGTGGGCCACTAGTGATTTTTTGCCCCGTTGTAAAGCGGTGGGGACTCCCAAAACGAAAGGCCAATGTACCCAATCCACCTATGCCATTGCTTATTTTCTCCCCCGATCTGAAGCGTTTGGAAGCCCCTCCCCTCCCCACACACCACGGCAAGGGTTGTATAGCCAATGTGCCCACTTGTGGGCGCTGGTGATTTTGTGCCTCTGCCCCGCTCTAAAGCGATGGGGCCCCCCTAGACGGCAAGGGTTATATAGCCAATCTGCCCATTTGCGGGGCACTACTAATTTTCCCCACTCCGAAGCGTTGGGGCCTCCCAAACGGCAGGGGTTATCCACTACCGAACGGCCAAATTGTGGGCCATTGCTAATTTTGTGCCCCGTTGTAAAGTGTTGGGGATCCCTTAGAGGGCAAGGGTGATGTAGCCCATCCGCCCATTTGTGATCCAGTGCTGGTTTTCTTCCTTGCTTTGAAGTGTTGGGACCCCTAGACGGCAAGCACTATGTAGGCAAACCCATTGCTAAATTTCCCCCCCATTGTGAAAACATAGTTGGGGACCCCCCCAAACGGCAAGGGTTATGTAGCCCATCCGCCCATTTGTGTGCCAATGCTGATTTTGTTCCCCTGCTTTGAGGCGTTGGGGAACCGCCAAACGGCGGGGGTTCTAGAGCCAATCGGCCCATTTGCGGGCCACTGCTGATTTTTTGCCCCTCTTTGATGTGCTAGGACTTGTCCGCGCGTTTAGGCACGTCTCGGGCTCCCGCCATTGTTATAGGTTCCGGCCCTCACGCAATGCTGAATCTATAGGGTAAAAGTAGGGGTACAATTGGGAGATGTGTGCCAAGCCATGCCAACCGCCACATTTTAGGATTCAGGAAGATTGGCTTATACTTCCACACTTCAGTTTTCACGCCTCGCTTGGAACAACGCCGTTGAGACCTGATGGGGGGGCCGTGTCTCCGTGTTTAAGCCCCGCCTTAGGCTCCGGCAAGGCCTCCCCCTAGTGCTTGCGACAGTGCCATTGGTTGGCGGCTCACTAGGTGTGAACCTGACACCCACATAGTGGACCACCGTAACTTGCAAAACCCATCTTCCCTGCCAAGAGGACCCCTTGGGGCAAGGTTTTTGCACAAAGCACCCCACCACACTAAAAAGCATCTGGGCCACCCTTTCTTATGGGTTCCGGCCCTTATGCGGTGCTAAAGCTACAGGCCAAAAGTAGGGGCACGATTTGGAGATGTGTGACAAGCCAGGCCAACCGCCTCATTTTAGGATTGGGAAAGATTGGCTCATATTTCCGCACTCCAGCTATGAGCGCCGGCCATGAACAACGCCATTGAGACCGGAGGGGGGGGGGGGGGGGGGCATGCTTCTGGGTTTAAGCCCCCCCCCTTCGGGTACAGCTAAGCCTCCCCCTAGTGCTTGAGACGGTGCCGATGGTTGGCAGCTCACTAGGTGTGAATATGACACCTAGGTAGTGGACCACCCTAAATTGCAAAATTTTTCTGCCAAGAGGACCGCTTTGGGCGAGGTTTTTGGACAAAGCAACCACGAGACAAAAAAGCATTCAGGCCACCCATTGTTGCAGGTTCCGGCTGTCATGGGGTGCTAAAACTATAGGCTAAAAGTAGGGGGACAATGTGAAGATGTGTGACAAGCCATGCCAACCGGCTCATTTTAGGATTCGGAAAAATTGGGTCATATTCCCGCACGCCTGTTGTTACGGCCGGGCGGAATAGCAACATTGAGACCGGAGGGGGGGGGGCTTGCCCCCGCGTGAAAGCCACGCTTTAGGCTCTGGCAAGGCCTCCGCTCAGTGCTTGAGACGGTGCCAGTGCTTGGCGGCTCACTACGTGTGAATGTGACACCCACGTAGCGGACCACCCTAACTTGCAAAAACCGTCCGTAAGTTTTCTTTGCCAAGAGGACCGCTTTGGGCAAGGTTTTTTGACAAAGGAGCCCACGAGACTAAAGCTCCGAGAGGGTCCTCCATAAGAACTCGGGGGCCTTGAAATTGAGCACAAATTGATACGTGGCGGTGTTCATAGCGGGGGAGAAAATCACCACTAACACACTAATAGGTGGATTGGCTACATGACCCTTGCTGCTTAGGGGGTAACCAATGCTTCATAGCGGGGGAGAAAATCAGCACTGGCACACTAATAGGTGGATTGGCTACATAACCCTTGCCATCTTGGGGGTCCCCAACGCTTCGCAGCGGGGCAGAAAATTAGTAGTGGCCCACAAATAGGCGGATTGGCCCCATAACCCCTACTGTTTGGGAGGTCCCTAACGCTTTAGAGCAGGGGAAAATTAGGTGGATGCTGCATGCGGGGTCCTAGCACATCAACGAGGGGCAAAAAAATCAGCAGTGGCCCGCAAATGGGCGCATTGGCGCTACAACCTCTGCCGTTTGGCGGTTCCCTTGTACTCTGTATTATAGTTCAGTTGGAGGCTGTCGGGATACAGGGATTGCAGCAGACCTTACTTCGTATAGCTGTGGCATGCATCCCCTCTGTCCTTGTGCAGTCTACTTTTTATTCTTTTGATGAGCGGACAGGGTCAGTCGGAGGCACCCAGCTACTACGGGTGCCTTTCTTATGCCGTGGGGTCGTCGTCGATGACGGACCGCCAACGTGGAGAAGTGGACGTGGACAATACCGACCAGACCATCCGACTGAGGTGTGCCAGCGCGCAAGCTGTGTACGCTTGAGGGGACCACCGCGGTGGGCTCTACTGTGCTGGTAGTGGGGAGCCAGGGGGCGTAGCGAAGGATTTGCCTCAGGCCCGGTCGGACAGCGACACCTGTTGGCGAGGGCAGGACAGTGGCAACGGAAGGAGCACAGAAGGTTGGAATGGGGATATCAACGCCCTACGGTCACCACGGCCGGTGATTCCCGCGAAGCACGCCAACCTGGCAGTGGGCCTAGTTGCGACGGCAGTGGGCAGCTCGCTGGATCCGACGACGGCCTACCTCATACCCGGTCCGGTGGCGACGGCTACTGGCGAGGGCGGGGATCCAGCGGCGGCAGGAGCACAGGAGATCTTGGTACGGTGGTGCCTAGTGACCCCCCCCACGGCAACGCCAGCCGGTGACCCCCGCGAAGAAGGCCAGCTTGGCGATGGGACCTACTGTGACGACAGTGGGGAGCTCGCTAGGTCCATCGACGGCTTCCCTCAGACCCGGTCCAGTGGCCACGGCTACTGGCGAGGGCAGGGATGCAGCGGCGGCAGGAACGCAAGAGAACTGGGTACGGAGGTGCCTGGTGACCCCCCCACGGCAACGCCGGCCGCTATTTCCCGCGAAGCAGGTCAGCCTGGCAATGGGCCCTACTGTGACGACAGTGGGGAGCTCGCTAGGTCCATTGACGGCTTCCCTCAGACCCGGTCCAGTGGCGACAGCTACTGGCGAGGGCAGCGATGCAGCGGCGGCGGGAGCGCGCGAGACCTGATACGGTGGTGCCTAGTGACCCCCCCACGGCACCGCCGGTCGGTGACTCCCGCGAAGCAGGGCAGCGTGGCGATGGGCCCTGCTGTGACTACAGTGCGGAGCTCGCTAGGTCCAGCGACGGCCTCCCTCAGACCCGGTCCAGTGGCGACGCCTACTGGCGAGGGCAGGGACGCAGCGGCGGCAAGAGAGCAGGAGAACCGGGTACGGATGTACCTAGTGACCCCCCCACAGCAACGCCAGCCGCTGGCTCCCGCGAAGGTGACGGCGACGAGGAGGAGGGGTGGTGGGAACGAGAAGGAAGCTGGGACGACGATGCGATATTGGAAGAGTGGGATAGTGTCAAGCTTGACGGAGGCTTCGTGGAGATACAGGAGACAGAGTTCTTCCTGGCGCAGGTGGAAGGGGAGGACCTGGACCCTGAGGGCCAGTCGTTGATGTGGGATCGTCGTATCCTACTACGTGACTTACGAGGGGATGTATACGAGGTTCCGGTGGAATCTTGACGCGGATTGTAGGCAGTTTGTGGCGTGGCATGGGGAAAGACTCGAGTACGTTATGGTCGTGGCTGGGGCGACAGTGCTCGTCCCGGGTACATCGCTGCGGGCCCAGGGTGTTGTGCCGGGGCTGTTGATTGAATTGAGAGCCACAATGAAGGATGGAGCTGGGGACTCACACCCACTGGCGGCGTTGGCCATCTTCCGAGTGCAGAAGTATGAGACCTGGAGGGAGTATCTCGCGGGTTCGGCTACCACGGCGGGGGCGTTGACCAGAGCCATCGAGAACATGGTGGGAAGGTACCAAGGCACTCTGCCCTCATTGCTCGCGGAAGTTAGCGTGAGCTGCCCGGGAAAAGAGCCAGAGCACCTCTGGCCGCTGTTGGGTGGCTTCGAGACGTACGCAGCACCGCGTACCGGACTTCTCTGTGATGCGCTATGTGCAGGTGCACAGGGCGGAGTATCACAATCCGGAGGATAGGGATGCTTTGCAAGAAGCACGCAAGGAGTATGACGAGGTGGAGAGGCAGGTGCGGTTGGAAGAGGAGGACAAGAACGAGCGCGGCGAACGTCTTGAGGGACGAGACAATAGTGAAGAGGACGAGCGGCTGTATGAAGTCCTGAACTTTGAGAAGGTGCGCAAGATTAGGAAAAGACCAGGGGCACCCAAGTGGACGATACGGTTGAGTAAGGTGCTTCGGGACTACCTCAAGGAGCCGACCAAGGCGGATGAACACAGCCTGGCGGATGACATATGGCGAGTTATGATGAAAATGGACCGTTGGGGTGAGACTTATTTGAAGGAGGAATGGAGGAAGAAGCAAAAGAAAGAAAAGAAGAAGCGGGGTAAGGAGCGCAAGAAGGCCAAGAAGACGGCCAGGAAGGGTAAGAAGAGCAGGAGACGTAGGTCGAGGGTTTCTGAGTCGTCTAGTAGTGGGTCTTCGTCTTGCTCCACTGATACGTTGGAGAGCTCTTCTTCCTCATCGTCTAGTGGCCGCGGGTCGAGGCAACGGCAAACCCCGCCAGCGAGTTCGGGGAAGAAGCATAAAGTGGAAATCCGAGTTGTGGATGGGCGACAGGGGTTCTGGTCCGGAAAGGGCCAGAAGTGGATCGACTGTACCAATCCGCCAGCGGTACCATGTCCCAAGTGTGGGCAAAGACATTGGTATCACGAGGCCGAGGCTTCCGGCTGTGGGGCCTGACGACGGGCACAGGGGGGCGGAACGCTGGATGACGTGCACACAGGGGGCAAGGGTCTCCGAGAGGCGATACAGGAGTACTTGGATGCCATCGAGTTGGAACCTAGACAGACCTGGCTATCGGCAGCGGCGCATGCCCTGCAGGAGAGTACAAGGATCAAAGGGGTATGCAGATGCAACGGCATTGCGGAAGTTGCGGAAAGGCAGCAGGGAGCGGTTTGGAGCGAGCCCCCGCCAGGTTGTGGAGTTGGAGATCAAAGAGATGGTGCCGGGTACCAACGCTGAGGGGAACCTCAAGAAGTTGTTGTCTGCGTGTCGGCAGCTGGACAAGCTACGGCTGCATCCCAGGATTGTGGAAGCTGGGGACTGGCAGGTTGTCCAGTGGTTGGCCAAACGGCGAGTACGGGGGGAGTCCGCCCTCGTACGTTGGGCGCCGATGGAATTGTTCCCATGGTTGGCAGAGCAGATCGTGGATCTGGAGTCGGCCCAGGTCCTGGCGCTGGCGTGCATTAGCGTGGCGTGCTTACTACGGGTGGGGGAGGCGGCGACCGTACATACCAGTGCCCGGGGAGATGTCCGCTTCCACGGGGAGAAGGGCAGACCACGGATTTGGGATGTCGAGGTGGGTCCCTGGACAAAGTGGTGGGTCCTGTTCCTTTGGGAAATCCGACGTCTCAGGCATGGGCGTGCCGATTTGCCCTTCTCCTTGCACGATGCCCAGGGGCTGCACGACGGTTGGAAGAAGATCGTGGAAGGAACGGACTTCGACGGACATAGGTGGCATTCCCTGCGGCGGTGTGGTGCAGCCATCTTGTGGCTCTAGGGTGCCAGAGTCCAGACGATTATGCTCGCAGGAGGATGGGTTACGCCCAGCGTTGCCAGGGATTATTGCCAGCCGACACACGCCTGGTCTTGCGAAAGGAGAATGCAGCTCCCGGTTCCGGTGGACTGGGTGGGGGGGGGGGGAGAGGCGGCACGTTCCAGTACAAGTCGGAAGAGCGGGCTATGGACGGTTTTTGGCCGAGATGGATCAGAGCAGATCTGCGAGACGGCGAGCATCAGCAATGCCCTGGGACACAGACGTGTCCGGTTGGCGCAAAGAGAAGGAAGAAAAGTAAGTCCCTGGAGCCCCCCAGTGCCACGCGCGAAGAGTACCAAACAGCGAGTCCAGTAGCGAGGGAGAGTATAAGTTCATGGTGTATGAACAGTGAGGGGTTGGAGACGTTCGGAAGGCAGGTGGAACGGATAATGACGTTGCCGGGTGTACCGCGGAAGCAGGAACACCTGGTGCCGGGAGGGTTGTTGGCACTGGGCAGATTAGCGGCCACCATCGACGCTCGGTGTGGGCTTGATCGGTTGACACGGGTGCTGTCGACTATCTCAGATGAGGGGCTCAATCAGGCGTCCGAAGAGTCATATTATGATGCGGAGGAAGAAGGACCCGTGAGCCCGGAGCTGGCTCGGCGCGGAGTGGGGGAGGTTGGTACGGTGCCAGTGGTGGATAGCATTTGGAGGCGTTGCGTGCCTGCCGACTTGCTCAGACGGTACAACGATTGGGATAAGAAGTACGCCAGTGGGATACCTTGGTGACCTGCCCGGCCGTGGGGGACATGCTGAGTAGCATTTGAGAGGCGGGGCCATTAAAGAGGTGTGGCGCTGCCACGGGCAGCAGCAGGGCCAGAGTCATTCCGAAGAATGCGCAGAAATGCTCACTGATTGTTGCGTGTGTAGGGCTGAATGGGGCGGACGGGCGTAAGCCGCCGAAGTTCCAGTTGCCCCAGGTAGAGCAAGTGACCCGACGGATGGCTGAGGCAGGCCCTAGCGCCTTTTTGGGCAAGATAGATTTGAGCAACTGCTTTTGGTCTATCGGCATGCCGTACCGCTGGAGCAAGGTTTTCCGTGTACGCACACCCCGGGGTTGTTTTCGCTTGCTTACACTGCCGTTTGGGTGGAAATATTCGCCGGTGATTTGTCAGCGGCTCGTTTCTCCGTTGCTACGGCGGGCTCTACGTGGCCTGCGAGCACAGGGAGTCATGCATGCACATATCATGATGACGTCCTTGTTTCTACGATTGGAAGGAATCGGGTTCGTGTGGCGGCGCGCCGTGTGGGTAGAGTGTTGCGCGCGGCGGGGTTCCTGATTAGCCCTAAGAGTGTGCTTGAGCCTGTGCGTGTGTTGGATTTGATTGGCAAGCAATTTGATGCTGCAGCCATGACTGTGGAGAACAAACCAGGAGTGATTGGAGGAGTTGTGGCCCTCTGGCTTTTGGGCATTGCCCGTAACCGTCTAAGCAGCCGGATAGCTGCCAGGTTGTTGGGTAAGCTTGAGTGGGCGATGAGGCCCAAAGAGCATTGGCTCCTTTTGTTCCCGGAGGGCATTGTTGGAGGTTGAATGATTGTTGTGATTTTCGACGGGGCGTCCGCCGTGCACTCATGACTGCCATTGCGTTTGCCTTGACCCCTCACAGTTTTGCCCCCTGGCAGTGGTTGCCCCAGACCCCTTCCTCAGAATGTGTTTTTTTCACTGATGCGGCTGAGCGTAGTGTTGCTGGTAGGTACGGCATTGGGGTTGTGAGGGAGGGCAGGCGGTGGAAAAGCATTAAGGCGCCCAGGTGAGTCGGGACGCTGCAGCAGGCTGAATTGTATGCAGTGATTTATGCCCTACGTCTGGGCTGCTATATGCGGTTGCCGTATGTTGTGGTGGCGACTGACAGTGACGTCAGCAGGGCGCAAGTCTTGAGTATGCGTGGTGGTGTTTGCTGGCGCAGCCAGCAGCGGTTGCTCCGGCAGCTTTTCTGGCTGCGGAGTTGGAATCATCGACCGCTTGGCGTTTTTAGGGTAAGCACGGATCTGAATCCAGCTGACCCGCCTAGTAGGCTGGGATCCTTTCGCACACACAGTGATGTCACTGACAGTTTTAAGCGCCGGCAGGCGGCTTGGAAAGGTGAGCCGAATCGTTTCGTTTGTCTTGATTTTCTCCCGAGGTTCGCATGGCGACGGCGGTGATACTCGCATTCGCTCGTAAAAGGCCGCTTGATCTGCATGTGGACTGCAAGCAGCGTTTTGCCTGCATGTGCTTGCTTCTTGCTTGCCCTGTGAGCGACAGCCGGATGGAACCCCTGTACTCTGTATTATAGTTCAGTTGGAGGTTGTCGGGATACACGGACTGCAGCAGACCTTGGTGCTAACTGCTATGGCGTGCATCGGCTCTGTCCTTGTGCAGTCTGCTTTTTATTCTTTTGATGAGCGGACAGGCCCACCCACCCACCCCGAGAGTATGTCTTTTCCGTGCACCATGGTGGCATGGAGCGTCCATCCCAGATGATGTGGGGACTGTTGGACGTTTGCAGCTTGATCTGCATGCGGACTGCAAGCAGCGTTTTGCCTGCATGTGCTTGCCTCCTGGCTGCCCTATGAGCGACAGCCGGATTGAACCCCAACGATCCAGAGCAGGGGAACAAATTCAGCATTGGCACACAAATGGGCGAATGGGCTCCATAACCCTTGCTGTTTGGGGGGTCCATCCGCTCATTTGCGGGCCACTCTTGATTTTCTTACCTGTTGTTTAGCGTTGAAGCCCCCCCCAAACGGCAAGGGCCATGTGGCCAATCCGCCCATTTGTGGGACACCGTTGATTTTCTCACATGCTTTGAAGTGTAGCGCGCCCCTGGCCGGTAGGGGTTATGGAGCCTATCCGCCCATTTGTGGGCCACTCTTGATTTTCTTCCCCTGCTCTGAAGTGTTGCGGACCCCCGGAGCCAATCCACCCGTTTGTGGGCCACCTCCGATTTTTTGCCCTACAGCGAGGCGTTGGGGACCCCCAAGACGGCACGGGTGATGTAGCCAATCCGCGCATTGGTGGGGCATTGCTTCTTTTCTTCCCTGCTAAGAAGTGTTGCGGACTCCTAGACGGTAGGGGTTATGGAGCCCATCCGTCTATTTGTGGGCCACTAGTGATTTTTTGCCCCGTTGTAAAGCATTAGGGACCCCCAAGACGAAAGGCCGATGTAGCCAATCCACCTATGCCATTGCTTATTTTCTCCCCCGATCTGAAGCATTGGGGAGCCCCCTCCCCTCCCAACACCACGGCAAGGGTTGTATAGCCAATGTGCCCACTTGTGGGCCACTGCTGATTTTGTGCCTGTGCCCCGCTCTAAAGCGTTGAGGGCCCCCTAGACGGCAGGGGTTATGTCGCCCATCCGCTTATTTATTGGCCGTTGTTGATTTTCTTCTCCGCTCCGAAGGGTTTTTTTTGTAATTACACGACCTTACTGCAAAAAACATCCATGGCTTGACGATCTTTTTATCTACGAGTTACATTCTTCACTGTTGTCAGTGGCACATTGCAAGTTCCACAAGGCTGAATGTGGTTGTTGCGTGAAATGGCATAGGCAACTTGACATTATCATCGTATGGTGCATGCCTCCCCTATTCAGACCACGCCGAGTTGGGCTTTGGCACGGATGTTCTTGCTCTCAGCTATTGTCTAGTCGTCAGTCTTGCCATGTTTGCAATGGCACACCTGACATCCCGTGCCCTGAATGTTTGGTTCTTCTTGGTACTCAACATGCTTCTGATTTCTGTCCATCGGAGATATGTGTGGGATTGCGCGAATGTCAAGTGCAAATATGTGCTGCAATTGCATGCACTCGATTGGCATTGGCGTTGGGTGACTTGTCTGTGGTTGCCAAGCCCCAAAGGTGGTGATCCGTGATAACCCCAAAGGCGCCTTTGGTAGATTGGAGTATGACAAAAAATTGATTGAAGAGTTGGACACGAAGCTGACACATGTTCTTCGCAACATTCGCACAAACAATCCGCAAGCAGAACAACCCACCCCTAAAGATACAAAGACAGACCTCATCTACAAGCAGGTTCTTGGTGACTTCATATGAAGTGCACATGTACCCAGCCGTATATATGTATGTGACATAAAAGCACATCTTTCCATGATGGTTTGGCCTCGGTGGGGCGCCACTATCCACACTTGCCAGGAAGTGACCTGGGGGCACTATACCACCTACCATTGACCCCCCCCCCCCCCCATAATGATTTTTGTGTTTTCCGTTCAAATTCAAGTTTTGCACAACTTTGTGCCGACCTAGTCACCTAGTTAAAAAAATTTTGTTGTTACTTTTTGTTATTAAAAAATTGACTAGGTTTTCCCGTTTTTGTACTGGGTTTAAGGCTACGAATGAGCCCCAGTCTGGGGGTGCCTGAGGATGGGGGAGGGGGGTTCTCTTCTTCTTTTGTCGGTGTGCCCGGTGACAGTGGGCAATTATTGTACAGGTTCATATCCAGGGTCTCAGAGTGCGTTGCGGCCATTTCTCTCTTTTTCGCAAGGTTCACCGATGTTTCCATCGGATGATTCTCTGGACGAAATCGAGCAAGAGTCCATGCAGCAACTTCGCACTGCCGCCAAAGAAGTGCGAAAGATTCAGGACATGTTTGAGGCCCTTGCGCTGACACCCATTGCTGAGGCAAAAAATGCAAACGAGATTGATCATGCCCGCAAGGCCTACGATGAACTACTGCTGCAGCAGATGATGAAAGTCGATGGTGTAGAGTCTCATGGCAAGACCAGCATCCGTACGTGGCGCAAGGAACAGTTGCGGCACATCGAGGAGCTTCATGCAGCACTGGATGCAGTGAAGCGCAAAGAGGTGCAGGCCGCCAAAGAGAGGGAAGATGCTTTCGCAAACCTCTTCTAGCAGTGTTCCCCAGGTCAAAATCTTCTGGGACACATTGCCATCAAGTGAGAAATGAACGATGAGGAGTCAAGGGTTGCCAGACGAAGGGAGGGAAAGAAGGGGGGGGGGGGGCAGATGGACAGGTTTACTATGCTGACAACATTTCTTGTGGCAGGATCCATGAATGGGAAGGGGAGGATCCAGTACTGTTAAAGCAGGCCCCTGGGCATTCAGTCTCTGCACACAACTCATCCAGCGATCATCTGTGCACACAACTCATCCAGCGATCATGTGTTTTGGCATTTAAATGGCATGCTGTGATCCATGGTTGGGTGGGCTGTGCACTGCTTGCTGGGCTATCCAATTGCTAGTGTTTAACTTGTCTAATTTACGTTGTAGTGGGGATGGGGTGCACAGCATTTGAAGGTCTTTGGCTTTCCCCCAAAAATGAACGCCAGCTAGCACGAGATTTTCGAATCAGAAATGAAGCGAAAACCGGTCCGTTTGGAGGATCGATGGATTGGAATGTGTCACATCCTCATGCTCATTGCAATCGGATTTCAGCTGTTTGCACTTTGAATACCCCGGCTCTCTACTCTTACCCTGACCGCAACCCTTTTGCTTGCATTTCAACCCTTATCCATGCTGAAGAAAGCAAAGTCCTGTTGAAGTCCCCCCCCCCCTTTTTTGTGGGTTTTCAGTTCGCCAAGTCTGGAAGAACCAACAGCTCTGGGCTGATATCCAACAGCAATTGCCAGTTGGCTGGTGCATGTTTAAGATTCTGGCAATTGAGTTCCTATCGTTGTTCTACAAGCAGAGGCTTGCATGTGCAAGGCCATGCACCAGAAACACAAACCAAATGAAGTAGGTCATGCGGTACATCATATACCGACCACAGTGGACAGACCTAGTCGTTACGGCAAGAGGGGTGCATCAGGCTGGCAAGAGGGAGTGCGTCAGGCTGGTGAGGATGGCAGGTAAGTGGTGCGCCCAAGGACAAGTGTAATGGGTACATGATCAATCTGCACAAGCGACTGTGGCAATGGGTGTCAGACAGTGGACAATTCTTAGTGAGTGCGGTGATTTGATGTTTACAACTGCAGGCATCCGCACTAACCGCCACCAAACTCACCAACTCACCAAACCAGGATTTTCGAATCTGGAAAAATGGGGAACTGGGGAAAATGGGGGAACGTCTCTACACACCACTTTGCATTCTAGGTGTTTATGCTATGCCTCAGCATCTGCCCGTTTGTAGTACTTTGGTACCAAGGATCTTTCAGTGAATGGGCTGATTTTTGTTTGAAGAGTGTTGGAATGAGTTGTTCAAGGTTTCTTTTGGAAATAGGACCCTTGGGGAAATTTTCCATCATTTCGAACAGGAGCCGTTGTGAAAAAGGAGTGGTCGCACTGGAGATGTTGTACCAAATACAAAAAGCTCTGTGGAGAGGAATGAAGAAGGACATTGCTGTGTCTCGACACAGAGGGAATGCTTTCCACCATACATCCAAACCTCTGATGTCATGCCTTCTCACCCTAGAGAGAAACGCAGCAACGTGGCAACGATGAACCAACCACCATTTCACAATCCACAAGCAAACCACATGTGCCAGAACAATGCATTTCAGTATTCTTTGGCCAGCTCTGCACTGTGCACGGCAAGAATGGTTTGCTGTGCCTGGAAAAAAAAATAAGGGACCCCACAACCCTCATCTGAGAGGGTGCTGACCGCGCGGTGCGCACGGTGGGATGCGCGGTGCGGTGTCAGCCCAGCGCGCACAATACATGCTCACACTAAAAGTTGCTGAAACGTGGCCAGTGTGCACTGTATGCAATGGTTGGGTGATGCTATTGGTGTGCATGGATAAAACACGCTTTGGGGGCATTATCTGGGGGGAAGTGGTGATGATGCATGCACAAAAGTTTCCCATTTCAGTGCATTTTCTGCGCGTCGCTGCCTACCTTCTGAAAGGGTGTACATTGCACTAAAGCGTTGCATCCTCTGACGCGCGCGGTGCGCACGGTGTGCGCAGTGTGTTTCAGCACCCTCTGAGTCCAATTTTTCCACTCATCATCCATCAAAACATTGTGAACCCATTGTTGGAGCTCTGAAGCAACAGTACATGAAATCTTTTCACCCTGCGTCGGGTTGGCAAGTGCCAATTACAGTGTTTTCTCGCTTGTGGTGCTGAATGATTTGCAATGTCTCCGCAGGAGGGGGGGGGGGAAGGCTGAAGGCATAAAAGCTCCATCAATGAGCGCCTGATGCCAATACACTTTGCGCTCCTTTTGTGCTTGACCCTCCTCCCCATTCCTCTTTTGTTCCGAGCCCTACATTTTTGTTATGGCACACTGTAGGCAAAACCTCAGCAGCAGCATGCATCGTGCTGCAGCATCCAAAAAATGCAGTGTGGGCTGAACCCACCTTGGACACCCTCCAACCCAAATGGCAGCCTCTTGACCCTTAAGCCCCAGCAACCCAGAAAGGGTTTTCTTCTAGGTGTTGTGGGCAGTGGATTCAAAATTTTGCACTTCCCATGCTCGGGTGGGTTGCCACCACTAGTGTACAAATCTCTATTGAAGACATGGTGCAGCCCAGGGGATAGATATTTTGGCAGAAATGTATGCCAGTAAGCGACTGGACCAAAACAAGCAGCAACTATGTAGGGCCCGACACAGGTCCCCCAAGATTGTAGGATTTTTTTACATCCTTTGAAGGGCTAGTTTGGGCAACACAAGGCGCTGTATAACATTCGTTCGTTCCCGCAAGGGGGGAGTCGTAGTGGAATCTATGGCAGAGTGAGATCCCTGCACTAGAGGTGACTGCAAACAAAAGGGGGATGTGGTGTGAGGCTTCTTCTTCTTCTTCTTCTTCGTTTGTTGCTCCCCTCAATGTGTTTGTTAGTATGTGCTTCCATTATCACATAATGTGATCAGTGGTCAATTAATTGGGCAAGACAAAAATTGGTGTGTTGCTTATTTGAATGGGAATGCTGGTCACACCAGGGGGGGGGGGGGGGGCGAACTCCTCGTATTTGACCCGATCATGTCGTACTTCGTACCAGGATGGGGAAGAAATGGTAAAAGTGGTACGACGTGAGTGTTTGTTCTTAAAGATTTCCTAGCGCAGTACATAAGCAACAATGGTGGCATTTGAAGGGGAAATGATACCAAGGTGTAACAATGTGATGATGTGGATCATCCTATGCATGCAAGTAGTACATAAACATGTGTCATGTTGTGGAAAGGGTACTACAAATTTAATAAGGTAGATCATCATAAGTGTGCCAATCTATCGTTATTCATGCACCACCTTTGCCACTTCATTGGTCTCTGCTTTGTTCATTTCCTGTGTCAGCCCTTTTTGTTTCCTCTTATCACTTCCCTATCCATTCCATATGTCCCAGGAACCTGAATTGTGCACCCTGCAACCCCTGCTGATATACCGAGACTTTTTTCTTTTTAATCTGATGCACCCCTTTCACCCCTTTTCACCCCATTTGCACTCACCTTCACCCGTTGTTGTCTGCTGCAAGTGGAGATTGGATTATGCTGATGGGCAGTCGTATCACAACAAGTACATTCCTGATGCCGCAGCCATGTGTGGCATCGTGTGTGCCAGCTTGTTCATGCATGACAACGTTGATTCGTGGTTTGAATACAATGCTGGGGTGGGCATTGGTCTGAGCCTCAAAGATACACCGTTCGATATATACCAAGAGATCATGCAAGGGTGGAGAACCTCTGTGCACATTTGGAGACAACACAAGTTTGTATTTGTTTGTATGTTCCAGTTGTACAAATGTGGTTCTAGAGGGTTTCCGATCTAGTGGGTCAAACTGTGCATGTAGTGCCCATATTTTTGCACAAATATGGCAGTGGAAGGTTGCATGTAATATTTGGTAGGGTGGCAAGCGAGAGTTGCATGAGACCATTTGGGTCCTGTAGCACATAGAGTAGTTTGTCAACAGTCACGAAATGAAATATCCATTTTATCCCCTGTGGCCACCCTTGGGGTTATGGCACTTGGGGTTATGGTCTTAGAAATTTGCTTAAGTGCTAGCTAACAAGGTTGATAGTGCAGAAATTCTGGCTGCGTTTGTGCCAATAAGGGTGTACAATAATGCAACTCATGTGAGTTGTCTTTGACGAGGCATGCTGCCAAGGACGTACCTGCCAAGGTCCTACCTACTAGATGGCTCGTTGCTTTCATGTTTATGTGTCTTTATCATTTGATAGCTCATGTTTTCTAAGGCCTGGAGTTGCACACGAGTAGCTTAGATTTTTAGAACAAGATCAAATGATGATATACTATTGTTATCGTGGTGCTGTTGTATACAGCCTTTTTGTAAGGAGTTGCACCCAGCCCCAAAGCACCTCCCTAGAGGGGACAGGTGCACAACGCACGCACGTTGTGCGCCCGTTTGGGCAATTGCATGGCATTTACCACGGAGATTGCCATAAGCAGCATCTGTTTGCCCTATGTTGACTCCATTTTCCACAATGCAAATATGCTGCGACGAGCGTTTCTCAGAGATGCATTCTTTGTGGAAATGTGCTCAGCTCATAGCTTAGCAGTGTGTATTTGGGTAAATTGGGAAATTGGTTGAAGGGTGCCAAAGTGCGGGCCACGCAATATGAAAGAAGAAACAAGGACAAACAAAATGCAAGGTGCCGAGTATATTGAGCATGGTTTCAATGTGAACGCATGTTCAACATGAGGTGGTCCAATCCAAAAGTGTCGCACAAATGAAGCATCTTTCTGTTGTAAATTCCTGCAGTTCAGGTTTCACTTTTGGGGTTGAGTTGAGGGACCATGTCACTAGAAGATTGTGCAGATCCTCATATTTTGCAGATCAATATTATTCCATGGGATGGACAGAGATGTCGGCATCTGCCTACACCGTTTTGTACGATTTTGAAAAAGTGGAAGAAAATGAACTCTCTGTTCATCACGGGGAGGTACGTGTTGCTCTCAACCTTGAATGTAGAACCTTGAATTTAGCACTGGTTGTCTGTATGCGGGCCTTGTGTTGCACCACTGTATTTGATGGAAGTCTAGATGATTTGTACACTCGGTGTGCCATTTCCTGCATAGGTGGTAGTCAGCCTCAGCGAACCAGAGGATGATTGGTTGTTGGTGGCTCGCCAGTCTGATCCAACTGCGACGGGGTTTGTGCCTGTGGAGTATGTCAAGAAGATCAAAGATTTGTTTGACAACACCTCAGTTGGGGCCTCTTGGCTGCCAAAGAATTCAGACAGGGTATTTACACTGACCTCAGCAGAGACGTCTACTTTGATGGAGAAGGTGATGACACTGGTGACTCCATCAGAGGAGGTGCTCGCAGTGCCCACTCCATCAGAGAAGGTGTCAATGCTGCCCACTCCATCACAGAAGGTCATGACGCCACTGACCACTCCACCAGAAAAGGTAATGATTGCCTTTTGTGTTATTTTCAGCCAACAAAGGAACAACTAGGAATCAACGAATGACCAGAATTTTGGCGACAGGGTGATCGAAGACTAAAAGGGCTCTGAACAACAAATGAGATGAATTTTTGATCTTGGTCCACTCCCCCTCCCTTGCACAGTTGCTTTATTGTGGAGCCGGCGCAAAGGCGCCTGCGGCGCATTGATCTGCTGCATACGTTTGCATTTACACCTGTTTTTTCGATAAGGCACTTGTACCCCTACTATGGGGCTCTTCTCGCTTCTTTTCCTTCCCTGATGAAGGAGTGGCTTCGGGCAAGCATGAACAACATGGCCCATGTCCTTCGCGTTTGCCTGAATGTCATCCCGCCCTCCCCCTCTGGTGCTGATAGTGTATGAAATGCAACCCGCTGATTCATCTCAGCCTTCAATCTTCACACCACTGTCTCTTTCAGCCTACAGTCATTGTGCCTCATGCACGCCGGGAAGCCTACGGGTGTGGCAGTCTCCCACAGCATAACCTGGTTTCAGACTCAGGTAATCCTCACTACATGTCAGATCCGCCACCACAGCCACTGTGGGACCATCGTTGCACTGGACAGCTCTGAACGTTGATTCCAAGAGGTTATCTCATGTACTGTAAAGTGAGCAGGCTACGCCAGCATCTTGGTCTGAGCCAAAAACAAAGAACAACATGGCCTAATTTTCTGCAGGTTTGCATTGCTGCAGCCAGGTTTTCTGTGCCAACTCTTGTCAAGTACACAGTTCTAGCGCTGGATCCATGGTTTCCTGACAAGCACAACCCCTGACACTGTGTAACCCATGCAACCCGTGTCCCAAACATCATGCTTCAACGACGCAGACCACCACCACGTAACTTTTCGGGAAATTGGTGCCAGACACACAACAAGATTTTGGTAAGGCTGTCAAATAAGTATCATTCTCAAGACTGTTGCGCCAAAAACTCCCCTACCTATTTTTTTTGTAGAACGAGTAGTCTGTGTGGTCTGCTCAGAGCAAATCCCCAGATTCCCAATTTCCCCTGCATTCAACTGTGGTCGTGTGGGACGTGTGTGAGGGATTGTTGATTGGAGAGTGCGGAGTTGAGGGCTTCTGCCGCCCTGCGCTGAAGGGGGCAGGGGTAGGCCCACACCTCCGTGGGGGGTTTGCTTTGGTGTGGGTCTCGGCTGTGGTTGGGGCCGGCTGTACGGCGTGGGTGGTGAGTGTGTCCGGTGGGTTGATTTGATGTGTAGTCACACGTGATTCGGTAACTGTGCGCATGATGCTGCATGATGAGTCTGACCCACAGAAGGTGATTTCATTGCATTTCTTGCATTCCTAATTTGTCCAGACGACCAACTCCCTCCAAGCAGACACAAAGCAAGGCAGCATGTTCACGATCCATGACAGTGCTGGCAATGCATACGCAATACTGCCGCCGACCAGTGTCAGTATGTACTGTCTTGCTCATGCATTTTTCTCATCGCTCTTGCTTTTCTTTGTACCACAATTCCACCATTTGTACCACAAATCCCAAAACCCATGTTGGGTGTACTGTGGAGGAAGGACGCTACTCCATTTGGGACCCGTTTGGCATTTGGTTCATTTTGCTGATTTGTGCCCACATGCGCAAATATGTGTTGTCATGGTGCAAGACAACAAGGGTGAAACAGCACAAGAAATATCCTGAAGGCGCGATGCTGAATGGATTGCAGCCAACACCTGAGCTCTGTGGTAACCATTCCCAATCCTGAACCACCCAGTGCCCACAAAAAGTGAATCCCCCCATTGGAAGGAGGGGGTTATGGCTGGGGAAAATGGCCAACAATTGGGTCAAACTGCCCCTCCCCCCAGGTTTCCTCAAGCAACATCTGTGCCCCACGGGGGGGGGCGACTCCGCGGGTCCTGGGACGCCAACTACCCCTGCCCCCCCCCCTAGGGGCCTTCGGCCAACAGTTAGTTGCCAAAGGTGTCGCCCTCAGGCCTCCATGGGCGCCTAAGGCGCCCGATGCTACATGAACACCAAAGGTGCCCTAACGAAAATTTTGTCCAATTTGCACCCCAACACTATCCTTAAACCCAACCTTGACTCTAACACCCACCCCCAACCCTCAGCCTACTCCTATCCCTACACCTAACCCTAACCCTAACCCTAGCCCTAATTGCCCCACTTGGACCCCCCCCCCCACCGACCCTCCCGGAGTCCCCCCCCCCAGCCCCTCCTATACCCCCCCCCATTCGCCCTCCCTGAACCCCCCCCTCAGATGCCCCCCCCCCCCCCCCCCCCCCCCCCCCCCCCAAGGGGCCTCCGGCCAACAGTTAGTTGGGGGGGTAGTTGGCGTCCAGAACTGAGGGGTCGCCCCCCCCCCCCCTGTGCTGTGCCCTAGGATTGCCCCCTTCATCGCCTCCAGGCCTCTGCCTTCCTGTTGCAGCTCTCACAAAGCTTGTTCTCTTGTTCAGTTGCTTTTAGATGTGGTTGTGTGCTGGGCGATGAATGTTGAGGTCATGCTGCTGTTTGCTGTTGGCGGTGGCTGCCAAATGTCGATTGGTGATGGTAGTGGTTGATGGCAGTTGCCAGGCCATCATCCAGGGCTGACCCGTGGTGTGCCTGAACTCATTCTAGAGGCTGTGTTGCTGCTGAAAAGATGATGCAATTAGGGTGCTGCTGCTAGTGGGTGAAAACATGAGACAGCTGGCAGTTCCCGCATTTGCCCAATCTGCCCATTTCTTGAACAAGGCACACTCACACAGACACAGACACAGCCCATGCTTCTCTAGTGCGGCAGTGCAACACTTTCAATCTCCCACTGGCATCGTACCCCACCTGCAAATCTTTATATTGGGTGCAGACTTTCCTTTTAATGTGTACACTCTCCTTGGTTCCTTTTTTCTTTTGACCTATCATGCAGACAAACGCTCCGGCAGAAAAAAATCCACAGTCATCAACAACATCCCCGAACGGTCCTGGTGTGTTGGGAAGGCACATCTGTTTCCCTTTTCAAAACCATGACTGAAAAATGTCTGCAAAACTGCTTGAGCTTACAAGACTTACCGCAAAAAAAAAAATTACATGATGTGACGCTTTTTTTGTTACACACATTTACGGCAAAAAAAAATTACACGGATTATAACATACACGGACCGGTCGAGCAAACACTGAGGATGAGTTGGAATTCAGAGCACTTTCTAATCCACACGCCTAAAAATGATCCGCGCGTTGGGGTGACTAGTTTAAAGAGGATATGCCAGGCCATTGCTAAGGGAGGGGGAGGGGGGGTTTTGGCCCCTAGCCAGCCCCAGCTGACCAACCCATCCACCCACCCACCCACGATCCCACCATCCCACCAAGCAATCTGCCTTGCACCTCCTGCAGCAACAACAACAACTGTGCACCTGCACAATATAATTTTACCGAAAATGCATGCCTGTAGGCGATGTGCCCACCTGTGGGCCATTTCTGATTTTTTCCCCGCGCTTGGCGTTGGGCACCCCCGAGAATGCAGGGGTGACGAAGCACTTCAGCTCTCTTTTGGGCCCCCGGGAAGGTAGGGGTGAGGTAGCCATTTCTGATTTTGTCCCCCTTTGCGGGGCGGTCCTTAAGGAACCAGATTTTTTTTCCTTAAGGTTAGGCCAGGGACTCGCAATCCACGCTTTATTGCGTGGCCCCTTGAGTTGGGGCTAGGGACTCTCAATCCATGCTTTGTTGCGTGGCCCCTTTCAAAGCGAAGCTGGTGGTGGAGCACCGGGGTACTTTTTCCGATGTGCCCCTCGTCCCAATGGGTGCCGGTTTTGTGGACTATGTGCTATGGGGCTATAGGGACCTATGGGGGCCTATGGGGACCTGTGGGGACCTATGGGGGCCTTTGGGGACCTCTAGGAACCTATGGGGACCTATGGGGCCCCAAGGGGGGCTATGGGGACCTATGGGGGCCTATGGGGGCCTATGGGGACCTATGGAGGCCTGTGGGGACCTATGGGGGCCTATGGGGGCCTATGGGGACTTGTTGGCACCTATGGGGACCTATGGGAACCTATGGGCGCCTATGAGGGCCTGTGGGGACCTTTGGGGACCTATGGGGACTCATTGGCATCTATGGGGACCTTTGGGGACCCATTGGCACCTATGGGGACCTCTGGGGGCCTATGGGCACCTATGGGGGCCTATGGGGACCTTTGGGGACCCATGGGCACCTATGGGGACCTATCGGGGCCTATGGGGACCTATGGGGTGGGGGGCATCAACTTTTTGCACACCCATTTTGACACCCCCCCCCCTTTCCTCCAAGCATCAGATCTATATCAGACATATCACACATCTTGTCGCATACACTGCAAAAACAACATGCCACATCAGACATCAGACATCAGACATCAGACATCAGACTTTATGCACAATCCTGCCATGGCCTTGTCAGGACTCTTTTCTTGGGCCTGATTTTGTGTCTAGTGCCAATGCCTCCATGTGAAACTATGTTATATTGGCCGAGTTCCAACTTATTGGTGGCCACGCAGAGTACTATGTGCTTTGTGGACCCGGCGTCCCATCGTTAAGGTCGCTATGGGGTGCCATACGGAACTGGCATCTGTACATATTGCGCATGTATTGCAAAGGTTGCATTTCTTTCAATTTTTCAATTTTTTTATAATTTACACGATTTACCGCAAAAAAAATTACACGCCCGTACCGCAAAAAAAAATTCAATTTTTTTTTATAATTTACACGATTTACCGCCAAAATAAAAAATTACATGCATTTACCGCAAAAAAAAGATTCAATTTTTTTTTGTAATTTACACGATTTACCGCCAAAAAAAAATTACATGCATTTACCGCAAAAAAAAATTACACGACTAGACGATTTTTTCGTACACAACTTACATTTTTCACAACCGTTCCTTCTTCACATAAGCCGCTTTTCCAGAGTTTCTTCGAGGCCCCCCCCCCCTCCCCAACCCCAACCCTTGCGGAGAGAGGAAGTGTTCTACACCATTGATCCATCGTCAAGTGCAAAGTGCCATCTCCTCAGTGCCACCAGTCAACCTCCATGGCAATTTTTGTGCATGCGAGTTTCAAGTGAGATTTTGCACTGCCAGGTTTGGTTTTCAAGGACAAGTCCTGCTCGGTATGTTACAGCATGATGCATGTTTCTTTCTCAGTTCAACAGTCAACGCAAGCCCAGGCCCAAGCCCCGGCATCCATGCACATACCTGTTCCTTCGGGGCATCCTTTGGAGACTCTACAAGCCTATGAGACCGCAATCTATGAGCAGTACCAGAGTTTAGAACTTCTGCGAGAGGTTGAGGATTCTTTGGCACAAATGGCAGGATCCAACAACAACAACAATGACAAACTGCCGAACATTTCCAAAACACCAACGAAACCGCCAGAGGGGCTGGATGCTGCAGAGCTGGAGTCCTTGAACCGCCTTATTGAGAAAGAGCTGGTAATATGGCCCTGTGCATTTTTTGTGTGTTGGCTATTGTCAATGTGTTTGACCATGCGCCCCCTCCACCCCAATCTAAGGGACGGCCTGGTGCAATAGCCTTTTAGCGATAGGAAGGTTTTTTCAATGGAAGTTCAGAGAGTGTGGGATTTCATAGCCTTTGCCACGCCAATTTGTCTGATATTGTGACCACCCACAATGACCCAAAAACTCTTGTAAAGCACATTGAGCCCTGTTTTGCTTATTTTTCACCCCGTTTGGCAGTTTGGTGTTGGGGGGCTACAGGTGCAAGGGGCCGCAGAAAATGCTGGTGCAATCTTTGACCTCAAAAGCTCACAATTCAAAAGTTGTGAAACTGACTGTTTTGGTATCTTGACCACCCGCAGTTATCCAAAACCGTGTGTAAGGCATGTTTTCACCCCCTTTTTATGTGATGTGCATCCCATTTTGGTGGTTGAGTGTTGGGGGCTATCAGGACAAGGGCTGCACATATTGCATCAGCATTTTCCGGCCTCACTGGCCCAAAAACGAAACGTCCAACATCCATTTCTTTGGATATTTTGATTACACACCCTCAAGAGACAGCAAGGTTTATATAGCCATTTTGGTTCCCCCACTGTGGGGAGTTTGTGGCAGCAACGGCTGTGTGGCCAATTATGTCCTCCCTGCTCTGGGATCCCAAGACAGCAGGGGTTATACAGTATTGTTTGCCCCAAGATGGCAAGGTTATTTAGCCCCTCCTGGGTAACTTGAGATGGCACAAGAGATGTGGTCACTGTTTGCATCCCAGCTTTGGGGACCTTGAGACGGTGGGTGTTATGTAGCCAAAGTTTGCCTCCCCACTTTGGGGATCCCAAAATGGCAGGCGTTACTGAGTCCTTTTATCCTGGATACCTGGATATAAAGCAAGAAAATATATCACAGGTGTGAATACTCAGGAGATTGGTACATCATGGCATATTTTTTCCAATACCATGCCCCATCCTGTGTTGCGTTGCATCCCAGCTTTGGATTGAATCTAGATTTCGAGATCAGGTATCTGGTGGTTCGCACAGTGCACAGCACAACGGAATTCCACATGGGTTTCTGCCATTCCCCATTGACACGCTGATTGGAACCACAATTCAATTTTGACATGCACCCCTTACTACATGGACATGCATGTCATCTCATCTGTGACCTCTACTTGCAACCATGGCATCAAAGATCCATCATCGACCACTAACTACAACCTGTCCACTGACACTTCCTACCGGCTATATCCATTGCTGTTGTCAATGCAATCTGAGTCAGATTGTATATCGAGCTGCTGTCCTGCTTTTTTGGAAAGGAAATCCCTGCCTATCCGCATTCCTACCTTGGTTCATCTTTCAGCTCTCATGCGCCTTTATCAATGTCATTCCCTCAGTGCAATGGTCAGCAACGTCCACACCCACAGCAACGGCAGCGGCAGCATGGACAGAGCTATGCTGCCTGGAATCTCAATCCTCATGCACCTCCTTTCCAGACATGCTTGGAAGTTCCTCCACGACCCCAGCCTAATTTGGATGGGGTATGCATGAATTTATTGGGCTCTAGCTTACTGAATTCTATTCAAGGCCCCATCCCAACCTCACAGCCCAAGCCAGTTTCTGCTATGAAACCTGCCACAGTGCCTGGAGTGCCTTGTCCTGCCTCAACCACGGCCTCTGGTATCGTTCGAAACCACTCCAGTCATCAAGCCCAGTATGATACAACAGGCTCAGATGCTTCAGCAACACAAAGTCCAGGTTTGGATTGCTGCAAGTGATGGTGTAGGCCCAGGTTTGCACTGGAAGGCTGAAACCTTATTGGAGGGTCCGTCAACCACGCCTACACCCCTGGGCCTACTTTGTCTCCCACCTCCCCCCACTGCAGTTGACAGCTGTTGGCAAGGCAGTTCGTCCTGAATTGGCTATTTCGTAGTCCTTTATTTGTCCTGAAATTCTGGCCTTTAGGGCTCTGTGGGCAAGGCACACAAGGCAAGTCACACCAGCTTACCAGTGCCATGGGATAGGGCAGGGACTCTTATATTTCCGTGGCACTGAAAATCACGGAAATCATGGAAACTGGCCAAAATTTAGAATCATGGAATATCACGGAAAAACACGGAACTGGAAATGACTGTTGCTATTGTTGTTGATATTGCTATTACTTTTGGTGTTGCTGTTTGCCATTGCCGCTGCTGCTTGTGGGAGGCCCTGGCTCCATATTTGTGGTATCTAACTACAGCAGAATGTTCACTTAGCCTGGCTGGGCTGGTCGATGTTAAAACCTGGCAGAACATGGGCAGGGACCTGCAGAGGCCTGTATGACCCTGTTCTGCAATGGAGATGTTGAAGAATGGTTCACTAAATGGCAGTAGACCACCCATGGATGTTTTGTGCTCTGTTTGTTCCCTGGCATGTGTCCAGTAGAGGTAAAGGCAACACATGTGGAAAAATTCTGAGCCACGGAAATGCCACGGAAAATCATCAAAAATCACAGATAATCATGGAAAGGTTTTGTCAACCAAATCACAGAACTACCAGAAACCCTGGATAGGGGGATTTTGTTTTTCAAATTTTGTGGTGTGAAGCACAGTCCTGGCAGGGGACAGCCATGCGTCACATGGGGCTGGCTGCGGACCCTATTGCTGGGGCTGGGCACACAATTTCAGAGATGCCTGAGCATAGGTCGGTCTGCCTTGCTCCCCTTATGCCGTGACCGAAAATGCTAGGTGGGCAAGGCCGTCGAGTTCAAGGTGGCGTGTCTTGCTTCGAGCACAAGGGGGGGGGGGGGGCGAAGGTTTGAACCAATCCACATCTTTTTCTCTTAATTTCTCTTGCACAGTCACAGCGCTTGGGCTGTAGTAAAACCTAGTAGATTTGGGTTTTTATTGGATTTTTTTTTACAGGGAGGTAGTTTTAGTAGGTAGATGTTTATTTTACTAGATCTGTTTTTTTTAGGTTGCGTGTTTTGGTTTTATGGCACAGTGAAAAACACTGTTATTACGTGGTTTTGGTTTGCATCCGCAAGATAAAATTTATCTTTTTGCTGCGTTTTGGTCGGTAGCAAGAAAACAAATTTACGCTTTTATCAGGTTTTGGCATGCAATTAAAAAGATAATTTAATGTTTTCACTCGGAAGTGGAAATGACTGTTGCTATTGTTGTTGATATTGCTATTACTTTTGGTGTTGCTGTTTGCTATTGCCGCTGCTGCTTGTGGGAGGCCCTGGCTCCATATTTGTGTTATCTAACTACAGCAGAATGTTCACTTAGCCTGGCTGGCTGGTTGATGTTAAAACCTGGCAGATGTTAAAACCTGGCAGAACATGGGCAGGGACCTGCAGAGGCCTGTATGACCCTGTTCTGCAACAAAGATGTTGAAGAATGGTTCACTAAATGGCAGTAGACCGCCCATGGATGTTTTGTGCCCTGTTTGTTCCCTTGCATGCATCCCCCAAAGATCTTAAAAACCGGACGGTTTAAAGGAAACCAGACTGAAAGCTCTCCACAGGCACTGGTCCATAGGTTTTGGTGCGGCTGCGGCGTGCAGATCATCATGGCAGAGTCGTCAAACAGCGATATGGTGCGCTGATGAGGTGGACACAAAGTTCAAACCGTGCTGCGGCGCATGGATGGACAGGATAGGCGCGGCAATCGTCGACCGTTTGTCTGTCTTCCTAGGTTTGTAGAAATCAGGCAGTGTATCAGTCAGTCTTTGGCATCTTTTCCTCAATGTGTCATGTCAGTCTTGTCATCCCTCTTTCCTCCTGTGCTCCTCCTTTTTCTCTGGGCGATGTTCGCCACCTGTTGGATCTAGCTTGTCTGGCCTGTCCTTTCGCCATAGCAGCAATCAGGCAAATGCACGTGGACTCGTTAGCAAGCCATGGAATGAAATGTGCAAAGGGAATGTAGGTCAACATCTTATTGTTCAGGGCATTGAAATACACGCGTTGAATAATCTGCACTATTGCTACACTGGTAAGTTCCGCTTTTGCGTCCTGTCTTTCATCCATACTTGTGCTCAAACTTGAAGCTTTTCCTCAGTGAAGGTTTTCATCCTGGGTCAGTCAATGGGAATTGTTCAGTTGCTCATGTCATGGAATCGCACCCACCATCCCTTTCGCTGCATCCTCCTGTGCAACCTCTGTGCTGTTTCAAAGGTGCGCCCCGCCTGCATAATATCATGTGCACGAGTCAGTGGTTATCCCTGGGCAGGCCAGTATTGTACAATTTTCACATATGGAAAACTTCTGAGCCACGGACATGCCACCGAAAATCACAGAAAATCATGGAAAGGTTTTGTCACCAGAAACCCTAGATAGGGGGACCTGTTTTCAAATTTGGCAGGGGACAGCCATGCGTCAAGTGGGGCTCGCTGCAGACACTATGTATGGGGCTGGGCACACAATTTCAGAGGTGCCTGAGCATAGGTATACATGTAGTTTTAGTAGGCAGATGTTTATTTTACTAGATCTGTTTTTTTTTGGTTGCGTGTTTTGGTTTTATTGCGCAGTGAAAAACAATGTTATTACGTGGTTTTGGTTTGCATCCACAAGATAAAATTTATGTTTCTGCTGCGTTTTGGGGGGAACGTTAGCGCGCCGGGCATATTTTTCGACCCGTGCCTTCTGATTTTGTCCTTTTTGTTGGGGAACCCCGAGAATGCAGGGGTGACGTAGCATTTCCGCCCTCTTTTGGGCCCCAACCTTCCGGTGCTATTGAGGAAACCGGGACAATCTCTGAATCCACGCTTTGTTGTGTGGCCCCTCGAGTTGGGGTTAGGGGCTCACAATCCACGCTTTGTTGCGTGGCCTCTCAAGTTGGGGTTAGGGACTCACAATCCACGCTTTGTTGCGTGGCCCCTTGAGTTGTGGTTAGGGACTCACAATGTTTGGACTGACCAAAGCAACTCGACCGCCACGCAAGATGAGGCAGAGTGTGAGGCAGAAGTGTATGTGTAGTGTTGCCAAAGGCGCTCCACCGGCACAGGTTGTGAGTGTAAGGAGCACTATTGTACTGAGTGTATTGACACCCACACATGTGGGACCCAACTATGGGTTTAGTCACCAAATGGGCTATCAAACTTCAGACTTCGGATCTTTATGGACCATCACCCTAAACCAAGCCGATTAATGATGGGGGTGGGGCCGGGGGCCGAATCCAATTTACGCTGCAAATTACGTAAATTTTTGTAAATTGCGCAAAAAGTGGCGTACATTTCTGTAAATTTTTGTAAATTTGGTGTAAATTCGGGAACCCATGTCTTTTGCATGCTACTAGATGTTGGGAAATATCACAAACACCCCCCACATTGCCCACATGTGATGCATATTTGTGTTTTTACTATGTTTGTACCATGTTGCTGCTGCCTACCTAGTAAATTGGCACATGAACTACTACTGAGATAAAAGTAATCAGTTGTGTTTTTGCATGCCGCCAACGGCGCCCCCCTTTTTTTGTTATTTCGTTTTCACCAAGCCGTCAGTGCCCTTGAGCGCCAGAATCTCGCAGGACGAGGTGCTATACAAATGTTGTTTGTTGCGAGGTGCTTTCAGCGGAGATCAGCAAGACGGGCCGCTATGCAAATGTCCTAGCTGAAGATCCTGCATTCGGAGCAAAACCCCGGCCCGAGTGTAGCGCCAAGTTCTTTCTGGGGCGAATGCACTGTGTCATTCTTTCTTTCTTGTTTCTCCTTCCCACGCTTTGTTGCGTGGCCCCTGAAGTTGGGGTTCGGGACTCACAGTCCACGCTTTTTTGCGTGGCCCCTTGAGTTGGGGTTAGGGACTCACAAACCACGCTTTTTTGCGTGGCCCCTCGAGTCGGGGTTAGGGACTCACAATCCACGCTTTGTTGTGTGGCCCCTTGAGTTGGAGTTAGGGACTCACAATCCCTCCTTGCCCCCCTGCCACCAAGGCTCGGGCATTCCAGAGCTCATTATTGAATGACATTGTTTTGTGGACCCCCGCTTGCAGAGTGGAACGCCGACCCGAGCATTGAGCGTTGGTATACTCACGGCAAGCGTGCGCGGCGCCATTTGCTTGAACGATGTTTCAAGCCGCGCCGAAAACGTGGGCAATGCAGGCTTGTGCAACGTGACAACGAAAAGCTCTCACTCGCCGTTCAACATGCCTTTGGTGAATGGTTGCCAACCCCGCCCGCAGACCAGCTTGTGGAAGCGTCACCTTGCCCATTGCCCACTGCCCCTCAGCCCATGCCACAGTTTGTGTTTCTTTCGGAGGAATCGGAGGCAGAGAGCAGCATGGTTGCCTCAACGTCCCCATCCGATTCCTTGGAATTTGAGCCCGACGAGGAAGACACCACCCCAAAACCTGGTTCACACCCGGAGAGGTGGTCCGCAGGATTGATGAGGACACCTACCGCATCAAGGTGGGCCCCGGACATTTCACGGACCGATATGAACGTCAACTCCGTCCCCGTGAGCCTGATGTCCGTGGGAAGCATGTGTCCCTTGACTATGCCGCCCACAAGGCCAACTGGGACGACGACTATGCTGAGAAGGACGACTATACCGTCGAGAAGATCCTGGCCCAGCGTCCGAGTTCTTCGGCGCCTGGAGGAGAGGAGTTCAAGGAGGAGAGGCTATGGGCCCTCCCATGACACCTGGGAACCCGTCTCTTGGAAGGAACCGCGCGGACTCTCCCCCAGCCTGGGGCCTTGGGAAGCCTGGAGTGTCCGAACCGATCTCTGTGGTTGCTCTCGACCCGTGGGACCACCTCGGTCGCCGTGTGACTCCTATGTTGGCCGCATATGCCACTGCCACTGTGGTGGTGACCGTTGCAGCCGGCACCCGATCTGCCTGGTATGGGTGGACGGGTCCTTTGGATGCCAAACAATCGCCGCCAGGACCCCGGGCTTGATACTGTATACGTTACCGGTTTTTACATCCATTTACAGGTCATACTTGTCAGTTTGAACGGAACCTCATCGATCTTCGGGGGATTATTACCGTTTCTGTGGGGAATTGGAGTCATGTGGAGATCTTGACCCAAGTGTGGACCTGGGGAGGACACCTTCCGCTGCGGCTGTCCTGGGTACCCGCTGCCATGCTTGGGTGCGATCGAGCCCCCACATGGTTTGCTCTAAGGAGGGGGGTGAAGCGGTACCCAGGACCCCATGACCCATAAGCAGTGTCATCATCGGGTGCCACAGATGTCCCTACCTGTGCTCGCTTTTGGGCACAGGTGTGCGCGAAGCGCAAGCGAAAAGGCAAAAGGAAAGTTGACCCCCGGGTGGGGGTGGTCTACAAAATTTGGTTGCAGATTTGCCCAAGCTGTCAAAGCAAGAGTTAGTAAAATATGCCCGAGAGAAGAAGCGTGGATCGAGGAGGATCCAGAGGCCCTCGAGTCATGGCTGCGGGGCATCAAACAGTGATGCCATGCAGCTAGCAACATAGGATTTCTATGGCGTGTTGTTGTGTCGTTCGGACTTGTCTTGTTCTGACTTGTTGCCTGTACTGCCTGCTTTTAACCTTCCGACTGTACCCTTTCCATGTATCCTCTGACCCACCAACCCACATCGCGAAACTAATGTAGGTACCCCCCCCCCCCCAACCACCCTCCCCCCCTCTCCCTTGATGGCTGTGCGGCTCTTTTTGCAGTTTGTTGTGCAGTTTTTTTGCAGTATTTTTATGTCCTTGTGACAGCACAATTTTTGGACCACAACCTGGGTCCATGGTGCATTTCCCAGCCAGCGATCCCCCCCCCCCCCGCCCCGGATGCTAGGCTTGCCCCCCCCCCCCCCTTTGATATCAGACTTTTGCTCCGTGACACGTGTACACTCCCTCCCCCTATATCAGATTTCGTACTGTGGTACAAGGCTCAAATGGAAAATGGGAAATTTAGGACATGGAAAATGCCCCCCTCCCAATATCAGATTTATCCCAGTGTCACCCACCATATGAGACCGGGAAATTGAAGGCATGCTGGGAGGACCGGAGTAAGCCGTGAAATGGAAACCCCCCCCCCTCTCGATACCTGAAGTTTGAACGTTTGTGCTATTGTTTCAATTTGATTATGAAGAACGCCCTTGAGGAAACAACTCGTTTGTGGTCTAGGCCTTGGCGCCTACGACCATCAACCCCTTCAGTGATGAACATGCTGACAACAGCTGAGAAGGGGTTCTGACATGTTTGCTTTTGCATCCAATTAGAATTGGTCTTGGCTGTGACGCCATGATTTTGAGCCCCTGCAATGACGATGCATGACACTTGACATATGTTGCCTAGGCCTCTGCTTAGCCCACACCAAGTTTCCCGGGCTATGGATTGTACAGCAGGACACAATTCTCCATGACACGTCAGTCACTGTGCGGAACCCTGCAGGGACCTTTTTCTTTGGACCTCTTTGGTGCGGATAGAGCTTTTGAAAATAGAAAAAGCCCTTCTTTATCAATGTCACGTGCAACCAACATACATCTGAGAAGGGGCTTTGTAGTGGTGGTTCTATGAATTTGAATTTGAATTTGCCGTTTTGTGATGTTTTTTTCCCGACCCTCTTAGTGAGCCTTCAAGCATGATTGCAATTTGCTGCATCTCACCTTTGTTGCTGACAGCATTGTACCTGAGAAGGGCCTTTGCACCACTCATGCTTTATTCTTTATTTGCACGAAGTATGGAAAAAGATCTGGCACGGACCATAAAACAGGGAAACCACACCCTTTTGTGCTTTGCATGCTTTGTTTTGCTGCGCTTTCCATGTTTCCATGATTTGCTTTCCTTTGTGCTATTTCTCCAAGAAGTATGGAAAATCGTTTGGAAAATACCACCAAGTAGGGAAAACACCCCCCTCCCCCTCCTTTGTGCATGAGCGTATGGAAAAGCCTGCCCCCCCTCTTCGTATGTACTGCGTCATGTGGTCTGTCCAGAATATGTGTGTGAACATATGTCTCATTTGTTTGATGTTCCTGTGGTTACCATGACCTTTTTATTTGTGAATCCGAATTCTATTGATACAATTTGCAGTGGTCATGATGTTGTGTCTTGAAATAGCTTCCCGCAGTCTCAACTGTGACGATGTGACTTAGGTGGAGTGTAGGTGTCATGTACCCACCCATTTGCCATTGTTTGCATGTTATCCTCTTTGCAACCCCTTCAATGAGGATCTAATTCATTTGTGCACCCTGTGGGGCTGCTCTGTCGCTGTTGGGTTTGGGCTGCGCCACAAACCCCAAGGACCTTTTTCTTAGGCCCTGTTTCGTGTTGACACAGAGGTTGAAAAACGCACCGTTTTGTGCACTGAGAACCGCCCCCTGCGGATTCTTCAACACATGAATGCAGTGCACAGCAGGGGAAACGTTCGTGCATTTTGTGCGCTGAGAAGGCCCGGGCCACAAGCAGCCTCCGTGCCATGCCAGCAGCAGGGAGACAGGTCCACTCCTCACGGCAGCCTCTCAGTGCCTAAGAGCGGCAGCCCAAAAATTCCATGGGCACCCACATGGAGTCCCTCGGGGGTCCACACCACTCCCCACAGGGTGTATTCGACCTTCGTTTCCAAAAACAGACATCTAAGAAGGGGCTCTGCTATGTGTCACATTTTCTTTGAACCTCAACCTACTTTGTCGCATGGTGTTTTCTGTGCTTTGGTTTCATTTGCCGTCCATGTCAGTCTTCAGACAATGGAAAACGAATTGGACTCCATCCCCCCCCCCCCCTCTTTGCACCGAATGTTTTTGCTGCTGTTGAAGAACACCCTTGAGGTGTTCACGTTGTCTATGGTCTAGGCCTTGGCGCCTTCGACCATAAACGCCTTTAGTGATGAACATGCTGACAACAGCTGAGAAGGGGTTCTGACATGTTTGCTTTTGCATCCAATTAGAATTTGCTCGCTCCCATCTGTGTCTGCATAATTGAAAAAATGTCATTCAAGGCTTACAATCCTCAAAGGTGTAGTGTGGTCTTATTTTTCAACGTTTGCAAGTTTGCTGCGCTGTATTATATAGCACAGGAGGCAGGGCAATTGAGGGCATACTGGCAGGAAAGCACAATGTGGAAAATCGGTACATGGAAAACCATTTGTGTTTGGGTAATGAAAAAAAATGAAGAAATGGCATTCATGCCTTACAACTCTCAGAGGCATGGTGTGCTGCTTTGCAAATTTGGTGCTGTGTATTGTGTTGCATTCCTGAGAAGGGGGTATAGTATGTTGTGCTTGTGCTGTGTTGTTTGCAATGTTACCCACTCTTAGTGGAAAAGGTTTTGGACATGGTTGGAAAATTCTGCCAACGCTAGGAAAAGAAAAAAGGCAATGTTGAAAGTGTGTGCACGCACGTGTGCAATGTGCCTCTCTTACACATAGGCCACTGTTTTTTTTTTTTTAACCTCGCCCTTGAGGTGAGGAACTGAGTCTTGGGTCGAGACCCTCGCGTCTCTGACCCAATCATTTGTGTTGGGGCCGCCCCAACACACACACGTTCATCTCCCAACCCACCCTCTGCAGGCCGCTGAGCCGCAGTAGTTGGACCTTGGTTCCCGGCCACAGCGCCCTGACCAGGGTCTTTTTTCATCTCCCAACCCACCCACTGCGGGCCGCCGAGCCGCAAGAGTTGGCCCTTGGTCCTCGGCCACAGCGGCTGGACCATGGTCTTCGTTCATCTCCCCACCCACCCACTGCTAGCCACCGAGCCGCAGGAGTTTGCCTGTGGTCCCCGGCCGCCGCGCCTCGACGTGGACAACATGCCCAACACCAAAGGCAAGGGCCCTTCGCAAGGCAAAGGCCAAGGTCCTCCGCAATGCAAAGGCGGAGGCCTTCAACAGGGCAAAGGTCAAGGCCTTCCGCAAGGCAAAGGCGGAGGCCCTCCACAGGGCAAAGGTCAAGGCCCTCCATAAGGCAAAGGCGGAGGCCCTCCGCAAGGCAAAGGTCAAGGCCATCTGTCAGGCAAAGGCCAAGGCCCTCCACAAGGCAAAGGCGGTTGCCCTCTTCAAGGCAAAGACAAAGGGCTTTGTAGGGCCCGGACTTTTGGTGAAACCTTGAGCCACCTTGACTACGACATCAACACCAACCCAATAAAGGGATTCGCCACCCGTTGGGCCGATCACGGCACGTTCCTCCAAAAGGCGTCCTTTGTGCACAATGTCCATGAGTGTGCTGCCGCCCGCAAGTGGGCATGGAAGCAAGGTGCCGAGAGGTACCTGTGGTTCGAGACGGACCAGCGGCAGACGGAGGACAAGAACGGCAACCTGGTGATCATACAAGAGTGGGTTGCCGAGATTGAAGTTTGGGGCAACTACGATCTGACCGATGGGGATTTCATCCATGGATGGGACATGGATCGGTTAGACTTGGACCTCCACGCTGCACTGGCATCAGACTTCATTGGCAAGGTGCACAGTGATGGCACCTATGGCAACATGGTTACTATAGTTTGTTCAATAAAACCGCCCATTCTGGTGGAGCACAAGTATTGGTGCTGTGTATTGCCCGATGAAGCAGCGTTCCGGTCGCTGCGCGCAGAGATACAGACCGGGAAGGCATGGAACGTGTAGCTCAATGCCACTTGGCAAAAAACGGTGGGGCTGCTGGCCTCCCTACCAAGGACCAGCCCATCCTGCGCCACCTTGTGGCGCACCATAACCTGAACTCCTCCCAAGCCTGGGCTGTCCGGCAATGTCTGGATGACGGTTCCGTTGTCTTTGCCATGACTGATGGAGCCGGCACAGGGAAGTTGGAGACCCTGGTGGCTTGCATCAAGGCGGTGATGTGGCAGCAGGGGCACTTCAACCCGTGCATCTCGGACCCCAAGAAACCAAGCGCTGTACATACAAGGAGGAAAGGGGGGGAGGGGGGCACCCGATGACCACCCCCCTCGGGCGTGCATCCTGGTCATCGCGCCCACCAATGCACAGGTCGACAACGTGATGCGGCAGGTGATCCAATCGGCTAAAGAAGATGTGGCATTTATGCAAGATGTTGTGAAGGGTCATCCAGCACCCTGGATGCGGCTACATGCCGCAAGGGGCCGAACCCCCACGGATTTGCGAGACTACAACCAGCCGATAGTCCAAGAGACACTCGCTGACTATCCGGACTGCAATGGCACATTGGCATGTGCCCTCAACAGCTGCCTTGTCATCTTTGCAACCACGGGGATGGTCGCTCAGCGGCGAAGTTGCTGCTTGGGGGTCCCCTAGGCAGGCCACAAACCCGGTTTGCGTTCAGCTGTGTGGATGAGTCCTCCAGGCACAGCATCGCGCTGGGTTTGGACCTCGCCGCTTTTGGGGCACGGTGCATGTTTTGTGGGGATGCCGGTCAACTCCGCCCGTACACTGCCATCACTCTTCTGGCAAAACTATCGGAAAACCAGAAAGTCACGTCTAACCAAATTGCTCGGCCACAGAAGGAGCGTTTTTCTAACGTCGATGTGGATATCGACCAAGGGCCCCCAAAGCAATGCGGTGACTCGCAGCACTTTGCCATGAGTAGTGTGTTGCAGTTTGTTCTGTACCGTACAAGGTGCACTATTTGTGTCCGGACCCATGTATTTGCAGCTCACTGGTGGCTAAGTGAAAATGTGAAGTTGGGGCTCATTTGGGGCTCAGTTGTGCATTGTGATGTCTTTGTGCTTGTTTGTTGTGATTTTTGCATGCTAGGTAATGTGCATTTACTGTTTTTAGAAGTTTTAGATACTCACTTGGTCAAGGTTCAAAGGGGGGGGGTACTTTTTTTGGCGACGGCTCAGTTGACTTAGCGCCCGTCTGAGCCGTCACTGAGCCGTCACTGAGCCGGCTCACTTAGCTCCCACTTAGCTCTCACTTAGCTCTCACTGAGCGCGCCAAACGGCTTACTGAGCGCTCACTGAGCGCTCACTGAGAGCTAATTAGGGGCTCACTGAGAACTCGCTCGAGAGTTTCTCCCCCTTTCCGCCCTCTCTTCCCACGCTCGCTGGCCCACACTTCACCCTTTTCACACCAACATCGGGCTGCAGTTCTCACCATGTCGTTTCTGCAAGAACTTGAGCGTGCATGCGAAGATTCATACTTGCATGCATACATACATACTTGCATACATGTACCCGTGGCGACAAACACACAAACATCCAAACACACACACTTCGTGAGGGACACAAATATTGAAACACATACACACACATACACCCATACACACGTCCAACACACATGCACATCCACAAATTGACAACTACATTCATTCTTGTGTGCAATTATCTTGCGTGTACATAAACACATGGCCACATTGAACCATGTGAAGTGACGGGCTAGGGAGAGATGATTACGGGGTTAGGGTTCGGGGATATGAACCTAACCATTTGCGAGGGTGTTCTTTGTTGCCTCATGACAATGGCACCCAGCCGGCCCATACACACACACACACACCACGAAGCACAAATAGGGCACAAAGGACATTGCTCGCTTTTGTGAGGTTCATCATACAACCATCTTGACCTACACCATGACACATTGACCCCCCTCCCTCCTTATCCCCTCCCGTCCCCTTTTGCTATGCTGCGTTCCCCCGCGTGCCTCATGTGTAGCCCTTCTGTTCTCCTGCCTGTCCCGTCCCCTTGTCCTGCCTTTCCTATTTGTTGGCCATGGCATCACATGCATGATGGTGGCAGCAAGGACGATGACCTTTGCAAGTCTGTTGTGCTATTATGTGTGTGGGTGTGGGTGTGCGTGCTTGCCTGCGTGTGTAGTTGTGCCCATGCGCATGTGCGCAAATGTAGATGGTTTGTTCGTTCTTGGTTTCTCTCATTTAGTGTGTTTGTATGTCTGCTTCTGTGTGTGTGTGGGGGGGGGGGGGGTTGCATGCATCCATGCGTGGCTGAAGGTGTCTTTGTGCGTAAGTGTTTGTGAGTGTGTGACTGCATTCTTTGGTTTCTGGTTGCCTAGGTTTGTGTGCGTATGTGGATTCGTGAATGTGTGTACCCGCAAGTGTGTGTGTGTGTGTGTGTGTGTGTGTGTGTGTGTGTGTGTGTGTGTCAGTGCCTGCCTGTCTGCGATCAACAGTGGGTTTGGTTCTCTTGATCACTGTCACGAAGTGTGTGTGTGTGTGTGTGTTGCAGCTGTTGTTTTGGATGCTGTTATTGGTTTCGGTGTCGTGTGGCATAGGCTTTGATTGTGTGCGCATAACATTGTGTTTGTGGCTGCAGACGCAGGTGTGGTTGTGTTTGTGGTTGTGGCTCTGGTTGTGGGCTTGCGTGTGGTTGTTGCCATGGCTGTCGTGGTAGCTCTCGTTGTGGGTGTGGTTATGGTAGTGGCTGTGGTTGCGGTTTTGGGTGTGGGTTTGGGTGTGGGTGTGTTTCTGCAAGCTGTGTTGTGTGTGGATTTGGTTGTGGTTGTGTCAGTGTGTGTGGCCCTGGCTGTGGCGAAGGCTGCAGTTGCAGCTTTCACTGTGGCTGCAACTGTTCTTTGGGTTCTGGCTGTAGCTGTGGGGGCGGGGGGTTAAAGGAGTGCAAAGAGGGGGGCTCAAAATACCATCCACCCCCTCCACAAAAAATCGCACCAAGTTTACAGTGAAAGTGTACAGTTACAGTGTACAATGACAATGTACAGTGAGAGCATACAGTAAGTGTAGAGTGACAGTGTGGAGTCATGGCCGTTGTGGCGGACGTACTATGCGTGGGGATACATTCTATGAGACCTTGGGGAGTACAGTGTACAGAGTACAGTGTACAGTGTACAATGTACAGTGTACAGTGTGCAGTGTAAAGTGTACAGTGTACAGTGTACAGTGACAATGTACAGTGACAGTGTCCAAGGGCAGTGTGCAGTGTGCAGTGACAGCGTACAGTGCTAGAATACAATGTACCATGTACAGCGACAGTAGACAGTGACAGCATTGATAGTGTACATGGACAGTGTACAGTGACAGTGTACAATGACAGTGAACCATGAGTGAGCCCTCACTGAGCGCTCACTGAGCCATTTGGCGCGCTCAGTGAGCACTCACTGCGCCATTTGGCGCGCTCATTGAGCGCGCGAAATGGCTCAGTGAGCGCTCAGTGAGGGCTCGCTAATGGTTCACTGTCACTGTACAGTGTCACCGCACACTGTGTATTGCACACTGCCCACTGCACACTGTGTATTGCACACTGCACACTGCACACTGTGTGTTTCAAATTGCACACTGCACACTGTAATGCACACTGCATACTGTAATGCACACTGCACACTGTGTATTGCACACTGCACACTGAGCGCCCCAATGCTTGCACTGTACGATGTGCAGTGTGCATGGCACAATGTGCAGTGTACATTACACAATGTGTACTGCGCAGTGTACACTGCGCACTGCAAACTGTGTACTGCACACTGCACACTGCACACTGTGTATTGCACACTGCACATTGTGTATTGCACACTGCACACTGCAATGCACACTGCACACTGTGTATTGCACTCTGCACACTGCATATTGTGCATTACAAACCGCACACTGCACACTGTAATGCACACTGCACACTGTGTATTGCACACTACACACCGCACCCTGTGTAATGCACACTGGGTATTCCACACTGCACACGGTGCACTGTGCAATACCCAATGTGCAATACACAGTGTGCAGCGGGTAGTGTGCATGACACAGTGTGCAGTGTGCATTACACAGTGTGCAGTGTGGATTACATCACACACGGCATACTACACCCTATGTAGTGCACACTGCACACAGGGTGCAGTGTGCACTGTGCAATACACAGCGTGCAGTGTGCAGTGTGCAATACACAGTGTGCAGAGTGTATTACACAGTGTGCGGTGTGCAGCGTGCAATTTGTAACACACAGTGTGCAGTGTGTAGTGTGCAATACACAGTATGCAGTGTGCACTGTGCAATACACAGTGTGCAGTGTGCAATGTGCAATACACCTTGTGCAATGTGGATTACAGTGGGCAGTGTGCAATTTGTAACACACCGTGTGCAGTGTGCAGTGTGCAATACACAATGTGCAGTGTGCATTGCAGCTTGCAGTGTGCAATTTGGAATGCACAGTATGCAGTGTGCATGACACAGTGTGCAGTGTGCAATACGCACTGTGCAGTGTGCAATATACGGTGTGCAGTGTGCAATACACATTCTGCAGTGTGCAATACACAACATGCAGTGCGCAGTGTACACTGCACACTACACGCTGTGTAATGCACACCGCACACTTTGTATTGCACACTGCATATGCACACTGGGTATTGCACACTGCACAGGGTGCACTGTGCAGTGTGCAGTGTGCAATACACAGTGTGCAGTGTGCATTACAGGGTCTGCAGTGTGCATTACAATGTGCAGTGTGCATTACAGTGTGCAGTGTGCAATTTGTAGCACACAGTGCGCAGTGTGCAATACACAGTATGCAGTGTGCACTGTGCAATACACAGTGTGCAGTGGGCAGTGTGCAATACACAGTGTGCAGTGACAGTGTACAGTGACGGTGGACTATGAGTGAGCCCTCACTGAGCGCTCACTGGGCCATTTGGCGCGCGCACTGCGCGCTCACTAAGCGCGCCAAATGGCGCAGTGAGCGCTCACTCAGCGCGCCGAATGGCTCAGTGAGCGCTCAGTGAGGGCTCACTCATGGTTCACTGTCACTGTACACTGTCACTGTACACTGTCCATGTACACTGTCAATGCTGTCACTGTCTACTGTCACTGTACATGGTACACTGTATTCTGGCACTGTACGCTGTCACTGCACACTGCACACTGTCACTATACACTGTCACTGTACATTGTCACTGTACACTGTACATTGTACACTGTACACTGTACACTGTACACTGTACACTGTACTCCCCAAGGTCTCATAGAATGTATCCCCACACATAGTGCGTCCGCCACAACGGCCAAGACTCTACACTAGCACTCTACACTGTCACTCTACACTTATTGTATGCTCTCACTGTACATTGTCATTGTACACTGTAACTGTACACTGTCACTGTAAACTTGGTGCGAGTTTTTTGTGGACGGGGTGGATAGTATTTTGAGCCCCCCTCTTTGCAGTCCTTTAACCCCCCGCCCCCACAGCTACAACCAGAACCCAAAGAACAGCTGCAGCCATAGTGAAAGCTGCAACTGCAGCCTTCGCCAGAGCCAGGGCCACACACACTGACACAACCACAACCAAGTCCACACACAACACAGCTTGCAGAAACACACCCACACCGACATCCACACCCAAAGCCGCAACCACAGCCACTACCATAACCACACCCACAACGAGAGCTACCACGACAGCCATGGCAACAACCGTACGCAAGCCCACAACCAGAGCCACAACCACAAACACAACCATACCTGCGTCTGCAGCCACAAACACAATGTTATGCGCACACAATCAAAGCCTATGCCACACAACACCAAAACCAACAACGACATCCAAAACAACGGCTGCAAAAGCTGCAACACACACACACGCACACACACACATTGGCACACACACACACACACACACACCTGCGCGTAAACACATTCACGAATCCACATACGCACACAAACCTAGGCAACCAGAAATCAAAGAATGCAGTCACACACTCACCGTGACACACAAGGACACCTTCAGCCACGCATGGATCCAAGCAACCCCCCCCCCCCCCGACTCACACACAAACATACATACAAACACACTAAATGAGAGACACCAAGAGCAAACAAACCATCCACACTTGCGCACATGTGCATGGACACAAGCACACACCCACAAACACACACAATAGCACAACATACCTGTGCAAAGGTGATGGTCATTGCCGCCACGATCATGCACTCGATGCCATGGCTAACAAATAGGAAAGGCATGGCAAGGACAGGGCAAGGGGACGCGACAGGCGAGATAAGAGAAGGGGTTCGCATGGGGTAAGCGGGGGGATGAGGCATGGCAAAAGGGGACGGGAGGGGATAAGGAGGGAGGGGATCAATGTGTCATGGTGTAGATCAAGATGGTTGTATGATGAACCTCACAAAAGCGAGGAATATCCTCTGTGCCCTATTTGTGCTTCTTGGCGCGCGCGCCCGTGTGTGTGTGTGTGTGTGTGTGGGCGGGGGGGTGCCATTGTCATGAGGCAACAAGGAACACCCTCGCAAATGGTTAGGTTCATATCCCCGAACCCCAACCCCGTAACCATCTCTCCCTAGTTCTTCACTTCACATGGTTCAATGTGGCCATGTGTTTATTTATGTACACGCAAGATAATTGCACACAAGAATGAATATGGTTGTCAATTTGTGGATGTGCATGTATGTGTGGAATTGTGTATGGTGTATGTTTGTGTATGTGTTTCAATATTTGTGTCCCTCACGAAGTGTGTGTGTTTGGATGTTTGTGTGTTTGTCGCCACAGGTACATGTATGCAAGTATGTGTGCATGCACGCTCAAATTCTTGGAGAAAAGACATGGTGAGAACTGCACCGATGTTGGTGTGAAAAGGGTGAAGTGTGGGCCACCAAGAGTGGGAAGAGAGGGCGGAAAGGAGGAGACGCTCTCGAGTGAGCCCTAAGTGAGCCCCTAATTAGCTCTCAAAGAGCGCTCAGTGAGCCGTTTGGCGCGCGCAGTGAGAGCTAAGTGAGAGCTAAGTGAGAGCTAAGTGAGCCGGCTCAGTGACGGCTCAGTGACGGCTTAGTCGGAGTGCTCACTCAACTAAGCCGTCGAAAAAAAGAAACCCCCCAAGTCGAATCCTCTTGCAGTAGGGACTGGGATCCTTTTGGGGACAAATCCAAAACCTCAACCCACCCCCGAAAGCCGCAAGTTTTCATATGAACCCCGTTGAAAAATACCCCTTCGCCCCAAATGAGCCGTTTTAGCCCCAACTGAGCCCCAACTCCACATTTCCAAGTGAGCCGCAGGCACAGAGCAGTTCCGCATGGACCTACCATTGGCAATGGTTGTGAGTGGACTGTTCACCGGGGGGGCATTGGGCTGGTGGCCCCCCCATTTCGTCCCCGGCACTACGTGCCCCGGTATTGGCAGGTCAGCACACCCGCAATGTCAGCACAGATCCTGTAGGCCGCAAACATGCGCTGACACGGTATGGAATGTCGGAAGAGCACGTGCGGCTCTTTAGGCGCCATATAATGGAGGCATGGGACTCTCTCGTCATGGACGACAAGTTGCCCTCCAAAGGGAACGTCAACAGGGATGAGGCGCTGGTTGTCATCTACTTTGTGCAGCATGCACACAATGCGCATTCCTACCCCCCCAAGTGAGCGGCAATTGTCACCACACACTACGCACCGATGCTATGGCCGTTGCACTGTGTGTGGTGTGTGGGAACACTCCTGCATGGTGATCAAGGATACGAGTGCGTGCAGACAATTGCCACCTTGGACGGGTACCGGGGTCTGCAGGCCCCTGTCGTCCTTGCCTCCTCGGTGTTCCCGGCGCTAGGGATCATGAAGGATGTGGTGCGGACGAACACACTAACCAGCAGGGCCCAGTCTGAGCTGCACCTCTTTGGGCCCTTTCTGGGCTGGGATGACTCCCCGCTCACTGCTGGATGGCTGGGTAGGTTGCGGCCGATGGCTAACGAACTACAACAACCTGGGTGGTCCCGCGAGCAGGTACAGGGGGTGCATCTGCTTGGGGTCCTAAACCAGCAACCAGTCCTCTCCATACAGCATGAAGGTGTAATTTACAGGTTTAAGGGGGGGACAGAGGGGGTGGTGGGGCAATGGCTTTGGAAGCCTAGGAAGAGGCACAAACAGGCCCAGGACCCCTGGGGATTCGCCCCCCTCCACAGCGACCAATTGTTGGACTGGCAGAGAATCATGTGCAACAGGAGGTCGAACACACTGGAGATGCAGTTGCGAATCTCAACAGGGGATGTGACACCATTGCACCTGGTGGTGACCCTCCCAGATTTCACGTAGTGGGCTTTTCCCTACATCCTTTTCAAGGATGAGGACACAAACTAGGCAGTTTGGCATGACATTGAGGGGTTGGCGAGGGTGTGCCAGACAAACGACTTGGAAGACTGGGAGAAGAGGCCTGTACAATTTCTATTTAACAAACTCCTACAGCCTGCCCAAACCTATGCCCAACCACCCCGGTCAACTGCCTACCGTACTGTGGACCTACGTGTGTGGCAGGATGCCTACACCCAGCTCGACAATGTACTCTTCCTGCTGGATGACTTCTGCACACCCCTGGGGGCTGTATGTAGCATCTTTGCTACATGGGGTGAGAGAGTGTGCCGGGGGGGGGGCGGATGTGTGTGCCCCACAGGCTGTTCACCATGGACATACCCTGCACTCTGCATGCAAGGCACTGCCAGACGGTGTGAAGCGGCATGCCCTTGGCCAGGCTGTACACCCAGACCAACTTGTACCATGCAACTGTCACATCAAGGTGACTCTTGGGTCCAGCTGTTGGGTCCAGCCATGACCTGACCCATGTGGTGAGGGGCTCCGTGGAATATTTGACAGCCTGTATGGAATGTTTAGGGGTTCCCCGGAAAATTTGAGGGTCTCTATGGAACATTTGAGGGTCTCTGTGGAACGTTATGGGTCTCCTTGGAACATTTGAGGGTCTCCGGGGAACATTTGAGGGTCTCCATGGAACATTATGGGTTTTCCTGCAACATTTGAGGGTCTCCATGGACTATTCCGGGTCTCCGTGCAACGTTTGACAGCCTCCATGGAACTTTTAGGGGTTTAGTGGAACATTTCAGGCTCTCCGCGAAACATTTCAGGGTCTCCGTGGTACAACCCCCCCCCCCAAAAAAAAACAATTCCACGACCAGGATCCCCCCACAGGTGATCCAAGTCAGTCTGACGTCCCTTCCTGTGTGCACCGACTCGGACTTCAAGGTACATCTCGTGGTGTCCCTAGTGAGATAGGTGCACCCAGTGACGCAGGTGTTGTGGTTTGAGGGTCCTCATGGACTATTTTGGGTCTCCGTGCAACATTTGACAGCCTCCATGGAATACTTAGGGGTTCCGTGGGACATTTGAGGGTCTCTGTGGAACATTTAGCGCCTCCGTAGATTATTTGAGAGTCTTTCTGGAATATTGAGGGGCTTTGTAGAACATTTGAAGGTCTCCGTGGAACATTTAGGGGCTCCGTGGAACATTTGAGGGTCTCCGTGGAAGATTTAGGGGCTCGCGAGAAGATTTGAGAGTCTCCCTGGAACATTTAGCACCTCCGTGAATCAATTGCCACTCCGTACAACATTTACCAGTTTCCATGCAATATTTAAGGGCTCCCTGGAACATTTTAGGGTCTCCGTAGAATATCTAGGGGCTCCGTGGTCCATTTGACACTCTCCGTGGAATGTTTAGCACCTCCCTGGAACATTTGAGGGTCTCCGTGCACTGTTTAGAGGGTCCATGGAACATTTGAGAGTCTCCGTGGAACATTTAGCACCTCCGTGGAAGATTTGACACTTTCCATGCAATATTTAGGGGCTCCGTGGACCATTTGACAGTCTCTGAGCCCCTAAATCTTCCACGGCGACCCTCAAATGTTCCACGGAGCCCCTAAATATTCCACGGAGACCCTCAAATGTTCCACAGTTTGAGGGTAGGGATTCTAGTATTTCCGTGGGAGGAAAATCACGGAAAATCACGGAAATCGGCCACCGTTGAAAATCACGGAAATCACGGAAAATCACGGAAAATCACGGAAACGGAAATTGAAGTTCCTATTGTTTGCTGTTGTTGTTCCTGGTCGCCATGGAAAATCACGGAAAATCACGGAAACGGAAATGAAAGTTCCTATTGTTTGCTATTGTTGGTCGTGGTTGCTAAGTGTTAGAGTGTGTATTTCTTTGTGTGTTTTCAGTTGTGACATGTCTTCTTTTGATGAAAATGGCACTCCTGCTGCAAAGAAACGAAAGATCTGGCAGCGGGGGTCGAAAATGTCGACACGTGTTAGGGCGCAACAATTTCTAGGTATTATGGAAGCCCGGGGTGACGAGATGTGGTATATCCCGTGTGGGCAACATATTGATCACAAGGAGAAGTCAACAGCTTCGAAACATGTGAAGTACAGCGCAGAGCACTAGAGACAAGTGGAACGAATGGGAAAAGCCATTACAAAACCGGGCACCTCACACAATAGTAAGGATGTTATCAAATTTTGGCAGTCAAGACCTCCCGTTTTGCGGGAGGCCGTGGCTCCATAATTGTGGTACCCTGTCATAGGCGCGGCAATCGAGCGGTCATTTAGTCTGGTTGGACAGGTTGATGTCAAAAACAGGCAGCGCATGGGCAAGGACCTGCGTGAGGCCTGCGTCACCATGTTTTGCAATGGTGATATTGAAGAACGGTTCGCAAAATGGCAGTCGGCCGCCCCCAAATGTCTTGTGCTTTGTTTTGTCTCTTGTGGGTGTCCAAGTGAGGCAAAGCGGATGCATAAGGAACATTTTTGTACCACGGAAACACCACAGAATATCACGGAAATATCACGGAAATACCACGGATAATCACGGAAAATCACGGAAAATCACGGAAAATCACGGAAAATCACGGAAGGGTTTTTTTAGGCCAATCACCGAAATAGTACAATCCCTGTTGAGGGTCTCCATGGACTATTTCGGGTCTCCGTGCAACGTTTGACAGCCTCCATGGAACTTTCAGGGGTTCTGTGGAACATTTCAGGGTATCCGCGAAACATTTCAGGGTCTCCGAGGAACAAACCCCCCCCCCCCCCCCAAAACAATCCTACGACCAGGATCCTCGCACACGTGACCCAAGTCAGTGTGACGTCCGTGCCTTTATGCACCCACTCGGACTTCAAGTGGTGTACCTGGTGAGATAGGTACACTCAGTGACGGAGGTGTTGTGGTTTGAGGGTCTTCATGGACAATTTTGGGTCTCCGCGCAATACTTGACAGCCTCCATGGAATATCCACGGGTTCCGTGGAACATTTGAGGGTCTCTGTGCAACATTTAGCACCTCCTTGTATTACCATGGAAACCCTCAAATGTTCCGCGGAGGTGCTAAATGTTCCACGCAGACTCTGAAATGTTCCACAGAGCCCCTAAATATTCCACGGATGCTCTCAAATGTACCACGCAACCCTTCAATATTTCACGGAGACCCTCAAATGTTCCACGAAGGTACTAAATGTTCCACGGAGAGTGTGAATTGGTCCACGGACCCCCTAAATATTCCACGGAGACTGTCAAATGTTCCACGGAGCCGCTAAATATTGCATGGAAAGTGTCAAATGTTCCACGGAGGTGCTAAATGTTCCACGGAGAGTCTCAAATGTGCCACGGAGCCCCTAAATATTCCACGGAGACCCTCAAATGTTTCACGGAGGTCGAAATGTTCCACGGAGAGTGTCAAATGTTCCACGGACCCCCAAAATATTCCACGCTAGAAAATTTGAGAGTCTCTGTGGAACATTTAGCTCCGCCGTGGAATATTTGCCAGCTTCCATGCAATATTTAGTGGCTCCTTGGAGGTATCAAATAATTCATGGAGAGGCGAAATAATTCACGGAGAGGGGTAAAGAATTCACGGAGGTATCAAACAATTCACGGAGGGGCGTAAATAATTCACGGGGGTATCAAATAATTCACGGAGGGGGGTAAATAATTCACGGAGAGGCGTAAATAATTCACGGAGGTATCAAATAATTCACGGAGGGGCGTAAATAATTCACGGAGGGGCGAAATAATTCACGGAGGGGGGTAAAGAATTCAGGGAGGTATCAAATAATTCACGGAGGGGCGTAAATAATTCACGGGGGTATCAAATAATTCACGGAGGGGGGTAAATAATTCACCGAGGGGCGTAAATAATTCACGGAGGTATCAAATAATTCACGGAGGGGCGTAAATAATTCACGGAGGTATCAAATAATTCACGGAGCGGCGAAATAATTCACGGAGGGGCGTAAAGAATTCATTGAGGGGCGTTAATCATTCACGGAGGTATCAAATAATTCACCGAGGGGGGTAAATAATTCACGGAGATATCAAATAATTCAAGGAGGGGCGTAAATAACTCACGGAGCGGCGAAATAATTCAGGGAGGGGGGTAAATAATTCACGGAGGTATCAAATAATTCACGGAGGGGCGTAAACAATTCACCGAGGTATCAAACAATTCACGGAGGCCCGTAAATGATTCACGGAGGGGCGAAATAATTCACGGAGGGGGGTAAATAAATCACGGAGGTATCAAATAATTCACGGAGGGGGATGAATAATTCACGGAGGTATCAAATAATTCATGGAGGGGCGTAAATAATTCACGGAGGTATCAAATAATTCACGGAGGGGGATGAATAATTTACGGAGGTATCAAATAATTCAAGGAGGGGCGTAAATAATTCACGGAGGGGCGTAAACAATCCACCGAGGTATCAAATAATTCACGGAGGCCCGTAAATAATTCACGGAGGTATCAAATAATTCACGGAGGGGCGTAAATAATTCACGGAGGTTTCAAATAATTCACGGAGGGGGTTGAATAATTCACGGAGGTATCAAATAATTCACGGAGGGGCGTGAATAATTCACGGAGGTATCAAATAATTCACGGAGGGGGATGAATAATTTACGGAGATATGAAATAATTCAAGAAGGGGCGTAAACAATTCACGGACGTATGAAATCATTCACGGAGGGGGGTAAATAATTCACAGAGGGGCGTAAATAATTCACCGAGGTATCAAATAATTCACGGAGGGGAGTAAATAATTCACGGAGGGGGGTAAATAATTCGCGGAGGTATCAAATAATTCAAGGAGGGGCATAAATAATTCACGGAGGGGCGAAATAAATCACAGGGGGGGCTGAATAATTCACGGAGAGGCCAAAAAATTCACGGAGGGGGGTTAATAATACACGGAGGGTCGAAATAATTCACGGGGGGGGGGGGTAAATAATTCACAGAGGGGCGTAAATAATTCACGGAGGTGTCAAGTAATTCACGGAGGGGCGTAAATAAGTCACGGAGGGGCGAAATAATTCACGGAGGGGCGTAAATAATTCACGGAGGGGCGTAAACAATTCACGGAGGTATCAAATAATTCACGAAGGGGCGTAAATATTTCGCTGAGGGGCGAAATCATTCACGGAGGGGGGTACAAAATTCACGGAGGTATCAAATAATTCACGGAGGGGCGAAATAATTCACGGAGGGGGTTAAATAATTCATGGAGGTATCAAAAAATTCACGGTGGGGCGTAAATAATTCACGGAGGTATCAACTAATTCACCTAGGGGCGCAAATGATTCACGGAGGGGCGAAATAATTCAGGGAGGGGGTTAAAAAATTCACGGAGGTATCAAATTATTCACGCAGGGGCGTAAATGATTCACGGAGGGGCAAAATAATTCAGGGAGGGGGGTAAATAATTCATGGAGGTATCAAATAATTCACGCAGGGGCGTAAATAAATCACGGAGGTATCAAATAATTCACGGAGGGGCGAAATAATTCACCGAGGGGGGTAAATAATTCACCGAGGTATCAAATAATCCATGGAGCGGCGTAAATAATTCACGGAGCGGCAAAAAAAAAAAACGGAGGGGGGTAAAGAATTCACCGAGGTATCAAATAATTCACGGAGGGGCGTAAGTAATTCACGGGGGTATCAAATAATTCACGGAGGGGGTATATAATTCACGGAGGGGCGTAATAACACGGAGGGGCGTGAATAATTCACGGAGGTATCAAATAATTCATGGAGGGGGGTAAATAATTCATGGAGGTATCAAATAATTCACGGAGGGGCGAAATAATTCACGGAGGGGCGTAAATAATACACGGAGGGGCGTAAATCATTCACGGAGGTATCAAATAATTCACGGAGGGTCGTAAATGATTCACGGAGGTATCAAATAATTCACGGAGGGGCGTAAATAATTCACGGAGGTATCAAACAATTCACGGGGGGGGGTAAATAATTCACAGGGGGGCGTAACTAATTCACGGAGGGGGGTAAATAGTTCACGGAGCGGGGAAATAATTCACGGAGGGGCGTAAATGATTCACGGAGGGGCGAAATAATTCACGGAGGGGCGTAAATAATTCACGGAGGTATCAAATAATTCACGGAGGGGCGTAAATAATTCACGGAGGTGTCAAATAATTCACCGAGGGGCGTAAATAATTCACGCAGGTATCAAACAATTCACGGAGGGGGGTAAATAATTCACGGAGGGGGGTAAATAATTCACGGAGGTGGGTAAATACTTCACGGAGCGGGGTAAATAATTCACGGAGGGGCGTAAATAATTCACGGAGGTATCAAATAATTCACGGAGGGGCGTAAATAATTCACGGAGGTTTCAAATAATTCACGGAGGGGGTTGAATAATTCACGGAGGTATCAAATAATTCACGGAGGGGCGTGAATAATTCACGGAGGTATCAAATAATTCACGGAGGCGGATGAATAATTTACGGAAGAATGAAATAATTCAAGAAGGGGCGTAAATAATTCATGGAGGTATGAAATCATTCACGGAGGGGGGTAAATAATTCACAGAGGGGCGTAAATAATTCACCGAGGTATCAAATAATTCACGGAGGGGCATAAATAATTCACGGAGGGGGGTAAATAATTCGCGGAGGTATCAAATAATTCAAGGAGGGGCATAAATAATTCACGGAGGGGCGAAATAAATCACAAGGGGGGCTAAATAATTCACGGAGAGGTCAAAAAATTCACGGAGGGGGGTTAATAATTCACGGAGGGGCGAAATAATTCACGGGGGGGGGGGTAAATAATTCACAGAGGGGCGTAAATAATTCACGGAGGTGTCAAGTAATTCACGGAGGGTCGTAAATGATTCACGGAGGTATCAAATAATTCACGGAGGGGCGTAAATAATTCACGGAGGTATCAAACAATTCAGGGGGGGGGTAAATAATTCACGGAGGGGGGTAACTAATTCACGGAGGGGGGTAAATAGTTCACGGAGCGGGGAAATAATTCACAGAGGGGCGCAAATGATTCACCGAGGGGCGAAATAATTCACGGAGGGGCGTAAATAATTGACGGAGGTATCAAATAATTCACGGACGGGCGTAATAATTCACGGAGGTATCAAATAATTCACGGAGGTATCAAAGAATTCACGGAGGGGCGTAAATAATTCATGGAGGGGCGAAATAATTCACGGAGGGGGGTAAATAATTCACGGAGGTATCAAATAATTCACGGAGGGTCGTAAATAATTCACGGAGGTGTCAAATAATTCACCGAGGGGCGTACATAATTCACGCAGGTATCAAACAATTCACGGAGGGGGGTAAATAATTCACGGAGGGGGGTAAATAATTCAAGGAGGGGGGTAAATACTTCACGGAGCGGGGTAAGTAATTCACGGAGGGGCGTAAATAATTCACGGAGGTATCAAATAATTTACGGAGGTATCAAATAATTCACGGAGGGGGGTAAATAATTCACGGAGGTATCAAATAATTCACGGAGGGGCGTAAATAATTCACGGAGGTATCAAATAATTCACGGAGGGGCGTAAATAATTCACGGAGGGGGGTAAATGATTCACGGAGGTATCAAATAATTTAACGAGGGTCGTAACTAATTCACGGATGTATCAAATAATTCACGGAGGGGGGTAAATACTTCACGGAGCGGGGTAAATAATTCACGGAGGGGCGTAAATAATTCACGGAGGTATCAAATAATTTACGGAGGTATCAAATAATTCACGGAGGTATCAAATAATTCACGGAGGTATCAAATAATTCACGGAGGGGGGTAAATAATTCACGGAGGTATCAAATAATTCACGGAGGGGCGTACATAATTCACGCAGGTATCAAACAATTCACGGAGGGGGGTAAATAATTCACGGAGGGGGGTAAATAATTCAAGGAGGGGGGTAAATACTTCACGGAGCGGGGTAAGTAATTCACGGAGGGGCGTAAATAATTCACGGAGGTATCAAATAATTTACGGAGGTATCAAATAATTCACGGAGGGGGGTAAATAATTCACGGAGGTATCAAATAATTCACGGAGGGGCGTAAATAATTCACGGAGGTATCAAATAATTCACGGAGGGGCGTAAATAATTCACGGAGGGGGGTAAATGATTCACGGAGGTATCAAATAATTTACCGAGGGTCGTAACTAATTCACGGATGTATCAAATAATTCACGGAGGGGGGTAAATACTTCACGGAGCGGGGTAAATAATTCACGGAGGGGCGTAAATAATTCACGGAGGTATCAAATAATTTACGGAGGTATCAAATAATTCACGGAGGTATCAAATAATTCACGGAGGTATCAAATAATTCACGGAGGGGGGTAAATAATTCACGGAGGTATCAAATAATTCACGGAGGGGCGTAAAAAATTCACGGAGGGGGGTAAATGATTCACCGAGGGGGGTAAATAATTCACGGAGGTATCAAATAATTCAAGGAGGGGCGTAAATAATTCACGGAGGGGCGAAATAATTCACCGAGGGGCTTAAATCATTCACGGAGGGGCGTAAAAAATTCACGGAGGGGGGTAAATGATTCACCGAGGGGGGTAAATAATTCACGGAGGTATCAAATAATTCACGGAGGTATCAAATAATTCACGGAGGTATCAAATAATTCACGGAGGGGGGTAAATAATTCACGGAGGTATCAAATAATCCATGGAGCGGCGTAAATAATTCACGGAGCGGCAAAAAAAAAAAACGGAGGGGGGTAAAGAATTCACCGAGGTATCAAATAATTCACGGAGGGGCGTAAGTAATTCACGGGGGTATCAAATAATTCACGGAGGGGGTATATAATTCACGGAGGGGCGTAATAACACGGAGGGGCGTGAATAATTCACGGAGGTATCAAATAATTCATGGAGGGGGGTAAATAATTCATGGAGGTATCAAATAATTCACGGAGGGGCGAAATAATTCACGGAGGGGCGTAAATAATTCACGGAGGGGCGTAAATCATTCACGGAGGTATCAAATAATTCACGGAGGGTCGTAAATGATTCACGGAGGTATCAAATAATTCACGGAGGGGCGTAAATAATTCACGGAGGTATCAAACAATTCACGGGGGGGGGTAAATAATTCACAGGGGGGCGTAACTAATTCACGGAGGGGGGTAAATAGTTCACGGAGCGGGGAAATAATTCACGGAGGGGCGTAAATGATTCACGGAGGGGCGAAATAATTCACGGAGGGGCGTAAATAATTCACGGAGGTATCAAATAATTCACGGAGGGGCGTAAATAATTCACGGAGGTGTCAAATAATTCACCGAGGGGCGTAAATAATTCACGCAGGTATCAAACAATTCACGGAGGGGGGTAAATAATTCACGGAGGGGGGTAAATAATTCACGGAGGTGGGTAAATACTTCACGGAGCGGGGTAAATAATTCACGGAGGGGCGTAAATAATTCACGGAGGTATCAAATAATTCACGGAGGGGCGTAAATAATTCACGGAGGTTTCAAATAATTCACGGAGGGGGTTGAATAATTCACGGAGGTATCAAATAATTCACGGAGGGGCGTGAATAATTCACGGAGGTATCAAATAATTCACGGAGGCGGATGAATAATTTACGGAAGAATGAAATAATTCAAGAAGGGGCGTAAATAATTCATGGAGGTATGAAATCATTCACGGAGGGGGGTAAATAATTCACAGAGGGGCGTAAATAATTCACCGAGGTATCAAATAATTCACGGAGGGGCATAAATAATTCACGGAGGGGGGTAAATAATTCGCGGAGGTATCAAATAATTCAAGGAGGGGCATAAATAATTCACGGAGGGGCGAAATAAATCACAAGGGGGGCTAAATAATTCACGGAGAGGTCAAAAAATTCACGGAGGGGGGTTAATAATTCACGGAGGGGCGAAATAATTCACGGGGGGGGGGGTAAATAATTCACAGAGGGGCGTAAATAATTCACGGAGGTGTCAAGTAATTCACGGAGGGTCGTAAATGATTCACGGAGGTATCAAATAATTCACGGAGGGGCGTAAATAATTCACGGAGGTATCAAACAATTCAGGGGGGGGGTAAATAATTCACGGAGGGGGGTAACTAATTCACGGAGGGGGGTAAATAGTTCACGGAGCGGGGAAATAATTCACAGAGGGGCGCAAATGATTCACCGAGGGGCGAAATAATTCACGGAGGGGCGTAAATAATTGACGGAGGTATCAAATAATTCACGGACGGGCGTAATAATTCACGGAGGTATCAAATAATTCACGGAGGTATCAAAGAATTCACGGAGGGGCGTAAATAATTCATGGAGGGGCGAAATAATTCACGGAGGGGGGTAAATAATTCACGGAGGTATCAAATAATTCACGGAGGGTCGTAAATAATTCACGGAGGTGTCAAATAATTCACCGAGGGGCGTACATAATTCACGCAGGTATCAAACAATTCACGGAGGGGGGTAAATAATTCACGGAGGGGGGTAAATAATTCAAGGAGGGGGGTAAATACTTCACGGAGCGGGGTAAGTAATTCACGGAGGGGCGTAAATAATTCACGGAGGTATCAAATAATTTACGGAGGTATCAAATAATTCACGGAGGGGGGTAAATAATTCACGGAGGTATCAAATAATTCACGGAGGGGCGTAAATAATTCACGGAGGTATCAAATAATTCACGGAGGGGCGTAAATAATTCACGGAGGGGGGTAAATGATTCACGGAGGTATCAAATAATTTAACGAGGGTCGTAACTAATTCACGGATGTATCAAATAATTCACGGAGGGGGGTAAATACTTCACGGAGCGGGGTAAATAATTCACGGAGGGGCGTAAATAATTCACGGAGGTATCAAATAATTTACGGAGGTATCAAATAATTCACGGAGGTATCAAATAATTCACGGAGGTATCAAATAATTCACGGAGGGGGGTAAATAATTCACGGAGGTATCAAATAATTCACGGAGGGGCGTACATAATTCACGCAGGTATCAAACAATTCACGGAGGGGGGTAAATAATTCACGGAGGGGGGTAAATAATTCAAGGAGGGGGGTAAATACTTCACGGAGCGGGGTAAGTAATTCACGGAGGGGCGTAAATAATTCACGGAGGTATCAAATAATTTACGGAGGTATCAAATAATTCACGGAGGGGGGTAAATAATTCACGGAGGTATCAAATAATTCACGGAGGGGCGTAAATAATTCACGGAGGTATCAAATAATTCACGGAGGGGCGTAAATAATTCACGGAGGGGGGTAAATGATTCACGGAGGTATCAAATAATTTACCGAGGGTCGTAACTAATTCACGGATGTATCAAATAATTCACGGAGGGGGGTAAATACTTCACGGAGCGGGGTAAATAATTCACGGAGGGGCGTAAATAATTCACGGAGGTATCAAATAATTTACGGAGGTATCAAATAATTCACGGAGGTATCAAATAATTCACGGAGGTATCAAATAATTCACGGAGGGGGGTAAATAATTCACGGAGGTATCAAATAATTCACGGAGGGGCGTAAAAAATTCACGGAGGGGGGTAAATGATTCACCGAGGGGGGTAAATAATTCACGGAGGTATCAAATAATTCAAGGAGGGGCGTAAATAATTCACGGAGGGGCGAAATAATTCACCGAGGGGCTTAAATCATTCACGGAGGGGCGTAAAAAATTCACGGAGGGGGGTAAATGATTCACCGAGGGGGGTAAATAATTCACGGAGGTATCAAATAATTCACGGAGGTATCAAATAATTCACGGAGGTATCAAATAATTCACGGAGGGGGGTAAATAATTCACGGAGGTATCAAATAATTCACGGAGGGGCGTAAATAATTCACGGAGGTATCAAATAATTCACCGAGGGGGGTAAATAATTCACGGAGGTATCAAATAATTCAAGGAGGGGCGTAAATAATTCACGGAGGGGCGAAATAATTCACCGAGGGGCGTAAATCATTCACGGAGGGGCGTGAACAATTCACGGAGGTATCAAATAATTCACGGAGGGGCCTAAATGATTCACGAAGGGGCGAAATAATTCACGAAGGGGGGTAAAAAATTCACAGAGGTATCAAAAAATTCACGGAGGGGGGTAAATAATTCACGGAGGTATAAAATCATTCACGAAGGGGGGTAAATATTTCACGGAGGGGCGTAAATAATTCATGCATGTCTCAAAGAATTCACGGGGGGGCGTAAATAATTCACGGAGGGGCGAAATAATTCACATAGGGGCGTAAATCATTCACGGAGGGGCGTAAATCATTCACGGAGGTATCAAATAATTCACGGAGGGGCGAATTAATTCACGCAAGGGGGTAAATAATTCACGGAGGGGCTAAATAATTCACGGAGGGGGGTGAATAATTCATGGAGGTATCAAATAATTCACGCATGGGCGTAAATAATTCACGGAGGTTTCAAATAATTCACGGAGGGGGGAATGAATTCACGCAAGGGGGTAAATAATTCACGGAGGCGCGAAATAATTCACGGAGGGGGGTAAATAATTCATGGAGGTATCAAATAATTCACGGTGGGGCGTAAATAATTCACGGAGGTATCAACTAATTCACCTAGGGGCGTAAATGATTCACGGAGGGGCGAAATAATTCAGGGAGGGGGTTAAAAAATTCACGGAGGTATCAAATTGTTCACGCAGGGGCGTAGATGATTCACGGAGGGGCGAAATAATTCGGGGAGGGGGGTAAGTAATTCATGGAGGTATCAAATAATTCACGCAGGGGCGTAAATAAATCACAGAGGTGTCAAATGATTCACGGAGGGGCGAAATAATTCACGGAGGGGGGTGAATAATTCACCGAGGTATCAAATAATCCATGGAGCGGCGTAAATAATTCACGGAGCGGCGAAATAATTCACGGAGGGGGGTAAAGAATTTACCGCGGTATCAAATAATTTTCGGAGGGGCGTAAGTAATTCACGGGGGTATCAAATAATTCACGGAGGGGGTAAATAATTCACGGAGGTGCGAAATAATTCAAGGAGGGGCGTAAATAATTCACGGAGGTATCAAATAATTCATGCAGGGGGGTAAATAATTCATGGAGGTATCAAATAATTCACGGAGGGGCGAAATAACTCACGGAGGGGCGTAAATAATTCACGGAGGGGCGTAAATCATTCACGGAGGTATCAAATAATTCACGGAGGGGCGTAAATAATTCACGGAGGTGTCAAATAATTCACGGAGGGGCGTAAATGATTCACGGAGGTATCAAACAATTCACGGAGGGGGGTAAATAATTCACGGAGGGGGGTAACTAATTCATGGAGGGGGGGAAATAGTTCACGGAGCGGGGTAAATAATTCACGGAGGGGCGTAAATAATTCACGGAGGGGCTAAATAATTCACGGAGGGGGGTAAATGATTCACGGAGGTATCAAATAATTCACGGAGGGTCGTAACTAATTCACGGAGGTATCAAATAATTCACGGAGGTATCAAATAATTCACGGAGGGGGGTAAATAATTCACGGAGGTATCAAGTAATTCACGGAGGGGCGTAAATAATTCACGGAGGTATCAAATAATTCACGGACGTATCAAAGAATTCACGGAGGGGCGTAAATAATTCACGGAGGGGCGAAATAATTCACAGAGGGGGGTAAACAATTCACGGACGTATCTTAAATAATTCACGGAGGTGTCAAATAATTCACGGAGGGGCGTAAATAATTCACGCAGGTATCAAATGATTCACGGAGGGGGGTAAATAATTCACGGAGCGGGGTAAATAATTCACGGAGGGGCGTAAATAATTCACGGAGGGGCGAAATAATTCACGGAGGGGGGTAAATGATTCACGGAGGTATCAAATAATTTACGGAGGGTCGTAACTAATTCACGGAGGTATCAAATAATTCACGGAGGTATCAAATAATTCACGGAGGGGGGTAAATAATTCACGGAGGTATCAAATAATTCACGGAGGGGCGTAAATAATTCACGGAGGTATCAAATAATTCACCGACGGGGGTAAATAATTCACGGAGGTATCAAATAATTCAAGGAGGGGTGCAAATAATTCACGGAGGGGCGAAACAATTCACCGAGGGGCGTAAATCATTCACGGAGGGGCGTAAACAATTCACAGAGGTATCAAATAATACACGGAGGGGCGTAAATGATTCACGAAGGGGCGAAATAATTCACGGAGGGGGGTAAAAAATTCACAGAGGTATCAAAAAATTCACGGAGGGGGGTAAATAATTCACGGAGGTATAAAATAATTCACGAAGGGGGGTAAATAATTCACGGAGGGGCGTAAATAATTCACGGCGGGGCGAAATATTTCACGGAGGGGGGTGAATAATTCATGGAGGGGGGTAAATGATTCACGGAGGGGCGAAATAATTCATGGAGGGGGGTGAATAATTCACCGAGGTATCAAATAATCCATGGAGCGGCGTAAATAATTCACGGAGCGGCGAAATAATTCACGGAGGGGGGTAAAGAATTCACCGAGGTATCAAATAATTCACGGAGGGGCGTAAGTAATTCACGGGGGTATCAAATAATTCACGGAGGGGGTAAATAATTCACGGAGGGGCGAAATAATTCACGGAGGGGCGTAAATAATTCACGGAGGTATCAAATAATTCACGGAGGGGGGAAAATAATTCATGGAGGTATCAAAGAATTCACGGAGGGGCGAAATAATTCACGGAAGGGCGTAAATAATTCACGGAGGGGCGTAAATCATTCATGGAGGTATCAAATAATTCACGGAGGGTCGTAAATAATTCACGGAGGTGTCAAATAATTCACGGAGGGGCGTAAATAATTCACAGAGGTATCAAACAATTCACGGAGGGGGGTAAATAATTCACGGAGGGGGTATATATAATAAGGAGGGGGGTAAATAGTTCACGGAGGTATCAAATCATTCACGGAGGGTCGTAACTAATTCACGGAGGTATCAAATAATTCATGGAGGTATCAAATAATTCACGGAGGGGGGTAAATAATTCACGGAGGTATCAAATGATTCACGGAGGTATCAAAGAATTCACGGAGGGGCGTAAATAATTCACGGAGGGGCGAAATAATTCACGGAGGGGGGTAAAGAATTCACGGAGGTATCAAATAATTCACGGAGGGTCGTAAAAGATCCACGGAGGTGTCAAATAATTCACGGAGGGGCGTAAATAATTCACGCAGGTATCAAACAATTCACGGAGGGGGGTAAATAATTCACGGAGGGGGGTAAATGATTCACGGAGGGGGGTAAATAGTTCACGGAGCGGGGTAAATAATTCAGGGAGGGGCGTAAATAATTCACGGAGGGGCGAAATAATTCACGGAGGGGGGTAAATGATTTACGGAGGTGTCAAATAATTTACGGAGGGTCGTCACTAAATCACGGAGGTATCAAATAATTCACGGAGGTATCAAATAATTCAAGGAGGGTGGTCAATAATTCACGGAGGTATCAAATAATTCACGGAGGGGCGTAAATAATTCACGGAGGGGCGTAAATCATTCACGGAGGTATCAAATAATTCACGGAGGGGCGTAAATAATTCATGGAGGTATGAAATAATTCACCGAGGGGGGTAAATAATTCACGGAGGTATCAAATAATTCAAGGAGGGGCGTAAATAATTCACGGAGGGGCGAAATAATTCACCGAGGGGTGTAAATCATTCACGGAGGGGCGTAAACAATTCACGGAGGTATCAAATAATTCACGGAGGGGCGTAAATGATTCACGAAGGGGCGAAATAATTCACGGAGGGGGGTAAAAAATTCACCGAGAGGTATCAAAAAATTCACGGAGGGGGGTACATAATTCACGGAGGTATAAAATGATTCACGAAGGGGGGTAAATAATTCACGGAGGGGCGTAAATAATTCACGGCGGGGCGAAATATTTCACGGAGGGGCGTAAATAATTCATGCAGGTATCAAAGAATTCACGGGGGGGCGTAAATAATTCACGCAGGGACGAAATAATTTATGGAGGGGCGTAAATAATTCACGGAGGTATCAAATAATTCACGGAGGGGCGAAATAATTCACGCAAGGGGGTAAATGATTCACGGAGGGGCGAAATAATTCACGGAGGGGGGTGAATAATTCATGGAGGTATCAAATAATTCACGGAGGGGCGTAAATGATTCACGAAGGGGCGAAATAATTCACGGAGGGGGGTAAAAAATTCACAGAGGTATCAAAAAATTCACGGAGGGGGGTACATAATTCACGGAGGTATAAAATAATTCACGAAGGGGGGTAAATAATTCACGGAGGGGCGTAAATAATTCACGGCGGGGCGAAATATTTCACGGAGGGGCGTAAATAATTCATGCAGGTATCAAAGAATTCACGGGGGGGCGTAAATAATTCACGCAGGGACGAAATAATTTATGGAGGGGCGTAAATAATTCACGGAGGTATCAAATAATTCACGGAGGGGCGAATTAATTCACGCAAGGGGGTAAATGATTCACGGAGGGGCGAAATAATTCACGGAGGGGGGTGAATAATTCATGGAGGTATCAAATAATTCACGCAGGGGCGTAAATAATTCACGGAGGTATCAAATAATTCATCCATGGGGGTAAATGATTCACGAAGGGGGGTAAATAATTCACCGAGGTATCAAATAATTCACGGAGGGGCGTAAATAATTCACGGAGGGGCGAAATAATTCACGGAGGGGGGTAAATAATTCACCGAGGTATCAAATAATCCATGGAGCGGCGTAAATAATTCACGGAGCGGCGTAATAATTCACGGAGGGGGGTAAAGAATTCACCGGGGTATCAAATAATTCACGGAGGGGCGTAAGTAATTCACGGGGGTATCAAATAGTTCACGGAGGGGGTAAATAATTCACGGAGGGGCAAAATAATTCACGGAGGGGCGTAAATAATTCACGGAGGTATCAAATAATTCAAGGAGGGTGGTCAATAATTCACGGAGGTATCAAATAATTCACGGAGGGGCGTAAATAATTCACGGAGGGGCGTAAATCATTCACGGAGGTATCAAATAATTCACGGAGGGGCGTAAATAATTCATGGAGGTATGAAATAATTCACCGAGGGGGGTAAATAATTCACGGAGGTATCAAATAATTCAAGGAGGGGCGTAAATAATTCACGGAGGGGCGAAATAATTCACCGAGGGGTGTAAATCATTCACGGAGGGGCGTAAACAATTCACGGAGGTATCAAATAATTCACGGATGGGCGTAAATGATTCACGAAGGGGCGAAATAATTCACGGAGGGGGGTAAAAAATTCACAGAGGTATCAAAAAATTCACGGAGGGGGGTTACATAATTCACGGAGGTATAAAATAATTCACGAAGGGGGGTAAATAATTCACGGAGGGACGTAAATAATTCACGGCGGGGCGAAATATTTCACGGAGGGGCGTAAATAATTCATGCAGGTATCAAAGAATTCACGGGGGGGCGTAAATAATTCACGCAGGGACGAAATAATTTATGGAGGGGCGTAAATAATTCACGGAGGTATCAAATAATTCACGGAGGGGCGAATTAATTCACGCAAGGGGGTAAATGATTCACGGAGGGGCGAAATAATTCACGGAGGGGGGTGAATAATTCATGGAGGTATCAAATAATTCACGCAGGGGCGTAAATAATTCACGGAGGTATCAAATAATTCATCCATGGGGGTAAATGATTCACGAAGGGGGGTAAATAATTCACCGAGGTATCAAATAATTCACGGAGGGGCGTAAATAATTCACGGAGGGGCGAAATAATTCACGGAGGGGGGTAAATAATTCACCGAGGTATCAAATAATCCATGGAGCGGCGTAAATAATTCACGGAGCGGCGTAATAATTCACGGAGGGGGGTAAAGAATTCACCGGGGTATCAAATAATTCACGGAGGGGCGTAAGTAATTCACGGGGGTATCAAATAGTTCACGGAGGGGGTAAATAATTCACGGAGGGGCAAAATAATTCACGGAGGGGCGTAAATAATTCACGGAGGTATCAAATAATTCACGGAGGGGGGTAAATAATTCATGGAGGTATCAAAGAATTCACGGAGGGGCGAAATAATTCACCGAGGGCCGTAAATAATTTACGGAGGGGCCTGAATCATTCACGGAGGTATCAAATAATACAAGGAGGGTCATAAATAATTCACGGAGGTGTCAAATAATTCGTGGAGGGGCGTAAATAATTCACGGAGGTATCAAACAATTCACGGAGGGGGGTAAATAATTCACGGAGGGGGGTAAATAATTCATGGAGGGGGGTAAATAGTTCACGGAGCGGGGTAAATAATTCACGGAGGGGCGTAAATAATTCACGGAGCGGCGTAAATAATTCACGGAGGGGGGTAAATGATTCACGGAGGTATCAAATCATTCACGGAGGGTCGTAACTAATTCACGGAGGTATCAAATAATTCACGAAGGGGCGTAAATAATTCACGGAGGTATCAAATAATTCACGGAGGTATCAAAGAATTCACGGAGGGGCGTAAATAATTCACGGAGGGGCGAAATACTTCACGGAGGGGGGTAACTAATTCACGGAGGTATCAAATGATTCACGCAGGGTCGTAAATAATTCACGGAGGTATCAAATAATTCACGGAGGTATCAAAGAATTCACGGAGGGGCGTAAATAATTCACGGAGGGGCGAAATAATTCACGGAGGGGGGTAAATAATTCACGGAGGTGTCAAATAATTCACGGAGGGGCGTAAATAATTGACGCAGGTATCAAACAATTCACGGAGGGGGGTAAATACTTCACGGAGCGGGGTAAATAATTCACGGAGGGGCGTAAATAATTCACGGAGGGGCGAAACAATTCACGGAGGGGCGTAAATCATTCATGGAGGTATCAAATAATTCACGGCAGGTCGTAACTAATTCACGGAGCTATCAAATAATTCACGGAGGGGCGCAAATAATTCACGGAGGTATCAAATAATTCAACGACGGGGGTAAATAATTCACGGAGGTATCAAATGATTCAAGGAGGGGCGTAAATAATTCACGGAGGGGCGAAATAATTCACCGAGGGGCGTAAATCATTCACGGAGGGGGGTAACCAATCCACGGAGGTATCAAATAATTCACGGAGGGGCGTACATGATTCACGAAGGGGCGAAATAATTCACGGAGGGGGGTAAAAAATTCACAGAGGTATCAAAAAATTCACGGAGGGGGGTAAATAATTCACGGAGGTATAAAATAATTCACGAAGGGGGGTAAATAATTCACGGCGGGGCGAAATATTTCACGGAGGGGCGTAAATAATTCACGCACGTATCAAAGAATTCATGGGGGAGCGTAAATAATTCACGGAGGGGCGAAATAATTTATGGAGGGGCGTAAATCATTCACGGAGGTATCAAATAATTCACGGAGGGGCGAATTAATTCACGCAAGGGGGTAAATAATTCACGGAGGGGCGAAATAATTCACGGAGGGGGGTGAATAATTCATGGAGGTATCAAATAATTCACGCAGGGGCGTAAATAATTCACGGAGGTATCAAACAATTCATCCAGGGGCGTAAATGATTCACGAAGGGGGGTAAATAACTCACCGAGGTATCAAATAATTCACGGAGGGGCGTAAATAATTCACGGAGGGGCGAAATAATTCACGAATGGGGGTGAATAATTCACGGAGGTATCAAATAATTCACGGAGGGGGATAAATAATTCACGGAGGTATCAAATAATTCACGGAGGGGCGTAAATCATTCACGTAGGCGCGTAAATAATTCACGGAGGGGCGAAATAATTCACGGAGGGGCGAAATGATTCACGGAGGGGGGTAAATAATTAACGGAGGTATCAAATAATTCACGGAGGGGGGTAAATAGTTCCCCGAGGTATCAAATAATTGAAGGAGCGGCGAAATAATTCACGGAGGGGGGTAAAAACTTCACGGAGGTATCAAATAATTCACGGAGGGTCGTAAATAATTCACGGAGGTGTCAAATAATTCACTGAGTGGCTAAATAATTCACGGAGGGGGGTAAATAATTCAAGGAGGGGCGAAATGATTCAGGGAGGGGGGTGAATAATTCATGGAGGTATCAAATAATTCACGGAGGGGCGTAAATAGATCACGGAGGTGTCAAATAATTCACGGAGGGGCGTAAATAATTCACGGAGGTATCAAATAATTCACGCAGGGGCGTAAATGATTCACGGAGGGGCGTAAATAGATCACGAAGGTATCGAATAATTCACGGAGGGGCGAAATAATTCATGGAGGGAGGTAAAGAATTCACCGAGGTATCAAATATTCCACGGAGGGGCGAAACAATTCACGGAGGGGGGTGAATAATTCACGGGGGTATCAAATAATTCACGGCGGGGCGTAAATAATTCACCGAAGTATCGAATAATTCACGGAGGGGGGTAAATAATTCACGGAGGGGCGTAAATACTTCACGGAGAGGGGTAAATAATTCACGGAGGTATCAAAAAATTCACGGAGGGGCGTAAATGATTCACGGAGGGGCGTAAATAATTCACGGAGGGGGGTAAATAATTCACGGAGGGGCGAAATAATTCACGGAGGGGGGTAAATAGTTCACGGAGGTATCAAATAATTCACGGAGGGGCAAAATACTTCACGGAGGGGGGTAAATAATTCACGGAGGTATCAAATAATTCACGGAGGGGCGTAAATGACTCACGGAGGGGCGTAAATAACTCACGGAGGCGGGTAAACAATTCCCGGAGGGGAAAAAATAATTCACGGAGGGGCGAAAACATTCAAGGAGGGGCGTAAATAATTCACGGAGGTATCAAATAATTCACGGAGGGGGGTAAATAATTCACGGAGGTATTAAATAACTCACGAAGGGGGGTAAACAATTCACGGGGGTATCAACCAATTCACGGAGGGGGTAAATAATTCACGGAGGGGCGTAAATGGTTCATGGAGGGGGGTAAATAATTCACGGAGGTATCAAATAATTTAGGAGGGGCGTAAATGATTCACGGAGGTCTCAAATAATTCATGGAGGGGCGTAAATAAATCTCCGGGGGGCGAAATAATTCACGGAGGGGGGTAAATAATTCATGGAGGTATCAAATATTTGACTGAGGGGCGTAAATAATTCACGGAGGGGCGAAACAATTCACGGAGGGGGGTAAACAATTCACGGAGGGGCGTAAATAATTCATGGAGGGGGGTAAATAATTCACGGAGGTATCAAATAATTCACGGAGGGGCGTAAATGATTCACGGAGGGGCGTAAATAAATCACAGAGGGGGGTGAATAATTCACGGAGGGGCATAAATAATTCACGGAGGTATCAAATAAATCACGGAGGGGCGTAAATAATTCACGGAGGGGGGTAAACAACTCACCGAGGTATCAAATAATCCACGGACGGGTGTAAGTAATTCACGGAGCGGCGAAACGATTCACGGAGCGGGGTAAATAATTCACGGATGGGCGAAATAATTCACGGAGGGGCGTAAATAATTCACGCAGGTATCAAATAATTCACGGAGGGGGGTAAATAATTCACGGAGGTATCCAATAATTCACGGAGGGGGGTAAAGAATTCACGGAGCGGCAAAAAAAGTCACGGAGGGGCGTAAATAATTCACGGAGGTGTCAAATAATTCACGGAGGGGCGAAATAATTCACGGAGGGGGGTAAATAATTCACCGAGGTATCAAATAATCCACGGAGGGCTGTAAATAATTCACGGAGTGGCGAAACAATTCACGGAGCGGGGTAAATAATCCACGGATGGGCGAAGTCATTCACGGAGGGCACTAAATAATTCACGAAGGTATCAAATACTTCACGCAGGGCGGTAAAAAATTTCACGGAGGTATCAAACAATTCACGGAGGGGGGTATATAATTCACGGAGCGGCGAAATAATTCACGGAGGGGTGTAAATAAGTCACGGAGGTATCAAATAAACCACGGAGGGGGTGAATAATTCATGTCGGGGCAAAAATAATTCACAGTGGGGGAAATTATTCACGGAGGGGCATAAATAAATCACTGAGGTATCAAATACTTCACGGAGGGTGGTAAATAATTCACGGAGGTATTAAATATTTCACGAACGGGGGTAAATAATTCACGGAGGTATCAAATAATTCACGGAGTGATGAAATAACGTTCCTGGAGGTGCAAATTATTCCATGGCGACCCCCTGATGTTCCTTGGACTGCCAAAATGTCCCAAACAGCTTGTCAAACGTTCTAGGGGTGCAAGTCATTGCTCCAAGGCAAGGACATCACACCAACTTGGATCACCTCATGGGGATGCTGGGTACATGGCTCAGGATTCGGCGGGGGGGGGGGTTCTCTAGAGCCCCTGATTTGGTTCATGACACCCTAAATTGGTCCACGGAAGCCAACATTGCACAAAGACTAGAGGCGGACAGTAGAGACCCTAAGATGTCGGCCAACGACCGATGACGTTCCACGCACACATAGTACCGTCCATTCGGAATGTCCAATGTTCCACACACACCTCCACATGGTCCACAGTGCCCCTAAGCAAGCCATGGAGGCTGTCCAATGTTCCACAGAGCCCGTCACCAACAAGGTCATGTCATGATTTTCGCGGTCCGAACCGAATGCCAGTTGATGATGTAGGCTTCTCTGTCGGTGCGACCATGCCAAGGACATACCGCTTCACCTGATCCGTCAATGGCTTCCAACCACAGTGCTGGGTATGTCCACGGCCCACGGCATGTGGGGCACACACATCGCCCCCCCCCCCCCCCCCGCACACTCTCTCACCCCATGGAGCAAAGGTGCCACATACACCCCCAAGGGTGTGCAGAAGTCATCCTCTAGGAAGCCTACCGTGTCCAAGTGCCTGTAGGCATCCTGCCACACAGACAGAGTCACAGTGCGGTAGGCGGCTGACCGGGGGGGGGGGGGGGGTTGGGATAGGTTTGGGCCTTTTGGAGGGTTTTGGGGAGCAGAAAGTGCACAGGCCTTTGCGCGTGGTCCGGCAATTCCTGTGTGTGGCACACTCTCTTCAACCCCTCAATCTTATGCCACCCTGCCCAATCTGTGTCCTCATCCTCGATGAGGATGTAGGGTAATGCCCACTCTCCGAAATCGGGGAGGGTCACCCCGAGGTGGATCGGTTCTACGTCCCCCGATTGGAGGCGCAGCCGCATCTCCAATGTCTCCATCCGTCTTGTTGGCCATGATCCGCTCCCAATCCAACAATTGGTCACTCTGGGGGGGGGGGAATCCCCAAAAGTCACAGGCTTTTGCATGCTTCCTCCACGGTTTCCAAAACCACTGCCCCACCACCCCCAAGCCCCCCCCCCCCCCCGTGAACTTGTAAATGACACCCACCTCTGGTTTGGCAAGGGTAGGCATTTGGGACAGCACCCCTAGGAGCCGCACCCTGTGTACGTCCTCTTCGGATGGTGACTGCCGCAGTTTGTGAGCCATCACCCTCAACCCACTCAACCAACCCGCAGCGAGGGGGGACGGGTCCCAACCGAAGGAGGGCCCGAACAGATGCAGCTCAGATTGGGGCCTGCTGGTTAGTGTGTTTGCCCGCACCACGTCCTTATGATCCCCGGCTCCAAGGACATCAAGGAGGCAAGGACAACCGGGGCTTGCAGACCCTGGTACCGGTCAGGGTGGCGATTGTCTGCACACAGTCATATGCCTAGTTCCCATGCAGCCCGCGCCTTGCCTCCCACACACAGTGCTGCAGCCATAGCATCTGCGCATAGTGTGTGGTGACAATTGCCACTGACTTGGAGGGGTACACATGTGCATTGTGTGCATGCTCCAGAAAGTGCAGCACCAGCCATGCCTCGTCCTTGCTCAGGTTCCCCTGGGCAAGCATGTCGGCGTCCATGACAAGACATTCCCATGCTCTGATAATCTCCCTTTTGAGTCTGTCCACCCGCTCGTGCAACATCCCGTACCCTGTCAGCTCATGTCTCCACTCCGGATGGTGTGTACTGACTATGCGGATGTGTTGCCCTTCCAACACCGGGGGGGGTAATGCTGGGGAGGAGGAGGGGTACTAGCCCAAGCCCCCCCCCCCCCGTGAACAGCCCACACACCACCGTTGCCCGGCAGGTCCATGCGGAACTGCTGGGTTAGGACACACGCTGTACACCTTGTATGGTACAGGACGCACTGCTACACACTACTTGTGGTGAAGCGCTGCCAGTCACCATACTGCATCCCTGGTCCCTCGTCGAGGTGCACATTGAGGTTAGAAAAATGCTCTGACTGTGGGCTAGCAATTGGTTTAGCCGTCACCTTACCCCCTTTCTCCCCTTTCTTGGATGTGAGAAGAGTGATGGCACTGTATGGGCGCAGTTGACCGGCATCCCCCCAAAACATGCATTGTGCCCCAGAAGCGGCCAAGTGCAGACCCACTGGGATGCTATGTCTCGAGGACTCATCCACGAAGCTGAATGCGAACCGAGTTTTCGGGTCACCGGGGGGGCCCGCAAGCAACAATCTCCGCCGTGTGGCGACCATACTTGTTGTTGAAAAGAGAACCCGGCAGTTGTTGAGGGCACATGCAAATGTGCCATTGCACTCCGGATGATTGGCCAACGTCTCTTGGACTGCTGACTCGTTGTAGGGCTGCAAATCGGGGGGGTTCCGGCCCCTTGCAGCTCGGAGCCGCATCCAGGGCACGGGATGATCCTTAAGGACTTCCTCTTAGAAGATAGGATCCTGTTGTGCCGATTGGATCACCCGCAGCATCAGGTTTGTCGACCTGTGCGTTTGTTGGGGCGGTGACCAAGATGCATGCCCGAGGGGGGTTGTCGGTGGGTGCCCCCCCCCCCCCCTTTCTTGCCACTGTGTATCGACTTTGGCGCCTTCAGATTATGGCGGATTCGGGATGCATGGGTCAAAGCACCCCTGTTGCCACATCACTGCCTTGATGCAGGCCACCAGGGTCTCCGACTTCCCTGTGCCGGCCCCACCAGTCATGCAGGAGACAATAGCACCCTCATCCGGACATTGCCGGATAGCCAAGGCTTGGGAGGGGTTCAGGTTATGATGCTCCACAAGTTGATGCAGGATCTGCTGGTCCTCGGCAGGGAGGCTGGCAGCCAGCTGTGCTTCTTGCCGGGTGGCATTGAGCAACGCGTTCCAGGCCTGCCCCGTCCCTATCTCCTCACGCAACGACCGGAACGCTACCTCATCGGGAAGGACGCAGCAACACCACCTTTGGATGTGCACAATGGGCGGTTTGTTCGCACAAACAATGGTCACCATGTCACCGGAGGTGGCATCACCTTGCACCTTGTCAATCCAGTCCGGGCATGGTGCGACGTCCACGCTGTCGACATCTGCCCCCTTCAAGTCCCATCCATGGATGAGATCCCTGTCGGTCAGATGATAGTTGCCCCAAACTTCGATCCCAGCAACCCATTCTATTACGCGGACCATGTTGCCATACTTGTCCTCCTTCTGCCGCTCTTCCCTCTCAAACCACAGCTGCCTCGGGGCACCTTGCTCCCATGCCCACCTCCGGGCAACATCACACTCATGGAAGGTGTGCACCAAGGATGCCTTCTAGACATACGCATCGCGATCGGCCCAACAGGTGGTGAATCCCTCGGTTGGGTTCGTGTCGATGTCGTAGTCCATGTGGGCAAGGGCTTCAGCAAAGGTCCGGGCCTTGTCTTTGGCTTGCGGAGGGCCTTGGCCTGTGCCTTGTGGGGGGGCTTGGCCTTGGCCTTGTGGAAGGGCTTGGCCTTTGTCTTGTGGGGGGGCTTGGCCTTTGCCTTGTGCAGGGGCTTGGCCTTTGCCTTTGCCTTGCGGATGGCCTTGCCCTTTGCCTTGGTGTGGGCCTTTGCCTTGTGCAGGGCCATACACTTTGCCTTGCCGTGGGCCTTTGCCTTGCTGAGGGCCATGGCCTTTGCCTCGCTGAGGGCCTTTGCCTTGCCAAGGGCCATGGGGCTGTGTTTGCCCTCCGTTTGGCATGTTGTCCGGGTCGGGGAGCTGTGGCCGGGGACCGAGGGCAAACTCTTGCGGCTCAGAGGTCTGCAGTAGGTGGGTTGGGGGTTGAAAGACGACCCTGGTCGAGGCGCTATGGCCGCGGACCGAGGGCGAACTCCTGCGGCTCAGCGGCCTGCAGTAGCTGGGTTGGGGGTTGAAAGACGACCCTGGTCGGGGCGCTGTGGCCGGGGACCGAGGGCGAACTCCTGCGGCTCGGCGCTTCGCAGTGGGTAGGTACAGAGACGAACGACGACCCTGGTCGGGGCCTTGTGGCCGGGGACCGAGGGCGAACTACTGCGGCTCGGCGGCCCACAGTGGGTGGGTACGGAGAGGAACGACGACCCTGGTCGGGGCGCTATGGCCGGGGACCGAGGGTGAACTGCTGCAGCTCGGCGGCCCGCAGTTGGTGGGTACGGAGAGGAATGACGACCCTTGTCGGGGCGCTGTGGCCGGGGACCGAGGGCGAACTGCTGCGGCTTGGCGGCCTGCAGTGGGTGGGTACAAAGAGGAACGACAACCTTGGTCAAGGCGCTGTGGGCGGGGACCAAGGGCGAACTCGTGCGGCTCAGCGGCCCGCAGCAGGTGGTTCGGGGGGTAGACGACGACCCCGCTCGGGGCGCTGTGGCCGGGGACCGAGGGCGAATTGCTGCGGCTCGGTGGCCCGCAGTGGGTGAGAGATGAACGCGTGGGTGTTGGGGCAGGCCCAACTCAGATGTCTGAGTCAGAGATGCGACGGTCTAGACCCAAGACGCACTTCCTCGCCTTAAGGGGGAGGTTGAAAATAAAAGAGTGCCCTATGTGTAAGAGACGCTCGGTGCACACTTGCCGAAGAGCGGGAAACTGGAACGTCTCGCCGAAGTTTGTGGTTGCTGCGGGGGGGCTCGCGGAGGGAGCAATGACCCAAACTGCGGCCTCCCCGGTGGGGGACCGGACTGAGACGCACGCCGCTAGAGCAATGAACCGTACTGCGGGCTGGGGCATGGCCGCTTTGGCGCGGGAACCAATGGGAGGAGTGAGGAGCGGCGATGCCTGCTATACTGGGTCAGTGTCACCTGATCACTTGCTGGAGGGGGCAGTGTCCGACGAGGCACAGGTTGTGGGGCCGGCTTGGGGAGACGGGGGGGTTTTGGGGTAGCACATAGGATTTCAAGCACCACTGCTGCATGCTCCTCTTCCCTGGTAAGGAAATGCAAACGGCTAATTCGCATGCCCTCTTGCCACACCCGCAAGGGGTTTTTCTTGGGCTGCTGAACCGCAAACCGGTCCATCGCTCGGCGGTTCAGCACCCCGTCTACGAAATACCGAACCCCACCCCTATGATTCTCCCGGATGAGCTACAATGTTTTGGCACTGTAGGGCCCGTCAACAGTGGGTTTGGGGGGGGGTGGGGGGGTCCTTGGGTACGTATCTGGGGGGTTGTGGGGGGGATGGCGGTAACACGGCAGTGCACTTCAAGGCCTCCTCCACGGCTTCCAGGGCTACCTGGTATGGGGTTGAGGTAATGTGGGGTCTCCCTGGAGGACTTACTGGCGTTGGAGAGGTTGTTGTTGAAGGGGGAGAGGGGGGCGGTGTTGGCAATGGAGGCTGGGGCGAGGCCATTTCATTGAGACACTTCTTGGCGTCACAGTCCCACGGTGGTGATGGGCGGTCTCCAAACCGCAACAGCTCCGGCAGATCCCCCCAACCACATTCCGGGAACGAAGGGCTGGAGGGGACGGAAGAGGCCACGCTAAGGGGGCTAGATGACATGGCAAATTGCGGCCCGCATTGGGTGGGGGACGAACGCGTGGGTGCTGGGGCAGGCCCAACTCCAATGTCTGGGTCAGAGACGGAACGGTCTAGACCCAGGACGCACTTCCTCGCCTCAAGGGGGAGGTTGATAAGAAAAGAGTGCCCTATGTGTAGAAGAGGCTCGGTGCACACTTGTCTCCTATGCAATACACGCATTTCCCTTGTCTCAGTAGTTGGCAGCATGTTCATCATCGAAGGGGTCTATGGTCATAGGCGCCATGGCCTAGACCACGGACGTACTAAACACCTCAAGGGTGTTGTGCATGATCCACAGTAAGAGGCACCACATGCAACAATTACATATACCAGGAAATCAGGACCAAATGAAATCAAAATGAAATACCTCCAAGTTGTCGACCACCAATACCCACATAGCAGAGCCCCTTCTCAGTTTTTTTTTTTGGATGACAGTGGGACTTTTGCATCACCCAACTCAAATACAATCCGCCACATTGGATAGTACTGCGCCCAGCAAGGCACAATGAAAAAGAACCCTTGGGGCCGAAATGTGTGCAATGACCCAAACAAGCTGTCAGGGTAGGGGCTGGCATATGCCGTGCAGCACTCGGTTGCAGGAGGGCTGAGTGCACTGGTTTTCGGCAAGTTTGGCAAACATGCAAATCCGTTGGAGTATGGGGAGATGCCTGGCTCCATCCAACAAAATAGAGCCTAAAACAGTAGGTCCCTGGACGGATTGTTCCCACAGAGCCCCTGCACATGGCTGACACATCATCGAAGGGGATGCATACATACGAAGCACAACCTGGGTACACATATGCATGCAAATACCAACAAATCGGGACCCCTTCTCAGTAGTTGGCGGCATTTTCATCATCGAAGGAGTCGAAGGGGGCATTAGTGACTTTGCATGATCTATCAAATACAATAAAAACAAATTGAATAGAACCAAAACACAAACATCAGCAAAGCAGACCCCCGTCTCAGTATTAGCAACGCACATCTCTGAGAATGGTAACCGAAACGGCCAAAGCAGAGCGCCTTCTCATTACATTGTTTTTGGTGGAAACGTGAGCCTCCCGGCGCCATACGACTTTGGGGATGTTTGAAATATGTGTCTAGGGCTCTTTAGGGATGCTGCGCTTCGAAGCTGGATCCCTTCCCGGTGGAATGTAGAATCAGACGGTAGTGATTTCCCCATGCTTAGGCAAATGGTCTTTCACGCCCCACTTTCTCAACAGCTCTGCCAACCCAAATAGGGCCTAAGAAAAAAGGTCCCTGCGGGAGTCTGTGCCTCTGCTGTGAGGGAAGTACAAACCCGATGTTCCAAAGCATCCCCCTGCGTTTGCGCCCTTGGAAACAAAAAATCATTGAAGGGGATGCGTAACACCCGTAACACACACTTGGCAACACAACAACAAACAAGAGCCCCTTCTCAGCTATCCCCCTGCATGTGCACGAAGGACCTTGCATTGGATTCATGGTTTTTGGGGGAGCGGTGTACCACATCGTTGTACCACATTGTTACATGCTAAGCGTGTCAACTGTTTTGCTTGGGGACCCACATCAGGTGCGGTATTGGCTGTACTATGATGAGGATTTGGGCATTGGCACTGGCAGTGGCATTTCAAAAAATTCGTGGAACACAAAACAGGGCCTAAGAAAAAGGTCCCTGCAGGGATTTGCGCATGGCTCCCTGCTGCAACCCAGACCCAAGTTCCACGGCGCAGGCCCGTGCACACACAACGTCGCCATCATCGAAGGGGCTGAAAATGGTTGGACACGGCACAACCCACATCTACTAACAACAAATCAGGACGGGGTTGCAATATGTGGCGAGGCGTCAAATAGCAAACATGGGCGCAAATACCAGGAAATCAGAACCCCTTCTCAGTTGTTGTCAGCACATTCCTCATTGAAGGGGTCTGTGGTCATAGGCACTATGGCCTAGACCACACATAGCCAAAAAACCTCAAGGATGTTCTGCATAATCAAATTGTGAGCACATTTTGATCAGATGCAAAAACAAACATGTCCAAACCCCTTCTCAGCATTTATAGCAAGTTCATCACTGAAGGGGTACATGGTCGTAGGCGCCAAGGTCTAGGCCACACACAACCAAAACACCTCCAGGGTGTTCTACATAATCAAATTGAAACAATTGCCGAATATACCTGCCTATACCTGCCTCTCCCAATGTCTGTGTGAGTGTGCTAGCCTGAGGTCCTGGGGCAAGCTGCAGAAATGGTATCCTAATTATACCCAAGTCTGCACCCTTGCTAAACCCGGCGGATGTCTTTACACGGTGCGATGGGGTACGCCCCACGTCTCTCCGCCCCTAGGTGCCCAATTTGTGTGCCGGCACCAGCAAACCTTGGGGAATACCCAGCGCTAACGCCAAGGTATTGGTTTTGTCTAACTACCTACCTACTGCAGGGGAGGGGTGGCCAAAAGCTATGAGGCATGAAAACGCCTGTTTGCTATGTGGCCAAAACCTAGGCTACCACTGCCAGTGCCCACCAAAAACCCTGTTAAAATTCCAGAAGACTGGCGGGACAGTGACACACCCACTGCAGGTCCTACACACCCTACTGCGGACCCGGCCTTCAAAGGATGACATCATCCAGGCCTTCTACTCCTACACGCACAGGCTATTTGGTGCTGCTGTCAAGGAGGTCGTAGGCCCTACTGGCCTTCCTTTGAGAAGCGAGCAAAACACAGAGCTGCTAAGCTGCTGTGGCCTGGCAAAGACGCCATCACGCGTACCCTTGCCAGGGCTTGGAGGGAAGGAGTGCACTGCGGCGCAACGTGAGTACGTGCCGTTCATGGCGGAGTCGTTCTACATCTTCTTCTTTGCTTCCCCATTTGTTTGGTGTGATTTGCGCCCTTTTTGCTAGGCAAAAAATTGCGCTGTCGAAGACGGCGAAGTGCACCAATCACCCTGACCTACACCACCTGAAAGGTTCAAATGCAGGCATTGCTTCGGGCTGAGGAACCTAACCACCCTCGCTGTATTATACGGGTCCTCGAGTGGAAAACAATACGTTGTCCCAAAATATGTCCTTCCAAGCAAGCAAGCTTAAGGAACTCCGCCCGTTCTCTTATAGAACGTAGGGCGGAGCCCATGGGTAACCTAAAGAAGGGTTTACCGAGCGCACCACGTGTGGCCTACCCTTTAATGCGTCATGTGCATGCACAGGAGCCACAATGTGAGCACAACCGTGCCCAATCACAATGACTCTACCATGGGGTGGCCCCTCTTGGGCTTACTCACCTTACCTACCGCTGCAAGCGAAAGGAGAGCACACAACATGACATGCACACACGAAGCATTTTTTCCCCAACCCACCATCTTCCTGAAGCTCCTCTGTCTCTGTCGGGGGGGGGGGGATACTGCACTTTTATCACCATTTTCCTGAAGTGAAGTTCCTATGTGTCTGGGGGGGGGGCGGGGGGGGGCTGCACTTTTATTATTCGAAACGGGGGGGGGTACTATACTTTCCCCCATGTTGAATTTTTTCCGAGGCTCCATATTTTCCTATTTTCCACTTGTCCGCTAGTGTGATATTCGAGGGGGGGGTCTATCATGGGGGGCTTGGGGGGTCGGGGGTGGGGGGCGGGGTCCATAAAAGTCTAAAGTCTGAAGTCTGATGGCCCATTGGGTTACTATACCCGTAGCTGGGGTTGGGTTCCCTAGGCACTTCTTGCCTGAGGGGGGCTGTTGCCAAATTGTGAGCCATCTCTGCTAGACTGACTGTGGGTAAAGTCCCAATAGTGCTGTGCACAGCAGGGGAGGACATGTCAGTGTGTTGCACACTTATAGTAACCTTTGGTGGGTGTTGTGCTAGGGGCACAGGTTACCCCTGATGAGATGGTGTCACATCACCACTGCCAGAGTGTGGGGTTAGGCATTCCTGTGCATCACCATGGATGCCACCTGGACCTGTGTCCTCCTTCATGTCTCCTTCCTCCATCTCATCATCCCCATGCACACCGCCTGCGTCACTGGGTGTACCTATGTCACCAAGGACACCACCAGATGTACCTTGGGGTCCGTGTCGCACCGCACACGAAGGGACGTCGGACTGACTTGGATCACCTCTGGGGGATCGTGGTCAGGGGTCCTGGTAAATCTGGGGGGGGGGGGGCGCACCCGAGTTTCAGCCATTGCTTCCAGTAAAAGTTGCATGGCCTCATCATAAGCATCATCTGTCCATGCATTGTTCACCACACGGACACCAGCATGGAGGTATCCCAAGTGGTTGCGGGGTATCTCAGGGCTGAAAGGGGTGCACCTCAGTAGCAGGTCGCTACTATCGTGCATGGGCATCCGCATGGCCTCTGCAAAGTGGCGTCCTACTATATAGGCAGGCACCAGGCTGTCCTCTGACAAGGGTTCACAGTGCTGCTCCCCCAAGCCATGCATAGCAATGCGGACACACCATGCAATTCCATGGCACGTTTGCATCAAGGCCTGGTCAAACTGCTGCTGCCTACTTAGCCGCACCGCCACGGGTGCAGGTTTGGGTCTTGGGGCACGTTAAGGTCTAGGACTGCAAGTAGAACTTGAACTTTCTGGCAACGACGAGCTGTGCCGATTACCCCCGGATCCAGGGGTCCCCTATCGAGTTGAACCTGTGCCACCCTCTAGCAACAACAAGTTCCGCCGGCTCGGGAGTACCACCAAATCGCTCGTGGATGGTTGAGGTGTACCTGTTGCCTGTGGCCAAAAATAGCACAATGGGTCCACGCGATTTCTCCGTATTTTTTCCACATACATTCTCTCCGCAGAGGGTGTGGGATACCGGGTCTCACCTCTCCGGAATGGCCATGAGTCCACAAGTGGCAATGCATAAACGATGTCATTCCAAGCCTCCCTCCAAGCTACTAGTTAGACGCTCATGGGGTGTCCAGCAATGGCCCCTCGTCGTCCACCCTGCTTCCCACTCAGTTGCTCATGCTCTTTTATCCGGTCCCACAGGGCAGACACTACTTTACAGTACCACACAATAGCACCGCCATCCTCTCGTGTGCATTTCCGACTCCCCTCTTGGGTGTACATAAACGGCTCAGTGCTGCAAGTCCATGGAGACGGACGACATCTAGGCAACATGTTTCCGTGTGCCTTGCCAGCTGCTTGTAATAGATGGCCTCTTGCGCACGTGGGGCACTCCACCCTACCTGGCTGAGGGCTAGACGGAGGCCCAGTTTCATCTGGGCTGCCACCACGGTGGCCCGTGGGGGCCATTGAGGATGCGGGGCCATCTGCAGCAGGCCGCGTCATGATCGTCAAAGGTTGTGGCTTCTTTCGTAGGCCACAAGGTCGGGGGCGGATCGGTACCTGTAGGTGACTACAGTTCACGAGGGCAATGTGGTCGTAAACCCCGATACTCAAAGTAATAGCCGGCTTCCACCTTGGGTTCTTCTGCAGGCCCACTCGATGCCAGTGGCTGGGTTCACAGATGAACGACGACCCTGGTCGAGGCGCTATGGCCAGGGACCAAGGACCAACTCCTGCGGCCCGGCGGCCCGCAGTGGGTCGGTTGGGACATGAACAAATACCCTTGTCAGGGCGGTTTGGCCGGGGGCCAAGGGCCAACTCCTGCAACTCGGCGGCGCGAAGTGGGTGGGTTGGGAGATGAACAAAGACCCTGGTAGGGGCGCTGTGGCCGGGGACCAAGGGCCAACTCCTGTAGCTCACTGGCTAGTAGAGGAGAGATATCGGGGTTGTAGACGCTGAGGTCTAGACCACAGATTACTTCTTCACCGCAAGGGTGAAATTGGTGACAAAAAGTTGGCGACAAACTTTGTGAGCAGTTGGAGCATGGGGCAACACGACCACAGGAGCCCTAAATTTTCCACAGAGACGGTCAAATATTCCGTGGAGGTGCTAAATATTGCACACAGACGGTCAAATGTGCCACAAAGCTGCTAAATATTCCATGGAGCCTCTCAAATAATCCACGGAGGTGCCAAATATTCCACGGAGAGTGTCAAATGTTCCACGGAGGTGGCAAATGTTCCACGGAGACTGTCAAACGTTCCACGGAGGTGCCAAATCTTCCACGGAGAGTGTCTAATGTTCCACGGAGGTGCTAAATATTCCACGGAGACTGTCAAATGTTCCACGGAGGTGCCAAATGTTCCACGGAGACTGTCAGATGTTCCACGGAGGTGCCAACTCTTCCACGGAGAGTGTCTAATGTTCCACGGAGGTGCTAAATATTCCACGGAGATTGTCAAATGTTCCACAGAGGTGCTAAATCTTCCACGGAGATTGTCAAATGTTCCACGGAGGTGCTAAATGGTCCAGAGAGTGTTAAATGTTACACGGAGCTGTTGAACATTCCACATAGAATCTCAAATATTCCATGGAGGTGCTAAATGTTCCACGGAGGTCCTAGATATTCCATGGAGAGTGTCAAATGTTCCACGGAGGTGCCAGATCTTCCACGGAGAGTGTCTAATGTTCCACGGAGGTGCTAAATTTCCCCGGAGAGTGTCAAATGTTCCACGCAGGTGCCAAATGTTCCACGGAGAGTGTCAAATGTTCCACGGAGGTGCATAGTTTCACCAGAGTGCTTGCGCTCTGCGGGTTCAAGTGTTTGCGCTCACGCGTGTGTACCTGCACAGTGTTTGAGTGCGCGCGCTCTGCCGTGAGTGCGTATCAATGTATATCAAGGTCAGAGTTTTTTTTTCGTCAATAAGGGGACACATTTGGGCTGGATATATAATCAGATGTCCGGATCCACTGAATGAAGAGTGGCGAAGCATGAACAGCCCAAGTAGGGTCTTGGTGCATGTTTGGGTACGGGGGCCTCTGTGAATTATTTCGCCCCTCCGTGAATTATTTACGCCCCTCCGTGCATTATTTGATACCTTCGTGAATCATTTATGCCCCTCTTTGAATTATTTACCCCCCTCCGTGAATCATTTCGCCCCTCCGTGAATTATTTACCCCCCTCCGTGAATTATTTCGCCCCTCCGTGAATTATTTACGCCCCTACGTGAATTATTAACCCCCCTCCGTGAATTATTTGATACCTCCGTGAATTATTTATGCCCCTCCCTGAATTATCTCATACCTCCGTGAATTATTTAACCCCCTCCGTGAATTATTTCGCCCCTCTGTGAATGATTTACGCCCCTGCGTGAATTTTTGACCCCCCTTTTCGAATTATTTGCGCCCCTCCGTGAATTCTTTACGGCCTTCCGTGAATTATTTGATACCTCTGTGAATCAAGGGATTCGCCTATAGGCGAATCACAGGATTCACCCCATAATACCACTCATATGCACTATCACTATAGAATTTTTTAAAGATTTTTGGGTTCTCAGGCCCGTCAGGCCAAGTAAAGAGATCCAGACCAAATGTCAGCCATCAACATGGAGTCCCTCACCTTCAAAGATTTCGTCTCCAAGGGCCAGTTCGAGGTCTACAAGAGCACCGTCCCCGCAGACCACTTGGCGAGAGCGGCAGTGGAAATCATGCAGCGCATCAGAGATGCGGGGGTGGACCATGACAAATGGCTCCAGGACCTCAAGGTGGCCTCTGGTTGGGACGAAGATCCACTCAAACTCCTCCACGCCATTGCTGGCTATGAGAGCTGCCGTCGATGCACAATTGAGGTCCAGACAGGGGAGTTCAAGGCGAAAAAGGAGACGGAGCTGGCGGTCAGCGACGAGATCAGGGCTCGCATCAAGTCGTTTTTGGAGTCGCAGTGGAGCACTTTTGTGAAGCTCTGCTCCAGTGCCGAAATCGCGAAGGCGGGAATGGAGGTGGCACAGCTGGCAGCCAAGCACCGCCTAACCATCCGAGAGTTTGCTGAGGACATCCCGGAGACCCGAAAGCCAGAAGACCCCGAATTCGTGCTGAAAGGCAATGGGAGCGCTGGCCCTCTTCGACAACTTCAAGTGGATCATCATCCGGGAAGGCCACAAGCTGAATCTGGTAACGGCAGATGCATCGGATGTGGGAAAACTAAACGCATTTGTAGATCCGGAGGAGCAGGAGATCTCAAAACAGATGGAAGCGCTCAAAGTGAGACTGGAGCACAAGCGGAGAGCAAAAATCGTGAGACCCCTGACCCCTGCAGTGCTGGACGAGTTTCTTGATGCCCCGGGAAATGCCAAATGGATGCGTGAGACGACAGCTTCACTGAAGAAATTCCTGGAGTCCAACGAGGAGGAAAAAGGGGAGACGCTGGCAAAGGAGCTGTGCGAGGTGATGCTGGTCTCCAAGGACAACTATAAAGAGAAGTACCCCAGCGGGGGCATTGTGTGACTGGTGGCTCACATAAGGGGATCGGGAAGCAACCACAGTCCCGCGTTGCGCCGAGGTCTACCAAAGAGTTGGAAAGACTGGGAGCACGCACATGGATTGAAGCGACCCGAAAAGGGAGATTCAGGTTCGCGGAGTTGGAGAACATCACCTACTACTACACTGCGAGGGGCGACAACGCATATGAAGTGGCGAAGGGCCCCCCGGGGCCTTGTGGAGAATGTGGAGACAGCCACTGGATATGGGACTGCGAGAGTTGACTTCCCCCGGAAGGGGGGGGAGGGGGGGGCATGGCGGAGGACCGCCCAAACAGGTTCCTTTGGCATGAAGGAGAAGTGGAGGGGGAGAGCGAAGACGACGAGATCCCCAGGGAATGGCCGGCATACCGACGGGCATATGCCGCATTTTGTCGAGCCCACGCGGACAGCAAGGATGGGGTCCTGGAAAGCAACTGGCAAGTCCCCGCAAACTCCTGTAGCACGACATCGCTGGGCATGTACAAGACACGAATGCGACGACTCCGACAGACACATATGGCCCGGCCGGAGGTGGGGACCATACAAGGTTGTGGAGCAAGTCGTGTGTGATCCCATTCGAGAGGGAAAAGGCAGCAGTTCAGGCAAAACAATCGTCAATGCGGCGGCCATGGCATACACCATGGGGGTGGTTAGCGAGCCGGTCCCAAAACGACTGTGGAAGGCATTCAAGGCAGCGCAGCGGCTGGAAGAGAAGTCAACACAGGACTGGGGCAGTTTTGAGGCAATGCAGATCATGGCACGCCAAGCGGATTCAGAGCTAGAGTGGTGTGTGGTGGGACTCGCGATACTTTCAACGCTGCTGGGCCTCACAGTCGGCGAGGCGGCCAGCATCAGCTTCCACAGGCTGGGGGTTCTGGCAGGGACGGCGGAGTTCTATGACCGCAAAGTCCACAGGGCTTGGATTACCCGTACGGTTTCAGGGGTGGCCCTCAAATGGTTACAGTTCTGCGCCTGGATTGCCCAAAGATGCCGGAACCTCGACAAGTTCCGGCGACCGGTCTCTGAGGACAAACTGCAGCATGTCATGGCGACCCTTTTGCGTGGATCAAAGTGGAAGGACCTCAGGTGGCATGCATGGAGGCGCCTGGGCCCAGCGACCATGTACAAGCTACGGGGCAAGATCCCTAGCATCAAGGCGTGGTTCAGGTGGAGGAGCACAAGAACGGCAATGGCCTACATCAACTGCCCGCACCCAGGGCGCATCCGGCACCCATTCAGAACGCCTACCCCCCCCAGTTACCTCAAGGGGAGGCCATGGATTGCGGGAACGGCAACCAGACGGTGTACGGAGTTCTGGGCCCCTGAGGCCTAAGATATCCCTGAGGGGAGCACCCCAGAGAGGGACTCTGGAGATTCCACGTGCTCTGGATCATCCTCGGATAGCCCCTCACCTTCGAAGGCCGATGGCAGGAGGGGAAAGGGGAGACGCAGTGCGTGAGGAGGCGAATGGCCGGACGGCCCGTGGGGTAAGGGGGGGGGGAGGTAAATCGAGACGGGCGTCACCCGACAACGAGGTGGGCAGGCAGCACAAGCCACGTAGGTTAAAGTGCCTAATGGGAGTTGGAGGAGGAAGTACTGCAGGAGCGTGGGTCACATATAGGCGGGCGCGGGCATGTGCGTGGTCGGCTTCGAGACGGATCGAGCGAGTCTCGAATATCCCGCGAAATGAGCTTCTTCGGGCCGCGCTTGCGGTAATCCTCCGAGCGTGGGAGCGCCTCAGAGATGTGGATGGTGGGCAGGCACACCTGGACACGATCCTGCGCCACATGGGGGATTTGCATGAGCTCAATTGGGACCTGCTGGGTCAGGACTACGACGGGTATGATGGGGATGGCCCGTTGGGAGGTATCTCAGAAAGAATGATTGATGCGGGCCTTGGAGAGAAGGGCAACCTGGACATCCCTTTAGATGTGTGGAACGCGAACATCCCAAAGCGCCTCATTTGGGATATACGGAGTTGGAAGTTGGGGCACGATTGTGGAGGATTTGATGTATGGCAGCCGTCGTTGCACACCAGACGCATGATTGGAGTGCTGGTGGACGATGGGTTCTTGTGCAGGGACCCCACGTGTTTGCGTGCCCTTGAGTGGGAGGACCTCACGGACAATGTGTCGGCGTTCGTTAAGCCCAAAAATGATGTGAAGTGCTCCTTCATCATTGACATGCGAAATCTGAACGACTGCTCGAAGGTACCGCTGCGCAAGGTCAGGCTTCCATCTATTCACACGGTCTTTCAGACCATCCGACGGGAGATACACCGTGGAGCACCATGGTGGGGCATTACCTTGGACATATCCAACTTCTACTGGAGCCTGCAAATCGCAGGTGAACATAGGGGACTGTTTCGCATACAGGGGGCGCACTTCCACTGCCTCCCGTTCGGGTGGAAGTTTTCCCCGGTACTGGCACAGGACACATTGGCAGCGCTGTTGAAGGAGTTTTTTGACAACCACGTGGAGGGGATCGATGTCTACCGTTTTCATTATTCGGATGATGTGCTGATCTTGTCACGTGACAGGGAGTGCATGAAAAGCCTGGGCCATCGGCTGGCGTGTTTCTTCACGGCAAAGGGCCTGCGCATCTCCATAAAATCCTGCCTCAAACCACATCAGAGTGTCCTGTGGCTGGGGAAGATGTTCGACCTGGCCAAAGGGGAGGTGCGGAACATAGACAAAATGCTCACAAAGTGCTTGGGGATTGCCATAAAAACGGCCTGCTCGCCTGTGTCTCCAAAGGTGGCGGAACGGGTCACGGGAAAAATGCAATGGGCATTTGGACCACGAAAAGGGGTCACCCTGTTTCTGCAGGGGTGGCACAGGTTCCGTTGGGGACATCATCAGTTTGAGCACCGCCCGAGCCCGGCCCTGATATCGGCACTGTTCGATGCGCTGGCGATATCGTACGTGCCAGCCACGGTTGACCCAAGGCCTGGGTATTTTGGCTTTGCGCCGTTCGTGGCAGTGGATGCAGCAGAGACTGCTGGTGGCTACCGCCTGGGTATCTCCGGACGCAATGGAGTCATGCGAACGCGAAAGATCCCGGCGCAGAACCAGCAACAGGCGGAGCTCAGTGGTGTCCTACATGCCTATAGGTTTGCGGTGACCCAGAAGTGGCACAGGGTCTCATTGTTTGTGGACAATACAGCGGCCTGCTACAGTGCAACCAATATGAGGGCGTCGACGAGGGCATGTACGCAAGTGAAGATACTCCGTGCTCTTTGGAATTTGTTGTGGCACACGGGCTTCGTCTTGAATGTTGTCTGGGTTGGTACCGCGCGCATGCCTGCTTATGTTGTGTCCCGTTTGCCAGATCTGACGCCAACAAGCATCACCAAGGCAAAAATTGAGGCGGCACATCAGTGGGGTACATTGTGCGGAGAGTTGCACCTTGTGCAGAGTTTTGGATCGGTCCGACTGTAGCGGGGGGGGGGGGGGGCACTCCTCGCATGAGCGATGGCTGGAGTGCCCCCTCTTTTTTGCTGTAGCAGGCCCCTGCAACATGTCTGAGTTGGGCGACCGACATGAGGAGGAGTCCCATGACGAGGGGACAGCGGGGTCGAAACGCCCACAAGGATCTCGGGGCCCGGAGGGCAAGCTGGCGCAGAAGGCGCGCACGCTGAGGCGGAGAGCTGAGAGAGCGGAAGGGCACCTCCATGCAGAACAGCCCAGATAACGCCTGGGAGCGATGACCGAGCAATCCTTCGAGTTAGTGCTGTGCCGGCCAGTACCAAAACGGGACCTCCACAACGCCTGGCAGACCTTCTGTGGATGGATCACGCGACGCGCCAGGGCGCAGTATGCCATGGCACAGGTCGAGCCTGTTGAGAAGACTAAGGACCAGACCCAACGCCACCTTTACCTCGACCGCCACGAGCTGCGACTGGCACCAGGAGTCAGGCTGACGATGCCCTTCACCCACCATGCCACTGCAGTGCAAAGAGTCACCCTCAATGGAAAAGCGGACCTCATCAAAGATGTATTCAAACTTGTGAAGGATGATGTGGAACAGACGGACTCACACTGAGGCGAGGCTGACATGAGGATGACTGTGACTCCTGCACGGACTGTTCATGGCGTTAATGTACCAGAGTGAGAAAAAAGTGGACCGGAGAGGAGAGGTGGGGGAGAGGGACGACAGGTGGTGCAGGCAGAGCAAGACCATACCCGGGGTATATAAAAGAGAGCTCCCCTCGCAAGTGCGATGGATGACACGGCACAGTGTGAGTCAGTGAGCGAGCACGCCTTTATATGTGGAACCACGAGAGCCAGCATGAGTGAGAGTCAGAGATGACCCACGGTGCCCTTCGGGCCTGGCGCGCCAGTGAAGGAGCAAGCATCACTGTTGGCTCTGTGTAGTGTGTATGTGTGAGCTGTACCTATCAGGAGGTTAGGGGGGAATCAAGGGATTCGCCTATAGGCGAATCACAGGATTCACCCCATAATACCACTCATATGCACAATCACTATAGAATCTTTTAAAGATTTTTGGGCCCACCCACCCACCGAGACACTTACGCACACTTCAAGAACACCTCCGCGAATTTTTTACGCCCCTCCGTGAATTATTTGATGCCTCCGTGAATTATTTACCCCCCTCCGTGAATTATTTGATACCTCCGTGAATTATTTACGCCCCTCCATAAATTATTTGATACCTTCGTGAATTATTTGATATCTCCGTGAATTTTTTGATACCTCCGTGAATTCTTTACCCCCCTCCGTGAATTGTTTGATACCTCTGTGAATTGTTTACCCCCCTCCTTGAAGTTTTTTTGATACCTCCGTGAATTGTTTACCCCCCGCCGTGAATTGTTTGATACCACCGTGAATTATTTGATACCTCCGTGAATTATTTACCCCCCTCCGTGAATTGTTTGATACCACCGTGAATTATTTGATACCTCCGTGAATTATTTACCCCCCTCCGTGAATTATTTGATACCTCCGTGAATTGTTTACCCCCCTCCGTGAATGATTTCACACCTCGGTGAATCGTTTACCACCCTCCGTGAATTTTTTGATACCTCCGTGAATTTTTTGCTACCTCGGTGAATTATTTGATACCCCCGTGAATTATTTGATACCTCCGTGAATTATTTACGCCCCTCCGTGAATTATTTCACACCTCCGTGAATTGTTTCGCCCCTCCGTGAATTATTCGCGCCCCTCCGTGAATTATTTACGCCCCTCCGTGAATTATTTCGCCTCTCCATGAATTATTTGATACCTCTGTGAATTATTTACGCCCCTCTGTGAATTATTTCGCCCCACCGTGAATTGTTTACGCCCCTCCGTGAATCATTTGATACCTCCGTGAATTATTTACGCCCCTCCGTGAAATATTTCGCCCCTCCGTGAATTATTTACCCCCCTCCGTGAATTTTTTGATGCCTCCGTGAATTTTTTACCCTCCTCCGTGAATTGTTTGATTCCTACGTGAATTATTTACGCCCCTCCGTGAATTATTAGATACCTCCATAAATTATTTACGCCCCTCCGTGAATTACCTCGCCCCTCCGTGAATTATTTACCCCCCTCCGTGAATTATTTAGTCCCTCCGTGAATTATATACGCCCCGCCGTGAATTATTTGATACCCCGGTGAATTATTTCCCCCTCCGTGAATCATTTGATACCTCCGTGAATTATTTACGCCCCTCCGTGAATTATTTCATACCTCCGTGAATCGTTGACGCCCCTCAGTGAATTATTTGATACCTCCCTGGATTTTTTCGCCCCTCCGTGAATTTTTTACCCCCTTGTGTGAATTATTTGCGCCCCTCCGTGAATTATTTACGCCGCTCCGTGAATTATTTCGCCCCTCCGTGAATTTTTTACGCCCCTCCGTGAATTATTTGAACTTCCGTAAACTATTTACGCCCCTCCGTGAATTATTGATACCTCCGTGAATCGTTTACGCCCCTCAGTGCATTATTTGATACCTCCCTGGATTATTTCGCCCCTCCATGAACTATTTACGCCCCTGCGTGAATGAGTTACCACCTCTGTGAATTATTTGCGCCCCTCGGTGAATTATTTACGCCCCTCCGTGGATATTTTGTCCCTCCGTGAATTATTTACGCCCCTCCGTGAATTATTTGATGCCTCCGTGAATTATTTACGCCCCTCCGTGAATTATTTGATACGTCTGTGAATTATTTACGCCCCTCCGTGAATTATTTTGCCCCTCCGTGAATTATTTACGCCCCTCCGTGAATTTTCTCGCCCCTTCGTGAATTATTTACCCCCCTCCGTGAATTATTTCGCCCCTCCGTGAATTGTTTGATACCTCGGTGATTTTTTAACGCTCCTCCGTGAATTTTCTTGCCCCTCCGTGAATTATGTACCCCCCTCCGTGAATTATTTAGGCCCCTCCGTGAATTTTTTCGCCCCTCCGTGAATTATTTACCCCCCTCCGTGAATTATTTCGCCCCTCGGTGAATTGTTTGATACCTGGGTGAATTATTTACGCCCCTCCGTGAATTTTCTCGCCCCTCCGTGAATTATTTACCCCCCTCCATGAATTATTTACGCCCCTCCGTGAATTATTTACGCCCCTCCGTGAATTATTGGAGCCTCCGTGAATTTTTTACGCCCCTCCGTGAATTATTTGATTCGTCTGTAAATATTTTACGCCCCTCCGTGAATTATTTCGCCCCTCTGTGGATTATTAAAGCCCCTCCGTGAATTTTCTCGCCCCTCCGTGAATTATTCACCCCCCTCCGTGAACTATTTTGCCCCTCAGTGAATTATTTTGCCCCTCCGTGAATTATTTACGCCCCTCCGTGAATTGTTTTGCCCCTCCGTAAGTTATTTACGCCCCTGCGTGAATTAATTAGCAACCGTGAATTATTCCCGCCCCTCCGTGAATTATTCGATACCTCTGTGAATTATTTACGCCCCTCCGTGAATTATTTGATACCTGCGTGAATTGTTTACCCCCCTCCGTGAATGGTTTTGCCTCTCCGGGAATTATTTACGCTCCCCCGTGAATTATTTACGCCCCTCCGTAAATTATTCGATACCTCGGTGAATTATTTACGCCCCTCCGTGAATTATTTGATACCTCAGTGAATTATTTACGCCCCTCCGTGAATTATTTCGCCCTTCCGTGAATTATTTGCCCCCCTCCGTGAATTATTCGATACCTCGGTGAATTATTTACGCCCCTTCGTGAATTATTCGATACCTCGGTGAATTATTTACGCCCCTCCGTGAATTATTTGATACCTCAGTGAATTATTTACGCCCCTCCATGAATTATTTACCCCCCTCCGTGAATTATTTAGCCCCTCCGTGAATTATATACGCCCCGCCGTGAATTATTTGATACCTCGGTAAATCATTTACCCCTCCGTGAATTATTTGATACCTCCGTGAATTATTTACGCCCCTCCGTGAATTATTTCATACCTCCGTGAATCGTTGACGCCCCTTAGTGAATGATTTGATACCTCCGTGGATTATTTTGCCTCTTCGTGAATTATTTACGCCCCTCTGTGAATTGTTTGATACCTCGGTGAATTATTTACCCCTCCGTGAATCATTTGATACCTCCGTGAATCGTTGACGCCCCTCAGTGAATTATTCGATACCTCCCTGGATTATTTCGCCTCTTCGTGAATTATTTACGCCCCTCCGTGAATTTTTTGCCCCCCTCTGTGAATTATTTGCGCCCCTCCGTGAATTATTTACGCCCCTCCGTGAATTATTTCGCCCCTCCGTGAATTTTTTACGCCCCTCCGTGAATTATTTGAACACCGTAAACTATTTACGCCCCTCCGTGGATTATTGATACCTCCGTGAATCGTTTACGCCCCTCAGTGCATTATTTGATACCTCCCTAGATTATTTCGCCCCTCCATGAACCATTTACGCCCCTGCGTGAATGAGTTACCACCTCTGTGAATTATTTGCGCCCCTCGGTGAATTATTTACGCCCCTCCGTGGATATTTTGTCCCTCTGTGAATTATTTACGCCCCTCCGTGAATCATTTGATGCCTCCGTGAATTATTTACGCCCCTCCGTGAATTATTTGATACGTCTGTGAATTATTTACGCCCCTCCGTGAATTTTTTACCCCCCTCTGTGAATTATTTGCGCCCCTCCGTGAATTATTTACGCCCCTCCCTGAATTATTTCGCCCCTCCGTGAATTTTTTACGCCCCTCCGTGAATTATTTGAACTTCTGTAAACTATTTACGCCCCTCCGTGAATTATGGATACCTCCGTGAATCATTTACGCCCCTCAGTGCATTTTTTGATACCTCCCTGGATTATTTCGCCCCTACAAGAACTATTTACGCCCCTGCGTGAATGAGTTACCACCTGTGTGAATTATTTGCGCCCCTCGGTGAATTATTTACGCCCCTCCGTGGATATTTTGTCCCTCCGTGAATTATTTACGCCCCTCCCTGAATTATTTGATGCCTCCGTGAATTATTTACGCCCCTCCGTGAATTATTTGATACGTCTGTGAATTATTTACGCCCCTCCGTGAATTATTTTGCCCCTCCGTGAATTATTTACGCCCCTCCGTGCATTTTCTCGCCCCTCCGTGAATTATTTACCCCCCTCCGTGAATTATTTCGCCCCTCCGTGAATTGTTTGATACCTGGGTGAATTATTTACGCCCCTCCGTGAATTTTCTTGCCCCTCCGTGAATTATTTACCCCCCTCCGTGAATTATTTAGGCCCCTCCGTGAATTATTTCGCCCCTCCGTAAATTTTTTACGCCCCTCCGTGAATTATTGGAGCCTCCTAAAATTTTTTACGCCCCTCCGTGAATCATTTGATTCGTCTGTGAATATTTTACGCCCCTCCGTGAATTATTTCGCCCCTCCGTGAATCATTAAAGCCCCTCCGTGAATTATTTCGCCCCTCCGTATATTATTTACCCCCTCCATGAACTATTTACGCCCCTGCGTGAATGAGTTACCACCTCTGTGAATTATTTGCGCCCCTCTGTGAATTATTTACGCCCCTCCGTGGATATTTTGTCCCTCGGTGAATTATTTACGCCCCTCCGTGAATTATTTGATGCCTCCGTGAATTATGTACGCCCCTCCGTGAATTATTTGATACGTCTGTGAATTATTTACGCCCCTCCGTGAATTATTTTGCCCCTCCGTGAATTATTTACGCCCCTCCGTGCATTTTCTGGCCCCTCCGTGAATTATTTACCCCCCTCCGTGAATTATTGCGCCCCTCCGTGAATTGTTTGATACCTGGGTGAATTATTTACGCCCCTCCGTGAATTTTCTCGCCCCTCCGTGAATTATTTACGCCCCTCCGTGAATTTTTTACCCCCCTCTGTGAATTATTTGCGCCGCTCCGTGAATTATTTACGCCCCTCCGTGAATTATTTCTCCCCTCCGTGAATTTTTTACGCCCCTCCGTGAATTATTTGAACTTCCGTAAACTATTTACGCCCCTCCGTGAATTATTGATACCTCGGTGAGTCGTTTACGCCCCTCAGTGCATTATTTGATACCTCCCTGGATTGTTTCGCCCCTCCATGAACTATTTACGCCCCTTCGTGAATGAGTTACCACCTCTGTGAATTATTTGCGCCCCTCGGTGAATTATTTACGCCCCTCCGTGAATTATTTGATGCCTCCGTGAATTATTTACGCCTCTCCGTGAATTATTTACGCCCCTCCGTAAATTATGTGATACGTCTGTGAATTATTTACGGCCCTCCGTGAATTATTTGATACGTATGTGAATTATTTACGCCCCTCCGTGAATTATTTTGCCCCTTCGTGAATTATTTACGCCCCTCCGTGAATTTTCTCGCCCCTCCGTGAATTATTTACCCCCCTCCGTGAATTATTTCGCCCCTCGGTGAATTGTTTGATACCTGGGTGAATTATTTACGCCCCTCCGTGAATTTTCTTGCCCCTCCGTGAATTATTTACCCCCCTCCGTGAATTATTTACGCCCCTCCGTGAATTATTTCGCCCCTCCGTGAATTATTTACCCCCCTCCGTGAATTATTTGATTCGTGTGTGAATATTTTACGCCCCTCCGTGAATCATTTGATTCGTCTGTGAATATTTTACGCCCCTCCGTGAATTATTTCGCCCCTCGGTGAATTCTTAAAGCCCCTCCGTGAATTATTTCGCCCCTCCGTGAATGATTTACCCCCTCCATGAACTATTTACGCCCCTGCGTGAATGAGTTACCACCTCTGTGAATTGTTTGTGCCCCTCGGTGAATTATTTACGCCCCTCCGTGAATTATTTGATGCCTCCGTGAATTTTTTACGCCCCTCCGTGAATTATTTGAACTTCCGTAAACTATTTACGCCCCTCCGTGAATTATTGATACCTCGGTGAGTCGTTTACGCCCCTCAGTGCATTATTTGATACCTCCCTGGATTATTTCGCCCCTCCATGAACTATTTACGCCCCTTCGTGAATGAGTTACCACCTCTGTGAATTATTTGCGCCCCTCGGTGAATTATTTACGCCCCTCCGTGAATTATTTGATGCCTCCGTGAATTATTTACGCCTCTCCGTGAATTATTTACGCCCCTCCGTAAATTATGTGATACGTCTGTGAATTATTTACGGCCCCCCGTGAATTATTTGATACGTATGTGAATTATTTACGCCCCTCCGTGAATTATTTTGCTCCTTCGTGAATTATTTACGCCCCTCCGTGAATTTTCTCGCCCCTCCGTGAATTATTTACCCCCCTCCGTGAATTATTTCGCCCCTCGGTGAATTGTTTGATACCTGGGTGAATTATTTACGCCCCTCCGTGAATTTTCTTGCCCCTCCGTGAATTATTTACCCCCCTCCGTGAATTATTTACGCCCCTCCGTGAATTATTTCGCCCCTCCGTGAATTATTTACCCCCCTCCGTGAATTATTTGATTCGTGTGTGAATATTTTACGCCCCTCCGTGAATCATTTGATTCGTCTGTGAATATTTTACGCCCCTCCGTGAATTATTTCGCCCCTCGGTGAATTCTTAAAGCCCCTCCGTGAATTATTTCGCCCCTCCGTGAATGATTTACCCCCTCCATGAACTATTTACGCCCCTGCGTGAATGAGTTACCACCTCTGTGAATTGTTTGTGCCCCTCGGTGAATTATTTGCGCCCCTCCGTGGATATTTTGTCCCTCCGTGAATTATTTACGCCCCTCCGTGAATTATTTGATGCCTCCGTGAATTATTTACGCCCCTCCGTGAATTATTTGATACGTCTGTGAATTATTTACGCCCCTCCGTGAATTATTTTGCCCCTCCGTGAATTATTTACGCCCCTCCGTGAATTTTTTACCCCCCTCTGTGAATTATTTTCGCCCCTCCGTGAATTATTTACGCCCCTCCGTGACTTATTTCTCCCCTCCGTGAATTTTTTACGCCCCTCCGTGAATCATTTGAACTTCCGTAAACTATTTACGCCCCTCCGTGAATTATTGATACCTCGGTGAATCGTTTACGCCCCTCAGTGCATTATTTGATACCTCCCTGGATTATTTCGCCCCTCCATGAACTATTTGCGCCCCTGCGTGAATGAGTTACCACCTCTGTGAATTATTTGCGCCCCTCAGTGAATTATTTACGCCCCTCCGTGGATATTTTGTCCCTCCGTGAATTATTTACGCCCCTCCGTGAATTATTTGATGCCTCCGTGAATTATTTACGCCCCTCCGTGAATTATTTGATTCGTCTGTGAATTATTTACGCCCCTCCGTGAATTATTTTGCCCCTCCGTGAATTATTTACGCCCCTCCGTGAATTTTCTCGCCCCTCCGTGAATTATTTACCCCCCTCCATGAATTTTTTCGCCCCTCCGTGAATTGTTTGATACCTGGGTGAATTATTTACGCCCCTCCGTGAATTTTCTTGCCCCTCCGTGAATTATTTACCCCCCTCCGTGAATTATTTACTCACCTCCGTGAATTATTTACCCCCCTCCGTGAATTTTTTACGCCCCTCCGTGAATTCTTCCGCCCCTCCGTGAATTATTTACGCCCCTCCGTGAATTATTGGAGCCTCCGTGAATTTTTTACGCCCCTCCGTGAATTATTTGATTCGTCTGTGAATATTTTACGCCCCTCCGTGAATTATTTCGCCCCTCCGTGAATTATTAAAGCCCCTCCGTGAATGTTCTCGCCCCTTCGTGAATTATTTACCCCCCTCTGTGAACTATTTTGCCCCTCAGTGAATTATTTTGCCCCTCCGTGAATTATTTACGCCCCTCCGTGAATTGTTTCGCCCCTCTGTAAATTATTTACGCCCCTCCGTGAATTAATTAGCAGCCGTGAATTATTCCCGCCCCTCCGTGAATTATTCGATACCTCCGTGAATTATTTACGCCCCTCCGTGAATTATTTGATACGTGCGTGAATTGTTTACCCCCCTCCGTGAATTGTTTTGCCTCTCCGTGAATTATTTACGCTCCCCCGTGAATTTTTTACGCCCCTCCGTGAATTATTCGATACCTCGGTGAATTATTTACGCCCCTCCGTGAATTATTTGATACCTCGGTGAATTATTTACGCCCCTCTATGAATTATTTCGCCCCTCCGTGAATTATTTACCCCCCTCCGTGAATTTTTTGATGCCTCCGTGAATTATTTACCCCCCTCCGTGAATTGTTTGATGCCTCCGTGAATTGTTTACGCCCCTCCGTGAATTATTTCATACCTCCGTGAATTATTTACGCCCCTCCGTGAATTATTAGATACCTCCATAAATTATTTACGCCCCTCCGTGAATTACCTCGCCCCTCCGTGAATCATTTACCCCCCTCCGTGAATTATTTAGCCCCTCCGTGAATTATATACGCCCCGCCGTGAATTATTTGATACCTCAGTGAATCATTTACCCCTCCGTGAATTATTTGATACCTCCGTGAATTATTTACGCCCCTCCGTGAATTATTTCATACCTCCGTGAATCGTTGACGCCCCTTAGTGAATTATTTGATACCACCCTGGATTATTTTGCCTCTTCGTGAATTCCTTACGCCCCTCTGTGAATTATTTGCGCCCCTCCGTGAATTATTTCGCCCTTCCGTGAATTTTTTACACCCCTCCGTGAATTATTTGATACCTCCGTGAATTATTTACGCCCCTCCGTGAATTATTTGATGCCTCCGTGAATTATTTACGCCCCTCCGTGAATTATTTGATACGTCTATGAATTATTTACGCCCCTCCGTGAATTATTTTGCCCCTCCGTGAATTATTTACGCCCCTCCGTGAATTTTCTCGCCCCTCGGTGAATTATTTACCCCCCTCCGTGAATTTTTTCGCCCCTCCGTGAATTGTTTGATACCTGGGTGAATTATTTACGCCCCTCCGTGAATTTTCTCGCCCCTCCGTGAATTATTTACCCCCCTCCGTGAATTATTTACGCCCCTCCGTGAATTATTTCGCCCCTCCGTGAATTATTTACGCCCCTCCGTGAATTATTGGAGCCTCCGTGAATTTTTTACGCCCCTCCGTGAATTATTTGATTCGTCTGTGAATATTTTACGCCCCTCCGTGAATTATTTCGCCCCTCCGTGAATTATTAAAGCCCCTCCGTGAATGTTCTCGCCCCTTCGTGAATTATTTACCCCCCTCCGTGAACTATTTTGCCCCTCAGTGAATTATTTTGCCCCTCCGTGAATTATTTACGCCCCTCCGTGAATTGTTTCGCCCCTCCGTAAATTATTTACGCCCCTCCGTGAATTAATTAGCAGCCGTGAATTATTCCCGCCCCTCCGTGAATTATTTGATACCTCCGTGAATTATTTACCCCCCTCCGTGAATTGTTTTGCCTCTCCGTGAAATATTTACGCTCCCCCGTGAATTTTTTACGCCCCTCCGTGAATTATTCGATACCTCGCTGAATTATTTACGCCCCTCCGTGAATTATTTGATACTTCGGTGAATTATTTACGCCCCTCTGTGAATTATTTCGCCCCTCCGTGAATTATTTACCCCCCTCCGTGAATTTTTTGATGCCTCCGTGAATTATTTACCCCCCTCCGTGAATTGTTTGATGCCTCCGTGAATTGTTTACGCCCCTCCGTGAATTATTTCATACCTCCGTGAATTATTTACGCCCCTCCGTGAATTATTAGATACCTCCATAAATTATTTACGCCCCTCCGTGAATTACCTCGCCCCTCCGTGAATCATTTACCCCCCTCCGTGAATTATTTAGCCCCTCCGTGAATTATATACGCCCCGCCGTGAATTATTTGATACCTCGGTGAATCATTTACCCCTGCGTGAATTATTTGATACCTCCGTGAATTATTTACGCCCCTCCGTGAATTATTTCATACCTCCGTGAATCGTTGACGCCCCTTAGTGAATTATTTGATACCTCCCTGGATTATTTTGCCTCTTCGTGAATTATTTACGCCCCTCTGTGAATTATTTGCGCCCCTCCGTGAATTTTTTCGCCCCTCCGTGAATTTTTTACAGCCCTCCGTGAATTATTTGATACCTCCGTGAACTATTTACGCCCCTCCGTGAATTATTTGATGCCTCCGTGAATTATTTACGCCCCTCCGTGAATTATTTGATACGTCTGTGAATTATTTACGCCCCTCCGTGAATTATTTTGCCCCTCCGTGAATTATTTACGCCCCTCCGTGAATTTTCTCGCCCCTCCGTGAATTATTTACCCCCCTCCGTGAATTTTTTCGCCCCTCCGTGAATTGTTTGATACCTGGGTGAATATTTTACGCCCCTCCGTGAATTTTCTTGCCCCTCCGTGAATTATTTACCCCCCTCCGTGAATTATTTACGCCCCTCCGTGAATTATTCCGCCCCTCCGTGAATTATTTACGCCCCTCCGTGAATTATTGGAGCCTCCGTGAATTTTTTACGCCCCTCCGTGAATTATTTGATTCGTCTGTGAATATTTTACGCCCCTCCGTGAATTATTTCGCCCCTCGGTGAATTATTAAAGCCCCTCCGTGAATGTTCTCGCCCCTTCGTGAATTATTTACCCCCCTCCGTGAACTATTTTGCCCCTCAGTGAATTATTTTGCCCCTCCGCGAATTATTTACGCCCCTCCGTGAATTGTTTCGCCCCTCCGTAAATTATTTACGCCCCTCCGTGAATTAATTAGCAGCCGTGAATTATTCCCGCCCCTCCGTGAATTATTCGATACCTCCGTGAATTATTTACGCCCCTCCGTGAATTGTTTTGCCTCTCCGTGAATTATTTACGCTCCCCCGTGAATTTTTTACGCATCTCCGTGAATTATTCGATACCTCGGTGAATTATTTATGCCCCTCCGTGAATTATTTGATACCTCGGTGAATTATTTACGCCCCTCTATGAATTATTTCGCCCCTCCGTGAATTATTTACCCCCCTCCGTGAATTTTTTGATGCCTCCGTGAATTATTTACCCCCCTCCGTGAATTGTTTGATGCCGCCGTGAATTGTTTACGCCCCTCCGTGAATTATTTCATACCTCCGTGAATTATTTACGCCCCTCCGTGAATTATTAGATACCTCCATAAATTATTTACGCCCCTCCGTGAATTACCTCGCCCCTCCGTGAATCATTTACCCCCCTCCGTGAATTATTTAGCCCCTCCGTGAATTATATACGCCCCGCCGTGAATTATTTGATACCTCGGTGAATCATTTACCCCTCCGTGAATTATTTGATACCTCCGTGAATTATTTACGCCCCTCCGTGAATTATTTCATACCTCCGTGAATCGTTGACGCCCCTTAGTGAATTATTTGATACCACCCTGGATTATTTTGACTCTTCGTGAATTATTTACGCCCCTCTGTGAATTATTTGCGCCCCTCCGTGAATTATTTCGCCCCTCCGTGAATTTTTTACACCCCTCCGTGAATTATTTGATACCTCCGTGAACTATTTACGCCCCTCCGTGAATTATTGATACCTCCGTGAATCGTTTACGCCCCTCAGTGCATTATTTGATACCTCCCTGGATTATTTGGCACCTGCGTGAACTATTTACGCCCCTGCGTGAATGATTTACCACCTCTGTGAATTATTCGCGCCCCTCCGTGAATTTTTTACGCCCCTCCGTGGATATTTTGTCCCTCCGTGAATTATTTACGCCCCTCCGTGAATTATTTGATGCCTCCGTGAATTGTTTACGCCCCTCCGTGAATTATTTGATACATCTGTGAATTATTTACGCCCCTCGGTGAATTATTTCGCCCCTCCGTGAATTATTTACCCCCCTCCGTGAATTTTCTCGCCCCTCCGTGAATTACTTACCCCCCTCCGTGAATTATTTCGCCCCTCCGTGAATTGTTTGATACCTGGGTGAATTATTTCGCCCCTCCGTGAATTATTTCGCCCCTTCGTGAATTGTTTACGCCCCTCCGTGAATTATTGGAGCCTCCATGAATCATTTGATTCGTCTGTGAATAATTTACGCCCCTCCGTGAATTATTTCGCCCCTCCGTGAATTATTAAAACCCCTCCGTGAATTTTCTCGCCCCTCCGTGAATTGTTTACCCCCCTCCGTGAACTATTTTGGCCCTCGGTGAAGAGTTTGATACCTCAGTGAATTATCTCGCCCCTCCGTGAATTATTTACGCCCCTCCGTGAATTATTTCGCCCCTCCGTAAATTATTTACGACTCTCCGTGAATTAATTAGCCCCTCCGTGATTTATTCCCGCCCCTCCGTGAATTATTCGATACCTCGGTGAATTATTTACGCCCCTCCGTGAATTATTTGATACGTGCGTGAGTTGGTTACCCCCCTCCGTGAATGGTTTTGCCTCTCCGTGAATTATTTACGCTCCCCCGTGAATTATTTACGCCCCTCCGTGAATTATTCGATACCTCCGTGAATTATTTACCCCCCTCCGTGAATTATTTGATACCTCCGTGAATTATTTACGCCCCTCCATGAATTTTCGATACCTCCGTGAATCGATTACGCCCCTCGCTGAATTTTCTCGCCCCTCCGTGAATTATTTACGACCCTCCGTGAATTATTTCGCCCCTCCGTGAATTATTTACCCCCCTCCGTAAATTATTTGATACCTCCGTGAATTCTTTACGCCCCTCCATGAATTTTCGATACCTCCGTGAATCGATTACGCCCCTCGCTGAATTTTCTCGCCCCTCCGTGAATTATTTACCCCTCTCCGTGAATAATTTAGCCCCTCCGTGAATTATTTACCCCCCTCCGTGAATTATTTCGTACCTCCGTGAATCATTTACCCCCCTCCGTGAATTATGTACGCCCCCCCCGTGAATTATTTCGCCCCTCCGTGAATTACTCAATACGACCGTGAATTATTTACACCCCTCCGTGAATTCTTTCGCCCCACCGTGAATTATTAACGCCCCTCCGTGAATTATTTGCTACCCCCGTGAATTATTTACGCCCCTCCGTGAATTGTTTCGCCCCTGTGTGAATTATTTGATACCTCCGTAGATTATTTTCGCCCCTCCATGCATTATTTGATACCTCCATGAATTATTTACACCCATCCGTGAATTGTTTCGCCCCTGCGTGAATTATTCACCCCCTCCGTGAATCATTTACCCCCTCCGTGAATTATTTCGACCCTCCGTGAATTGTTTGATGGCTCGGTGAATTATTTCGCCCATCCGTGAATTATTTACTCCCCTCCATGAATTGTTTGATATCTCCGTGAATTATTTACGCCCCTGCGTGAAATATTTCGCCCCTCCGTGAATTATTTAAGCCCCTCCGTAAATTACTTAGCCCCTCCTTGAGTTATTTACGCCCCTCCGTGCATTATTTGATACCTCCGTAAATTGTTTACGCCCCTTTGTGAAGTATTTGATACCTTCGTGAATTATTTACCCTCCTCCGTGAATCATTTCATACCTCCGTGAATTATTTATGCCCCTCCGTGAATTATTTACACCCCACCGTGAATTATTTCCCCCCTCCGTGAATTATTCGATACCTCCGTGAATTATTTACGTTTCTCCGTGAAATATTTTGCCCCTCCGTGAATTATTTGATCCCTCCGTGAATTATTTACGCCCCTCGATGAATTCTTTGATACCTCCGTGAGTTATTTACCCCCCTCCGTGTATTTTTTCGCCCCTGTGTGCATTATTTAGGACCCTCCGTGAATTATTTGATACCTCCGTGAATTATTTACGCTCCTCCGTAAATTATTTTGCCCCTCCGTGAATTATTTAGGCCCCTCCGTGAATTATTTGATACCTCCGTGAATTATTTACCTACTCCGTGAATTATTTAGGCCGCTCCCCGAATTATTTACCCCCCTCCGTGAATCATTTGATACCTCCGTGAATTATTTACGCCCCTCCGTTAATTATTTGATACCTCCGTGAGTCGTTTACGCCCCTCAGTGAATTATTTGATACCTCCCTGGATTGTTTCGCCCCTCCGTGAATTATTTACGCCCCTCCGTGAATTATTTACCCCCCTCTGTGAGTTATTAGCGCCCCTCCGTGAATTATTTACGCCCCTCCGTGAATAATTTACCCCTCCGTGAATTATTTACGCCCCTCCGTGAGCTATTTGATGCCTCTGTGTTTTACCCCCCTCCGTGAATTATTTGATACCTTTGTGAATTATTTACGCCCCTCCGTGAATTATTTACGCCCCTCCGTGAATCATTTACGCCCCTCCGTGAATTATTTACGCCCCTCCGTGAATCATTTCGCCCCTCCGTGAATTATTTATGCCCCTCCGTGAATTATCGTGCCCCACCGTGAATTATTCACCCCCCTCCGTGAATTATTTCGCCCCTCCGTGAAATACTTACCCCCCTCCGTGAATTATTTGATACCTCCGTGAATTATTTACCCCCCTCCGTGAATTATTTATGCCCCTCCGTGAATTATTTCGCCCCTCCCTGAATCATTTGATACCTCCGTGAATTATTTTGCACATTCTATACCTGTGCGAATTCCGTGGTGACCCATGCCCCGTCTTCCCACAGAATTTGTTACGATCTTTCTTCCACCAACTTCACCAGTCAGGTGAGGAATTTGTGTGTGGTTTTGACCATAGCATCTACGACCCAGATACCTTTACCTCACCTTTGCTAGCCTTTGAGCAGCAGGAGTTGCCCCTTGGTCTCTGGCGGCAGCGCCTCGACCAGGGGCATCCCTCATCCCCCAACCCACCTACTGCTGGCCCTTGAGCCACAGAGGTTGGCCCTTGGTCCCTGGCCACACCGCCGCGACCACGGTCGTTAGCCATCCCCCACCCCCCACACTGCAGGCCGCCAAGCCGCAGGAGTTCGCTCTCGGTCCTTGGCCGCCGCGCCTCGACCTCGGTCGTCGTCCATACCCCACCCCAACCACTACAGGCCGCCGAGCCGCAGGACTCGCCCTTGGTCTCTGGCCGCCGGGCCTCGACCTCGGTCATCGTCCGTCCCCCACCCCTACCCAGCTACTGCTAGCCCTTGAGGCGCAGAAGTTTGCCCTTGGTCCCTGGCCGCCGCACCTCGACCCGGGTCTACGTTCATCTCCCAAACCACGCACTGGCATCAAGTGGGCCCGCGCAAGAACCCAAGGAGGAAGCAGCCTACCGCTTGGAGTATCGGGGTCCGGGACCGGATTGTCCTCCTGAGTTGTGGTCACCAACAAGTGCCCACCGACCTGCACCTTGTGGACCACGCAAGAGGCCACAACCTTTAACAGTTGTGAGGCAGCCTCCTGCAAATGGCCCAGCATCGTGAATGGCCCCCAAGGGACACCATGGAAGCCGCTCAGATGAAAATGGGATTCCGTCTAGCCCTCGGCCAAGCAAAGTGGCATGCCCCACAAGAACAGCAGGCTATCCGTTACAGGAAGTTGGCAATGCACATGGCGACATGTGCCCTCGATGTCATCCATACCCATGGACTTGCAGCACTGTGCCGCCTGATGTACAGCCAAGAGGGCAGTCCAAAGTGCACACGGGAGGACGGAGGTGCCGTTGTGGAATACGTACGGTAGGCTCAAACCTCTGGGAGCGGATAAAACAGTATGAGCAGGACTGTGGGAAAGTGGGGAGTCGACGAGGGGCCATTGCTGGACACCCCATCAGCGTTTGCCAACTTGCTTGGATGGAGGCTTGGAATGACATTGTACGCCTTGCCACTCGTTGACTCATGGCCATTCTGGAGAGGGGACACCAAGTACCCCACATCCGCTGTAGAGAAGATGTATGTTACTGCGGTACGGAGACTACCCTTGGGCCAAATGCACTTCTTTTGGCCACAGGCAATAAGTGCAGCACGGCCATTCACAAGTGATTTGGTGGCACCTGCGAGCCGCCGGCCGGAACTCACTGTTGCCGGCGAACGGGAAGGGTTCGAAAGCACAGGGGGACCCAGGATCCGGGGGTGGTTGACAGAGAGTGTCGTTGCCAGCTGGTGGCACAGGTCTCGATTGGAGAGGGGACCCCTGGATCTAGGGGTAGTCGACGGAGCTCGCTATTGCCAAAAAGTTCAAGTTCTACTTGCAGTCCCGGACCTCAACCCAGCGTCCCACCCCATCCCGCTCCTATGACGGTGCGGCTGACTAGACAGCAACAGTTCGACCAAGCACTGATGACAACGTGCCATGGCATTGCCCGGTGTGTCCGCATTGCGATGCAAGGCCTGGGGGAGCAGCGGCGGGCGCCGCTGTCAGAGGAGAGCCTGGTGGCTGCCTATACGGTGGGACGCCACTTTGCAGAGTCCATGCGGATTCCCATGCAAGAGAGTAGCGATGTGATACTGAGGGGCACCCCTTTCAGCCTTGAGATACCCCGCAACCACTTGGGATACCTACATGCTGGTGTCCGTGTGGTTAACAATGCACGGACAGATGATTTAGGGCAGGAGGCCATGGATCTTCTATTGGAAGCCATGGCTGAAGCTGGGGTTCAACCCCCCCTCCCCCTAGGGTCCCGTGACACCTGACCACGATCCCCCCAGAGGTGATCCAAGCCAGTCCGTCGTCCTAGCCTGTGCGCTGCGACTCCGATCCCAAGATACATCTGGTGGTGTCCCTGGTAACAACGGTACACCCAATGATGCATGTGCTATGCACCAGGAAGCGGGCACAAAGGAGGCCGCAGGCACAACTGGCACACTTCGTGAAGTACAGCAATGCCCCCCCCCCCCCCCATCCCCCTTTAACTCCTATGATTGCCGACCACAATCTCCGCAGAGGTGATCCAAGTGGGTCCGACGTCCCAGCCTGTGCGCTGCGATGTGCACCCCCAGGTGCACCCAATGTTGCAGGTGGTGTGCATGCTGACGATGAGATCCAGGGCCGAGACGGAATGGAGAACACAGGTCCAAGTGCTGCACAAGAATGCCCAACGCCACACCCCGGTCGTGGTGCTGAGTCACTCTTTGATCAGGGATCCCCTGTGCCCCTAGCACAGCGCCCACCACAGGTTTTATTAAGTGGGCAAGATAGTGAAATGTCATCCCCGAATATGGATAGCCGTTTGGGGACGGCATGCACTGTCGTGGCACCTGGTCAGTCCAGCACAGATGGCTCACAACTGAGCAACAGCCCCCCCTCAGGCAAGAAAGCAATGCCTAGGGATCCCAACCCCATGCCTGCTGCAAAGCGTGTGCGGCTAGGGGTGGACCAGGCCGCAGCAATTGACGTTGACAATCCTGACCAGAAGGTTGAGGTGGATACAATTAAGGCTACTGCCGGTAGGGAGCTGCCTACCATCCGGCAACTGAAGTTACGGTTGGCACGTGATGAGTATGTCGCTGGTGTATGTTTTTTTTATGCAGCTGCCCTCAGCCTCCATGCGCTCGGCAGTCAGACCCCCTTAACTGGAGCGGACCTGCGAGTGCAGGCAACCATAATGTACAGGGAACAGTGTGGCATAGAGGTTCAAGAGTGTGCTCTAAGTGTTTGTAGGGCCTTGGAAGAGAATAACTGGGACGGGAAGCCCTGGGGGGCTTGCCGGACCATTATCGACATCTCGCCAACCAAGGTTGTGTTGTTGCGTACAAACACACCAAAAATAATGGATTCAAGGTTTGGCCCGGACACTGTTGTGACGTCATCTGCAGTTTGGAGTCCGGGTATGGCAGAAGCCAAAGTGTACCATACAATCCAGGAGATGGAGGAAGCTTGTGAACAAGCATGCGTGATCGTCATTGGTGAGGCCGAACGTGATGGGCACCGGCGGGGAGGACATTACCGAGGCGCCAGCTATGACCGCTCGTTGCAGGTAGCACCTTTGTGTGTCTTGCATGGCATAATGGGGACACTGGTGTACACTAGAGAGACATTAGGGCATTTCTCCTTGTGAAGGTCGCAGTTGGGTGTCAGTGGGAGCAAAGGGCATACAGCGAAAGGGGATTGTCGCCGGTCGCGGTTTGTGCAAGGGACACAGGAGCATGGCCCCCTTGTGATGATGGTGAACCACATTGCAAGGGAGTTGGTGCTAGAGTGGTTCACATGGACTACAATACAGCTGTCATGCAATGAGACGATAGCTCCCCATCAACATCTTTTTGATAGTACCCCATGGTCAGCAGTTTTCTCCACGGGGCGGCATGTGGGTGGTGAGATCTGGGTGGAAGAGGGAGGCGTCGGCAGTGGACCGCACGGCAGACCAGGGAGAAGGCAGTGCCCAGATGGCATTAACCGTCCAGGCCATAGGTGCCGTGTCGATGGGCAACCTGTAGTGGTCCGCACTGGGGCATGGCATGCTACTTGCCCATTGAAAGGGGACAGGCGATTGGTGGTGCTTTACGGCCGTGGAGAATGGCAGAGTTTGCCTCCATCGCACCGCAAGTTCTTGCACCAACATGCCTTCCGCCTGCCTGCAGGTTAGTGGCGGCCCGCAAGGCCGAGCACGGCAACGGCCATGTGGCATGGTGAACCCCCCACGTCACAATTGGTGTTGGCTTGGTACAACGTTGCAATGCCTCCTGCTACTCTCTGGTGGACAGGAGGCCTTCCATGATGAGTGCCCAGATGATGTGGCGGTGTGGGCTACACTCTGGGGTGACATTGTGGCAAGTATGACAGGTGCTGTGTACCGTCCAAATGCCGTTGCACGCCTGTTGGCAGATGAGGGACAACCAACTGTTAGTGTGTGCCAGTGTGGTGGTCGGTGTCAATGTGTCAGGAGGGCTCCCAAGTTTGAGTGGCTGCAGCAGTCCGAGATGGCTGAGTGTTGGAAGCACATGGTACCGAAGCTGGTTTGTGCTGGTGCTCGTTCTCTGTCTGGCTTGTCTCATGAGCAATGGTGGCAGCGGTGCCCGGTATGTGACACGAAAGTCCACCAAGCTGGAGGTGAGTTGGGAATGGCTGCCCAAGTGTTGCATGTTACTAACCAAGGCCAAAGTGTGCGGGTGCGAATGAGGGAGGGAATGAGGGGCCGTTCGTTGGGCTGCCCTTCAAACGCCCCCCCATGTGGCGGTGGGGGGGATCTCCAGGAGGCCATTGTACTATCGTCACTGGTGTTCAACAAGTGGGCTCCACTCCATGTCCACAATCAACAGCTTCATAGCTTGACTGTGGATCACGAGTTTGTGGATGTCAACGGGTACCATTGGTCCCTCCGGGCCATGGTGCTACATGTTGGAGCAAGTACGGAGCAAGGGCACTTTGTTGCTCACATTTTAGTTCGCGATGAGTGGTGGTTGTGTGATGATGCGTCAGTGACCAGGGGACGGCCCCCAGCCAATTCACGAAAGGTGACATTCCTATTGTATGAGCGTACTCCCACGGAGATGGTGGGTGTGTCACAAGGCGGTTCACAAAGGGGTGCCTGCAATCGTGGTGTACGTGATGCCCCCTCTTAGTCTGCAGCAAGAACTGTCGACAGGCATGTCCGGAGCATGCCAAGTAACACCCCGTTGCCAGCCATGGCGCTGGCAACGGGTGACCCTGAGTCTACCAACCACATTGGGGAAGCACAACCCTCCCCCTCACAGTTTGCAGCACCAACTGTCAACAGGCATGCCCCGAGCCTACCAAGTAACACCCAGTTGCCAGCCATGGCGCTACCAACGGGTGACCCCGGATATACCACACATGTGGGGGATGTGCAGCCCACCACCGAGTTTATTGAAGTTGTGGCAAAGCTTGTACAAAAGCAAAGGGTACGGGTGAAACAGCATTTGCAGGTCCGTGTGCAAGCCCTAGGTTCATCTCTGGGCACGTCATGAGAAGAGTGGGATGAGAGGCATGCAGGTCAGGGCATGTCGCACCGGTCTATTGCCGAGTCCATAGAACAGGATAGAGCCCGATCTGCTGCATTGGCAGCAACGGGGAGCAATGCTTTTTCTGTGATGATGGGGGCAGCCCCCAAGCAACAAACAGCAGGGCCAAAGACACCGCAAGCGTTTGTGGATGGGCATTGGCAGTTGCAGTTCACTGTTCAAGGGGGTGTAATGTGCATATGTTGTGCATGGGCTGCTCAAACGGATTGTCCTGGGGTGAAGCGGCCACCGAAGGGTGCTACACCCTTGGTGAATGGAACGTATGGCATGGGCATGAGTATGATGATCGCTACACCAAAGGGATGGTGTAAAGATGTCCTGGAGGGTCACCTTGGTGTGTCACGTGGCACGACCAGCAGCCGCAAGAAAATTGATAATCTTGGCCGCCACCACTTGGCCGCCAAGGAAAGTTTCCGGGTGCATTGTGCAGAACGTTTTCGGGCATGTGCCCCAGTGCATCTGCGTGTGCGGTCAATGTGGCAGAGAAGAGCACTGTGTTCATTAGGGGTGAGGGCATGGACCTCGGTGTACCTATGAGCGACGCGGTGGCAGCCATTTTGTCACGCTTGCTGGAGGTATACATTGGCCTCCGCATGTGCACATCCATCCGTGCCATCAGTGAGCGCATTCTTTTGCATTGCTCGTTGACCTCCGAACCGGGCCATCATGCCTTGCGTCGATGGATAGTTGAGAAGGCCATGGTTGCCATGCATGGTGCCATGCAAGATGGTGTGTCAGAGACCCTGCAAAGGGCATTGTTCATTGCCTTGTTGTTGGATGGTTCTAACCGGCAGCGGCATCGCATCAACGAGTATGCCATCCTGCTCCTCTTCCTAGGCACTGGGCCAGGGGGAATGTGTGAGGTGTTCCTTGGTGTGGTGGATGTGGCTTCAGGGGAGGCACAAGAGGTGACAGCACAGGTGGAGGCAGTGTTGTTGTCCTAGATACCTGATCGTGCCCGGTGGGCTCAGAAGGTCGTGGCTTTTGGTGTGGACGGTGCCTCTAACCTTTGGTGTGCGTGGTGCCACTGCAAGACAAGCTGTCGATGTGTCGGCAATGGGGCAGTGTTTGCCATGCTTGTGAAGTGGCTGTGCTTGCTAACCCCCTTGGGTGAGCCATGCCATGTGGTTCAGCGCAAGCTAGGTCATGCCTTGGAGGCTGCAGGCCAAGTGCATGGTGACTACCTGGCAGCTGTTGGTCGCCAACGTGCATTGTACAACGGTGCGCGCCAGTGGAAGGACCTCGAGAGGTGTGTCCAAGAGAACACCAGACCCGATACACGCAACAGGTTGCGTTTGATCCCTGCCAGTCACCGTATCCGGTGGTCTGAGGCAAATGCACGTCGCAACAAGGTGTTCTTGGCCAATGTGCCGTGGGTGGCGAGGCATTTGGATTCCAAAACGCACCTCACCACCAAGGAGGAGGATGTGTGGGAGGATTGCCATGATGCAGGTTTGCTGTCATGGGTAGTGGTATATGGAGACATACTACACGGCACCCCTGTATCAACAATGTTGCACAGTTGCATGCACCAACAGGTGCCCACCTTGCCAAAGCAAATGAAATGTTGCAGGCACGGGTGGAAAAGGTGGCGAGGGAGGAGGGGCCAGGGTGGAGTCAATTCAAAGAGCAAACTGTGAAGGGTGCATGGCATGGTGTTGAATTGGTCCGGTTTGATGCCGATGCTAGCCCCCCTTTTCCAGCCACAGAGGCACGTGCAGTCACAGACGCATTGCTTACTGGCATCAGGGAGGGACAGGGGACCATTGACCCCCGGGGTGTTCTTAAATGTGCTGTGTTGCTTGACCATGGCCGTTGGCTCGCTCTACCACCTGCTGAATGGGCCACATTTGGAGTGGATTTGCTGAAGCAATTCATGGGTACACACCACGCTGAATTGGAAGCTGCGCGTGTTAATACTGGCCGTGCATTGGAAGAGTGGGAATTCTTCAAGGAGCATGTCATTCAGGCATTTGCCAAGACCCCCATGTCCCGGATGTGGGAGGCCTTGACGCCGGAGCGGGAGCATCTCCAATGGGTGAATGTTTGACGTGTTTTGTCATTGCTGCGCACATATTGCCCTGCTGAGGCTGCTGTTGAGCGTGCCATTTCGTTGCGTGGGAGGTTCACCAGCAGTATGCATGACATGGCCCGGAGGACACACATGTCCTTAGCATGTGCATGGCTTTGCATTGTAATCTGCCACCTTTGCGGCAGTGGGTGAAGGGGCAGGGTGTCCAAGTAGCCCGCAAGTTGGCAGCCAATGCAAGCTTTGATGTGCGTCCCCGGCATAGGGTTTCGCGGCGCATTGATCCACGTGCATCTGTGGAAGCGGCCATGCTACAGTGCCTTGAGAGGGAGGCCGCAGTGGCAGACGATGGTTACATTTTGCCATCTTTTGGGGGGGTGGAGGTGCCACTGGCTTGCTAAGCCCCAACACGCAAACGGGCAGACCGACAGGCCCCGTCTGAGGACATTGTGGTCGAACCAGATGGTAGTCCTCCTCTGCATGGTGGCAACCATGAATTCTTCACTTTCCGAAGGGGCATGGAGTGTGCAGTGTGCAGGCAGTGTGTGCGCATGTGGTGCAATACATGTCTCGTTTGCCACACATGCTTTGTCAAAGATCCAAGGCCTTGTGGTAAGGCAATGGTGCAGGTTGTGGATGATGCAGCCGAGGCTGCCGAGAATGATAGTGAAAAGGAAGCAGTGGCACCACGGAAGTCCGACTCAAAGCGTGCTTTGGCCCGCGCACAAGCCAAGTTGGTATGTGCCGCAAAGGCAGCCACATTGCGTGACTGGACACGCACTTGCATCTGTGACTGCTTGGGTCCCCTTGGTGTGAAGGTGCCATATAGCACGAACCGGCGACAAGCTAGAGACATTGCTATGCAACAGGCATTGCCTTTGCTAGCCCAAATGGACTCTGATTGGGTCCCCCCAACGAATCGTGTTACCCGTTCTGCTGCACCACCCAGCAGCTCACAACCGAGCTCCCAGGTGCCCGTGGATGACATGGATGGACTCATTGATGAATGACGCAGCTGGAGTTGCGGTGCTTTTGTGCTTTTGCATGCTTGCTATGCCAATACCCATGGTACTGATGTCATGCCTGTGCCAGTTTTCTTCTTCTCTGCATGTCCATTGGTACGTTAACAGCCATCATCATGAATTGTATTGTTTTTTGTGCCGGATCCTGTGCTCTAGGAGGTCTGACATTTTCCCATTTCCCCTGGTTCGTCCTTTCCCACATTTTCCCTAACCCCCCATTTTCCTAAAGGTTTGTGTGTTTGGGGGGGGGCGGGGGGTTGCGACTTTTCCCACTATTCCCTTTTCCACATTTTCCAACCCCATATTTTCCCCAACCCACCATTTTCCTGAACTGAACGTTTGTGTGTCTGTGGGGGGGGGGGGGGGGTACTACACTTTTATCAGACTTTTCCCACAATTCCCTTTTCCACATTTTTCAACCCCATATTTTCCCCAACCCACCATTTTCCTGAAGTGAACATTTGTGTGTTTGTGGGGGGGGGGGGTACTACATTTTTATCAGACTTTTCCCTGGATCTGCTCTAATTTGGGTCTGCGACACGACATGCCAAATCACACTTCAGACTTCAGACTTCAGACTTCAGACTTTATACCCATAGCTAGTGGGATCAATGTTGTTTGTTAAGTACAATACAAATGACAGTTGGAGTTGCTGAATTCACAGATATTGCTTTATTATGCAACGTGCTTTGTAGGGAAGGTGTGCAGTGCAATGTGGTCTACTTGGGGGGCTTCTCCATGAGAGGGTAAATCTGGGGCTGAAGTCGGGATAGTTAATAGAAAAGTAGCGCGCCGGGCAAGCATTCCCCCTTGGTTGGTAGCAAGAAAATAAATTTACGCTTTTATTAGGTTTTGGCATGCAATTAAAACAATAATTTCATTAGGTTTTGGCAGGGAAAAATATAAATTTTTGTATGTTTTCTGAGAGATCCAAAAAACTTTCTTCAGTAAAAGAACACTTTCTACGCCACAATTTTCCTCTTGCCTGTTTTTGCTCCTCTCTCCCCACCCTCATTGCACTTGGGAATTGGTAAATTGTTGCTTTGCCCTGAAATAGCAAGGGTTTTGTAGCTTTTTTAGCTCTGGACTCCACAACCCCAACACGGTCGGGTTTATGTAGCCCATTTGATTCCCCGCTGTGGGTTCCACAAGGAATGACGCACCACCCATGCCACACCCATCATGTCCAATTCAATGGGCAAACCCTTGCCTTGCCGTCTCAGGGTTAAGGGCTTCCACTGATATGTCTTTTGTGCCCCCATAATTGTCACACGTGCATAATTTGCGCAATTTTTGTTGGGTGCCCCGTTTGTTGTTGGTTGCCTCAACACAAGAATTTTGGCGCCTAGAATTAGAACCATGTCCAAGAAGCTAGTAATTGTAAGTGAAAACGCAGAGCAGCGGGCTGGTTGCTGAGCCGGAAGATTTTTGCGGAAGCAAACGAAATAGTGGAAGAAATTTTTGGAGGCTTTTGGTAGTCTTGCGTTTGCCATCTCCTCTTAGTAAGATGATGTTGTGAGTTGCCATCCAACATGTCTAATAATGGTGCACAAGGCAATTTCGAGACATCACATTGTGGCAATCATTCAAGTTTCACAAGATAGATTTTGGTGATTGCGTGAAATGGCAACAGACTGACAGAAAACCGCCATTATGTTGGTGAGAGTAGAAGGTTGCTGCCACTGTTCACCCTCTAGACCCCTAAAAGGGGTTGTCCCCTTAAAAGGACACTCTGCCATGGTTGTAGCAACCAGATACCAAAGTGTGGCCCTAGGTGGGCCTCAGAGGTTCTGTAGTCTCCATGCAAGGGACCAGGCAGCTTTGCCCATGGCGTTTAGTGATAGGCCACCTCAGTTCCCCCCAAAAGGAAAAATGCTTTAAAATGCTGTGCACAACTGTTGTGTAATACTTGGGGATGTGGAACCTTGTGGCCTTGTGCTGCAGTTCCTGCATCAATGGTGGTGGTCACCTTCCAAACTTCACAGCCCCAGGAAAGATATCACGTGAAGCATGCCCTACAAGGAAGTTTGATTTTTCCTGTTGGAGCTTTGGGAAGGGGAGTCAACAGGGCCCCAAATGCTGTGGCGGGTGGGGTATGGGAAAAGGACTTGAATTCACAGAGACCAATATTTCCATGAACACCAAAGGCCTTGGACGAAAATTTGTTGACACTGTCTGTGGCACATGCATGTCCGCCAAATGTTGCTGAAATGTTAGGATGTATGGTTCTGTCCCCAGGGTATGTGCATACAAGCCTGTCATCAACCCCGGTTACCCTTGTTACCCTTAGGGTTAGTAGGGCTAGAATTAGGAGTACATTTAGTGCTCCCCTAACCTTCAGTAAGTGACTCCTTTACCCTCCAACCTCCTGAACCCCCTGCCCCCCCCCCCCCCTATTCAGCCACCTCCCGCCTGCCGACCCCCCCCCCTCCATTAAGACCACTGGGTTCGTTTTGCGGTCTCCTGTCATTGAACCCTTGGGGGAGGAGGGAGGTCTAGCCAGAGGGCTCTATTGACCCCCTACCGCCACATTGAAAGTCTGCCTAGCCCAGGCAAGGGAGGGACAGCAAGGGGCAGAAGCAGCGCTTGTGAGCAGAGGGAGAACTGTCCCACTCTTGCCTGCCAAAAATTCTTTTCCCTACCATCGGTGGACAAGTAATGCATACAATTTACTTCCTGAAAACACAAACCAGTGGTACACCCAGAAGTACCAACCGGCACCCTTATCCAGGGGTTGCCTTTGTAGCACTCCCCCCCCCCCACCCTTTTGCCGTTGACCAAGAAGCTGGTCACACAAAGGATATGGCTGGACATGACATAGTAACCAACCAGCCTTTGTGCCCCCAGCCCCCTCTCAAGACGACTCACACACGCACACCCCCAGACCACCCACTGTGCGTTTGGTTGATAATGTCAAGGGTGAAAGGACGCAGGATGGACCGGATTGAATATTTGGGCATGTAAGTGATGGGATTGGATGTTTATACCTAGCGCCTTTGTGCATTCTTATCAGGGACCCAGTGCCCCCATGTGACCAGTTGGAAGCGACTCCGAGCCAAGCGAGGATATGCATACTTTGTCTGCTATTTCTGTGGGCGCAAGTGGAGGACCCTTTTGCGGGGTGAGAACAGTTCGATGCCTCGCAATTCTTAGCAGTGCAGCGCCGCTCTGACGAGATGCCTTGCAGTGACAAGCAGGAAGGGTTGACTGGCTGCTGAGAGGTAATGTTCGAATCAATCAATCAATCAATCAATCAATCAATCAATCAATGGATTTCAAGCCAGCATAACTTCAACGACTGCGGTGGATCTTCCAGAGGAGCTGATATCAGGCTAACATCCAGTACAATGCAACAGCCACAGCTGCGGGTGTTGCAGGCAGATGGTGTGCAGCTCTGCGGTAAGACTGCCGTCTGCACATAGTCACCAGAAGTTGTTCAATGCAACCAAGGATATTGAGGTGACAGTAGACACGACACAGCCTCATTCCTGTGCAATTCCTGCCTGTGGCAGGTTGGCGTGTGGTACAGGGGGCAAGCATAGACATATGATTTTCGGCACTGGCTGAGAAGCAGGGAAGTGTGGGATTGTGTGGTCAAGTTGGCATTCATGGTGACACATGCTGGTGCAGTGTAGTGCAATGTGTTCGTGTGGTGTAACATGCTGTGGGACCCTGCTGTACAGCCTGATATGTAATGTGGCAGGGTAGTGTAGCACAAAAGCGCAGGGCGAGTTTTGGTGTGTGGTACGGGATTAAAAGGAATGAGCATGCTCATGAATCATTTTCGCAGTCGCGGTATAGGTCATGGTAGTGGTGCTGCTGGCAGTAGTATGGCGTTGATGCAGTGGTTTGATGTGTGGTTTCTTCGCTTAGCTCAGGGCAGTGCTGGGTTGACCCCGTGAATTTTCTTTGCACTTTGCACACTGCATTGGGGTGTGTGCTGACGTTTTCATCCCTGCACTTTTGGGATCAGAAAATTTTGTGGCGTTTGTTTGCATATAGGGGATTCAAAAATCCCCTTAGCACAAAATTGCAAGCAATTTACACGGGACGCAAGTGAGGGTGAGGGTGAGGGCCATGAGTGCAATGCCGGCTCTTTCCAGAGCCAGGCACTCCAGGTTTCATCTTCCTTCTCACCGGGCTGGAAAATTGGTCAGTCCAAGGACAGTGGGGGCCCAAAGAAAAGTTTTCATTTCATTTTCACTGGGTTACATTGCACACTCGCAGACAGAGGGCACCATCGTGCTGAATCCAATTACCATGTAGAGTAAGGTAAGGTCAGCTCAGGTGCATATGTCGTGCGTGGGCCATAGACCGCTGTGTGGGCGACGATTTGCGTGCACTGAGCGCAACAGGATTTGAATGGGCCACCTCTGGGATGTGTTGCCGGCAACAGTTTTTCACTTAGCAAAGGGTGGCTGAGGGTCAAAATTGCCTTCAGCAGCTGTCGCAATGCCGTGAACTGCATTTCTTGTCCCTTCTGGAGCTGGTGCAGGGCTGCTAAGGGTGGTAGTGGAGGCAGTAGGGATATTTCCGATTTTGTGATGTATGCATGCTACACTACATATATACGCATTGAAGCATGAAGTGGAGCTGCATGGCAACCCCATTGCGCATGCATCCAGACAAACTACATCCCACCCTGTGATTATGAAGCACCACGTCTGTGACGTGTTCAGGTCCTGCTTTTGTTTGAAGACTGACAGATTGTGAAGAGTGCCGCTGCATAGAACAATGCATGCTGATACTCATAATATGTTTGCAGGGTGTTTGGAGGGAGCATTTACGCAATTGAAAGCGTTTCGCAGCATCCCTTCAAATGCACCTCCTTTTTTCTCCCTCAAATGTTGTCCCACCGTAGGTGGCCTCCCAGTTGCCGCAGGTTGTAGTCTTATTGTTCGCCATTCACCAGCAATCGATTATCAGCCGACCTTTGATTTCTTGCCAATAGGCAACGCACAATGGGCTTCTCTCAATGGGTATCTGCTTGGAAAGTGTGTCCGCACTGGACATTTTTATTTTTATATTTGTACAAAAAGTGTCTTTGTGGATGCAATTTGTTGGCTGTGCAGATGGCGCTTTCAACAGCATTGCGTCAATAATCAGTTACAGCAGGGGAAAGCTGGCTGAACAAGCGAGGAACATCAGTCACCTGGTGTGGGATCTGTGCAGCAAGGTAGTGGGGCGGGTCCTTTGCAGCAAAGTGCGTGCACTTCAAGGGGCAAAGTGAGTATCATATCTGTTTCAAGGGGAACATCTCGCCTTTCTGGGGCACGGCAAGTGCTGGAGCACAACCACTACAGTCTGAGCGCAGTCAACACCTGGTGGTGCAGACGCGCTAGGAGTTGAAGGAAGGTTGTGTCATCCCATTGCGGTGGGATGTTTACAATGGTCCACTGGAGGCCGCACATGAAGCATTAGCATGCATAAAGCACATACCACAACCACATGACAACACCACGGGCAGAGGTCAGCCGGTATCACAAAGATTAATTGAACTCTTCTGGTGCAGGTCAGTTTGAAGGGCGTCCGGATTTGTTATATATTCACTCGGCCACTCCATTGGCTGTGCCCATGCCCAGGCTAATGTATGGGAGTTGGAACGCCCCGCCAGGGCACGGCCTTTTGCGACCCCTGGCTCCGACCCTCAGGTTGTTGCTTTCTTCTCCCAAGGCTACCACTTTGTGGAGCATCACGGAGCTGAGCTGGGGCTGCACCACCATGGTGGAGTCTGCATGTGCAACGCAACCCGACAGATTCTCTCCTCAATGGGTCGGGCCCATTGAGCCTGTTGTTTCTGCTTGTGTGTTCAACAGAGTCAAGGTGTTCTCCGAATAAAACCTCATGGTGCTTCCGTCACTTTTGCTTTTCACCCCCTTAGGGTGTCTTGCTTTCCGTAGCCCTGCCACTTTGCTGTTCTGGATCCTCTGACCCTCCGCATTACTTATCAGCATGGTCCATCTTGTTGAGCAAAATGGCTTAATAGATTGCATCCAGTCAGCCACAGATACCTTTTCGTTTACTACCAAGTAGCCCTTCCTGTCTCGCTGATATTTCACTCTCTTTTCCAGCATGAAGTTGATTTCAGGACATTTGCGACAATTGTGCTTGGAAACCAGGATATTCCCCCTGTGCTGTCTGATTGTCTGGTTGTGCGACTGCAAGCCTAATTTGCCATGATTGTTCAGAAGAGCTGTAGCACACACTATGCACCTCACACCACATGCAGCGTGCCCTGCCACATCAACCCCTACAAAATGGTCGAATGGGAGCTTGGACCCAAAAGTTTCGATTGCAGGTTCCCCAAAGATGCGTTTCATTAATTTCATACACACAACAACTGAGGGTCTAAATCACGGGGGGGGGGGGGCGATTCTGCGGGTCCTAGGACGCCAACTACCCCTGCCCCCCCCCCCCCCCCCCTAGGGGCCTTCGGCCAACAGTTAGTTGCCCAAGGTGTCGCCCCCAGGCGTCCATGGGCGCCTAAGGCGCCCAATGCTACATGAACACCAAAGGTGTCCTAAGGAAAATTTTGTCCAATTTGCACCCCAACACTATCCTTAAACCCAACCTTGACTCTAACACCCGCCCCCAACCCTCAGCCTACTCCTATCCCTACTACACCTAATCAAGACCGAATATTGGGACCGAGCTGGTGGGGGAGGGAACATCAGCTATGAATGGTGAGGGACACCAATGAGTCACACATTGAAGGCCGTTGACAGAGTGGAATCGGCTTGCAAGTGATCTCCTTCACCACAAGGCCCATTTTCAAGGCTTTTTTGGACTTCTGAGAAGCCAAAATGCCCCCAAAATGGGCTCAAAATGGGCTCATTTCACCCGTTGGTGCACCCCAAATCGTCTAGGATGATTTTTTGGAAAAATGTGTTTTTGACCCATTTTTGACCCATTTTTGGTCTCAAAACAGCCCATTTTCAAGGCATTTTGGGATGCCACCACAAGCTCAAAACGGTCCAAAAACATTTGTTTTAGCATCACACATGGTCTAGGATCATTTTTTGAGAAAAGTCATCTTTTTGCCCCTATTGGACCCATTTGGGCACCCACCTGTTTCAGTTTGAGCTTGCAGCTTGCCGCAGCCTAGTGGGCCTAAGTGTGGGGGTCTAGGCGTCCGTTTAGGCAATTCTGAGGGGTGGAAACCACAAAAACTGGGGGATTGCGGGTGGATTAGGTGCCCTCGGAATCGCGTTTTGAGCCATGTAGCCAAAGATATGGCCTATTCTTGGTTTGTGGTTGTTGCCAGCCAGTCTACACAAAATTTGGGGCTTCTGGGGGCCTTTTTGGGCCGTTTCCGGGACATATGGTGGAGTTAGAGGGCCGCAAAGAGGTCGTTGACGCGGGAAAGTCAAGCTGCACGTAGAGTGTACCCACCGTTTCCCTTTGTTTGGCCGTTTTGAATGGGTTCTAGGGCTGTTTTGGCCAAAAAATGGCTGTTTTTGGCCCTAAACTGCAGTTTTTGAAACCGAGGTCTGCCACTTGCGACAACTTTTCCCGGCCGCCACCGTTGAGTTTCTTGCTCAAACTTTGTGTGGTTGTCCCTCACACCCATAGGTATCATCCACCAAATTTCAACCAAATTCGAAGCACCACGACGGAGTTCTGATTTTCCCCCATTTCGCGCGTGCTGCTCCTTGCTACTTGCTTGCTACTTGCTGTTGCTGCTGCTGCTGCTGCTAAACCTGGTAGGTCCACCCTAGACCCTAAAAAGGGTTATAAAACCAAGACTGGTTCCACCAGCTCGGTGACCCTAACCCTAATCAAGACTGAATATTGGGACCGAGCTGGTGGGGTAGTGCCTATGGTTTTGTACGTTTCAGGGTGGAGGAAAGTCAATTGGGGGTTGCAATTGGGGGTTGGGGGATGGCGATTGAGGGTTGCATGCATGTGGTCGTGTGTTCCGTATTCCCCTCCCCTCTCTTTGCATTGGCAACTGGCTTTCGCTTCATTGCGATCCCATTATTGCATGAATGTCACTGTATGTTTTGTCTTCCCCTCCCTCCTTTTGAGTTTGCAAATGGCTTTCGCTTCACTGCGATCCCATTATCGCACGAATGTCACTGTTTGTTTTGCATTCCTCTCTCCCTTTACGTGTTTGCAAATGGCTTTCGCTTCACCGCGATCCCATTATCGCATGAATGTCACTGTTTGTTCTGTCTTCCCTTCCCTCTTTTTGAGTTTGCAAATAGCTTTCGCTTCACCGCGATCCCATTATCGCATGAATGCCACTGTGTGTTTTGTATTCCCCTCCTCCTTTTTGTGTTTGCAAATGGCTTTCGCTTCACCGCGATCCCATTCATTTTTGACTGCATGAGTTCCAACATTTGCTCTTGTGTGTGATAGGTAGATGAAAAAGTTAAAAAGTACGCCTTGTGTCATTGTGTGTTCAGTGTTCCCCTCTCCACCAGATATTTGCTTCCGTGCGTCGGGTAGGTTAATGATGGTTGCATGTATGTCATTGATTGAGAGTAGGTTAATGATGGTTGCATGTATGTCATTGATTGGCAGCGGCCGCATGAAGTTTGGTCGCGGTACAGTAGCGCCAACATGAGTACAAGGGAGGTTGCTGCGTGACAAAATACTGCAAGATAGTTGTTGTGTGTTTTGTGTGGCTTGTGTGTGTTGTGTGTCACATTTGCAATATATGCATGTTCTTCTACACAGGATTTTGTTATTGCTTTGTCAACGGCTTCCGCTTCACCGCGGTCCCGTTATCATTTACCATATGATTTACAATGCCGATGTGGTGTTCCGTCACTTACGAGGTCTCTTTTGGCTTCTGCTGGTTGTAGACGTCGTCCTTCTTCGGGCAGTGGATGTTTTAAGTGCCCAAGGTTATGCCAAAGTTCATTTTTATGGGGGGCGTCGCCCTGTTTGCACTCTGGTGTGTGGTTGTGGCTCGCATCGATGGCGGAGAAAGCCTTCTCGCAGAAGCTCTTTCCGTTGCTATGTGCCAAGAACAACAAGGGAATGGTTGCAAAGTGATGGCGCTTTCTTCTTTTGTGGGTGTGGACATTGCCATTCGCAAAAGCGCCTTCCTCGTCATGTACGGCTTGCGCATCGACGGTTTAGACGGAGAACAAGGAGCAGAGCATTATCGCGGCGCCATCGGTGGTGGGCTGTCTTGATGTCTTGGCTTTTACTGGTCATTCTTGCGGTTGCTTTGGCGGCTACCATGGTGGGTTGGGCGGCTGTTGTGGCTTCTTCTTTGAACCATACTATGCATGCTTTGAATGGGAATGGCCCCGGCAAAGGAAGGCCAAGCAAGATTGGAAAGGCTGAGTGTTTGGTGGCTGCTCAGAAGTATAAATGTGAATGGCTTGGCGTTGTAAGTGATGGGGATGTGGTGAACGATGCTGACAAAATTCGTTCTACGGGTGTGGCAATGCGTTGGCAGTGTGGAGGTTGTGGACATGCGTTTGAGCGAGAGTATCGTCATTTTTGTGAGCGTGGTCCCGAGGCACATTCGTGTGGGTCACAGAACAAAGACTTCACGTGTAGCTCCTGTGGGCGTTCGTACAAGGATGAAAGTAGTCTTGCGCGGCATCAACGTGAAAGTCAATGCGGTGAACCCGCAGCCATTGACCTTACCGTAGCAAGGAGCACGGAAAACAAGCGTCGTGCAGGAGCGGCTAGAAGGAAGGAAGACAAGCGGCGTGCTGGAGAGAAGGGAAGCAAAGAAGACAAGCGGCGCGCAGGACAGATTGGGGGCAAAGGTGGTAGCAAAGAGGACAAGCGGCGTGCTGGAGAGACCGGGGGCAAAGGAGGTAGCAAGGAAGACAAGCGGCGTGCAGGAGAGGCAGGAAGCAAGGAAGACAAGCAGTGCGCAGGAGCGATTGGGGGCAAAGGTGGTAGCAAAGAGGACAAGCGGCGTACAGGAGAGACTGGAAGCAAGGAAGACAAGCGGCGTGCAGGAGAGGCAGGAAGCAAGGAGGACAAGCAGCGTGCAGGAGAGATTGGGGGCAAAGGAGGTAGCAAAGAGGACAAGCGGCGTGCTGGAGAGACTGGAAGCAAGGAAGACAAGCCGCGTGCAGGAGAGGCAGGAAGCAAGGAGGACAAGCAGCGTGCAGGAGAGATTGGGGGCAAAGGAGGTAGCAAAGAGGACAAGCGGCGTGCAGGAGAGACTGGAAGCAAGGAAGACAAGCGGCGTGCAGGAGAGGCAAGAAGCAAGGAGGACAAGCAGCGTGCAGGAGAGATTGGGGGCAAAGGAGGTAGCAAAGAGGACAAGCGGCCTGCAGGAGAGACTGGAAGCAAGGAGGATAAGCGGCGTGTAGGAGAGGCAGGAAGCAAGGAGGACAAGCAGCGTGCAGGAGAAACAGGCCGTTTGTCACGTGCGCTGAATTATGCAAGACAGAAGATTGTAGGTACCGCTTCCACGGCCGTTAAGTATCTGTGGATGAACCACAAGGAGCGTGAGGGTGGAGCGTATCATTTGGATGATGAGGAGGATGCGTTGTTGTGTAGCAAACAAAAACCCCGCGCCGACGAGTTCAAGGGCAACTTGGTTGGAACGTCCTTATCATCCACGGTTCGAAGCTTCTGGGAGCAAGGTGGCCATGATCGTTTTACACAATTTGAGGAGGACGACCTTGTTGATGCAGAGTTAGTGGCAAAACTTGTGAAAGAGATTGAGGATGAAAAGGTGTCACCCGAGGAAATGGTGTCGCTAGCACGAGAATGGTTTGCAAAGGTTGGGCGTTGTGAAGATGTAAAAAGTTGTGGTTGTTGTGGTATACGTGACTTTCATCAAGTCAAAGAAGTTTCTTTGGAGGATTTGAAGCTGTTGGAACTGAGCGCGCATGACGCCACTCGGTATCGGAACACACCGGCACAATTTCGCAAGTACTTTTGTGTACATGAACATGGTGGCCAACTGTTGTGGCTCATTCCAGAATTGGTGGACGAAAAAGTTGTGCCCATTTGCGTTGGTTGTCATAGACAGCTTTTTAGCAAGAAGAAGCGGCCATGCATGCCTCCTCATTCCATTGCGGCTGGCAAGCATTTTGGGCGCTTGGGTGATCTACCTGCATTGACGGACATGGAGGAACGCATGCTCGCTCCAGTTCGAACCACCGTGAATACTGTGAAGCTTGTGTCTACCACTAGTGGTGCGGCTTCACAATGGGGTATTCGAGGACACACCATATCCATTCCACATGAGGGAGCCGAGGTTCTTGCATCTCGATTGCTTGATGTCAAGGCGTTGACGGGTACGAAGGTCATATTTGTGGGAACGCAAACGGAGTTGGATGCTGTTCGTCGCAACCCCAAGACAAGGCAGCAAGTTGAACGGGTATTTCCACCGCGTTGGGACGCCTTGGTGCAGTGGTTAAGCGTGTTGAAGGCGGTAAACCCGTTGTATGCAAACATTGTTATTGATGAGATCGAGCCCGTAGAGGTTTCCGAGTACATGAACAATTTGTTTGATTCCATATCCGTTGGCGAGCACCCGGACATGGTGGCCAGCGAACGGATGTCGGGTGCTGACATTGCCAATCCCGAACGTACTGAGGAAGCTGCAGTTTTGGATGCCGTGATGTTGTCCGATGGAAGCTTGGTGGGCCGTGATGGAGATGACTGCACCCAAGTTTTGCAGTCCATCAAGGAGCTGTTGGCTGATAAGCGAAACACCGTTGTAGGCCGAGAGGCACACGCGGTGAATGAGTTCACAGCGAATGATCGCTTGCTTCATGTGTCATTTCCAACACTCTTCATGTTTGGGGTTGGCATAACGGTTGCTATGGCCTAGGTGTGGATGATACTCGTCATTTGCTGCTACAGCATGACAACCGCATGCAGAAAATCGTGATTTTTGCCTTGTACTATTCAGTCAAAAGTTTCGGCACACTGCGCTACGCACCGTGTCTGACTCCGTGTATTCCAATCCGGAAAAACTCAAAGCCTTTGAGAAGGCAATGAATAGTCGGACATTGGATAAGGATTTGGCAGAGGCGCATGCTAATCCACGCGGAGCTACAGCACAACGGCTTGTCGGGCAATTCTTGCCGTTATTGAGAAGTTGTCATGCTGCCGTGCCCTTCAGTACCTCCGAGCGATATGCAGTGATGGGCAAGATGAACAGTCTATTGTTGTTCTTTGGAATGGCAATGTTCTTTTACACCGTGGCTCCCAATGACATTGATAATCAGTTGGTCCTTCATTTGTCCATTGGAGGCTCTAGTGCACAGGTCCCACTACGCGGCGTGTCGCAGCGTTTCGCATATTTGGCAAAGAATCCGGTGGCTGCGGCACGCATATTTGAACGCCAAGTGCGCGCATTTTTGGAAGTACTTCTTGGATTACCTTCGGCAAGTGTAACGCGGAAGGATCGTCCCGTATGTACGCGCAGGAAAGGCCTATTCGGTACTTGTGTTGCGCATTGCACTTGCTACGAGTGTCAAGGTCGTGGAAGTTTGCATTTTCACGGGCTGTTTTGGGGGGGAATACCACCTTGGCTCTTGGATATGGTGCGGGGGAACGGTGATCTGATTCGTGCCGTGGCCGCGGTATTGGACCAGCAGATTTGTGCTTCGTTGGATGCTGAATTGCATGATGCATGGGAACACCGCACCAGAGAAGGAATGAAAGCACCACGCATGCTGGAGAAGCAACAGCTACTTGGAGAGTTACCCGATGACCCGCGGGCGGCAGCCAAAATTATAGAGCAATTTAGCGATGAAGTGTTTGGCAATTTGTACATTCATCGATGTTTAATCTCCAGTTGCGGCAAGCCTCCCGGAGGAAAATGTGGGTGTCGATTTGCACTGCCACGTGCGGCGGGGGAGTACTACAGTGAGACACGGCCATACTTTTTCGTTGCGCGCAAAGGAACCGGAAATCGTTACACCATTGAGGTATACAAGTCGGAGTAAGAATTTGACCGACATGAGGAGTCCGTTGCATGCGTACTTGTTGTATGGGAGCTCAAACGACCGGATCTGCGAGATGGGCGTGTTGTTGAGGGCAACAAGCTTATGGCTTATCTATTCGCGAGCAACACCAACGTACAACATCTCGGTGGTGAAGATGTATTGATTGCGGTCGCCAAGTACGTGGTTGGGTATTGCAGCAAGAATCCGGTGCAGGTGGCAAACGTAATGAGTATCATTCGGCAGGTATCTCGGGAAGTCAAGGAAATGGAAACACGTGCAAGCAACATGAAGGACGAAACAACCTTCCTCCTCAAGCGCATTATCAATTCCTTGGACAAGAAAGTGGAGTTCAGTGCACAAATGGCGGCCATATCTCTCTTGGGTTACCCATCTTGGCATTGTTCTCACAAGTTTACCGTATTCCATCCTTGGGGGCTCATTGCTGCATTGCCAACTATGTTCTCCCACGTTGAAGGCCTTGTCTCAGATGATCCCGCTACGTGCAGTGATGACAAGTACGAGGAGGATGGCACCGATAGTAACGAATCAAGTGTCGTTGCCAACAATGAAGCCAATACCAATGAGCTTCATGACGATTGTTTGAGCTATTAGACAATGATGAAGAAGATGGTGAATCCGAGGCAAGGTCAGTTGCGTCCGACGATGTCGAGTTTGAAGCCCTAGAAGCATCGTTTGTTTCTGGTGAACTTAATGAGTTGACCATGAGTGCCGTGCAACAGGATCCTGAAGCACCGTGTCACTCCCAACTCTACACGATTGGCAGTGGTGACATCATACAACAAATTGCTGTATCGCGGGCATTGCATTCCGCTTGTCGTGGAACACGCTTACGGCGATTGTGTGCGTTGGAATACGCTTGTTTAATTAAGGTGGAACACCAACGTGCACTAGCCACACCATCACAAGGAGATGACGATGGCCGTCCGGAAAATGCAAGCTTCGATTTTCATCCGCGTCACATTTTATGCGAGGATGATTATGTGCAGTACTTGGTATCTCAATCACGGTGCCCCATCTTTGCTGGAAAGAAACTGCCCGTTTATCCCGGTGACGATGGAAGCGTGAAGCTCAAAAAGAATCGGGCTACATCTGTGATGTGTGCTTTTGTTCCCTGGGATATTGAATGCCCTCCAAAGCTGACGTGGAGTGCATATGTTGAATGGGCTACCCATTGTCAAAGCGAGCATGCCAGCTATTTGGAGCGCAGCCGATTTGCCATTGTGAAGAGGATTATTCGTCATGGTCAATATGAACGTCTCCAAAAAACTATTTTCGATCAAGTGCGCAAGCGAAATCGCAAGCTTTGGGGAGTCCGCCATGCTTTGGACGTGCAGTCCGATTTTGAGAAGGAGATGCAGGAGGTGAACGACCTTAAAAAGGACGTCCAAAATACGCGGTTTGTCGAAGCTGTTGAGGATATTCAGGATGCCATAAATCGTGCACTGGCCGAGGAAAAACAAGAAGACAATGCAAAAGAGTTTGATGGCATTTGTGCATCTCTTCGAGGGTTTCTTCCGGACCATCCCGCAACCAGCAGTGCGCCATCCTATGATATCAATTTCGTGCATGACCTTAATGACCATGGACAATACGAGAGCGGTGATGACATTTATGCACATGTGCAACACATTGCCGATGCTATCAAGCGTGAGGATGAAGCTCTTGGGGATTCTTCTTCTTTGTGCCTGCCGCAGCAAGTCCCACAATTGACAAGGGTGACCCATCACAAGAAGCAATCCTACAAACCATCATTGATTACGTCCATTTGGATGCACGCTCAGACCAGTCTTGCAGACCGGTGGCACCCCTGCTGTTCGTGCATGCTGGTGGAGGAACCGGCAAAAGTTGGATGGCACGTGAAATTTTAAAGCGATTGTGCGGACAATACAGAAACAATGTTGTGAAGTACGTGGCTCCGTCCGGTATTGCTGCGAGCAATCTGAACAATGGTTTCACTTGTCACCATGGCATGGGCCTCAAAGTATACGATGCTGACGAAGTGCGATCCAATGTGGAGAATAAACGAGCAACGTTGGACCGCTTGCGACGTTCGTTTCTTGGATGTAAGGTGCTAGTGGTGGACGAGGTTTCAATGGTCGGCTGTGGAATGCTGAGGGAGATTGACTCACGTTTGCGCGAGATCACCCAGTGTTATGAAGCACCATTTGGAGAATTGTGCATTTTGCTCATGTGTGATTTTGTTCAACTTGAACCTGTGGCACAGCTTCCTTTGTGTGGGGGTGTCAAGTGTCAACAAGGAGGACAAGACCTTGTGGATCAGGAGGGGTGTGAGCTTTATGGGTTGTTTCGCGAAGTGTGCCTTACCAAGCAGCACCGCGCAACCGACCCGGAACATGCTCGGGCTGTCACGGCCTTTCGCCAGTGGACACCCAAGAGTATGGATGTTCGAAAGAAGTTTTTTTCGCGATTGAAGGAGGTCACCCAGAGGGACTTCGCGGACAAGGACGAGGGTTGGGAGGAAGCAACAATTGTGAGTACGAATCAAAAAACGGTGCATGCTGTGAACCAGGTTATGGTGCAACAATATGCAAAGAGCACGGGTGTTCCGGTGGTGGCTTGGCGCTTACCAATGGCTGATAAGTATGAACGACGCTTTGGTGAGCAGTCCGAGTTTTTGTATGGTACTGTCAAGGACATGACTGTGTTCTTTGCCCAGGGGGCACCTTGCTCGTTGACGGCAAATTTGCGTCCCGAGAAGGGGCTGTCAAATGGTACTCAAGCTAAGTTGCATTCCCTTCTTCTAAGTCCGAACGAGCCCTCCTCTTGTGCTGATGAGATTCGTGATGCAGCACCAGGCCAAGTCATCTACCTGGAACATCCACCATTCTGTGTGACTGCTGTAGTGCCACGCAGCACTACGACTGCTGATGGTATGGAGGGGAGCAATGAGCATACCGTTCTTATTCCTTTGATGCCAATGGCACGCAAGATCGACGTTCATCGCTACATTAGTGTTTGCAACAAGAAGGGGAAAGCAGCCATCATGACTTCTGCTCATCCTTTCCGACTCACTTTTGGATGTACATACCACGGAATTCAATGTCGATCAATGGAGAAAATTATCCTCTGTGTGGACCAGAAGTGTCGACCGGCTCTTACGTACAATGCCCTATACGTCGGAATTTCTCGAGTACATGAGGGGAAGAATATTCGCGTGTTGCAGCTTCAAGAAGGGTCATGGGGTGATGATTGGAGGCATCGCTTGTTATGTTTGGTTCCAAAAGTCATGGTGGTCAAATGTATGCTGCATTCGAATGGCTATGATAGGGCACATGCTCACTTGGTTCAACTCTATGCGCAGCATGGGATTGATTACGACCACCCTATCAAGCCACCCCCCAAGAAGAAGGATGACGAGACCTCGAAGTCATTTCCTTGCCCACAAGGCTGTGGCCGTTCCTTTACCGCCCAAGGTTACTTGCGAATGCACCTGCTGAAGTGCAAACATCGTAGTGTCCCCGATGATTCACGCAAACCTAATGGCTCAGCCACAGCACAACTTGACACGTTGTCGCTTGAAACCTTGGTTATCGAAAACGTGATGTGTGCTGAGCAACGGCATGAAGCCGACTTCGATGCAGCTGCAGACATTGCAAGGGAGATGCTAGATGATGAGGGGCGTGCTCGTTTGGAAAAGAAGGGGAAACAACGTGTGCACTAACCCCCGAGTCCAAAGTCCAAGGCACTTGCGCCACCTTCTCACAAGAGCAACCCAAGGCTAACACTCAGTGAGGAGGGCTCCGACATTGCGTTCAACAAGTCGCCTTCCAAACAACGCAAAGCAACAAAAGTAGAGGCCGTGAGAGGTGGTAGCAAAGGAGAAAAGCGTCGTGCCGTAGAAGATGCAATCACCAAAACGCCGGTTCGTGCAAAAGCCGTGGAAAATCAAGAATACAACCGTCGTTCAAGTAGGGCTAGCAAGCGTGGTCGAGACCCTACACCTCCATCGTCATCATCCACTCATACATCACACGAGTCTGCAAGTTCATCGAGTTCATCACAGGCCAAGGAGCGTAGAATCAAGAAACGTGTACACTCATCTATCAAGAAGTCCTCGCCCCAGGAGCCTAGTGTCGCCCAGACTTCAACAAAAGCACAATGCATCACGGACCTTCCATCCTCCCTTGTTGCTTCCATTGAAGACAAGCTGTCCAACCACAACGTACAATTGGCTTTGGAGTTGTTGGGTGCCACTGGTAAAGCAAATGCTCGTTCTCGGTACATGGCTTGTAGTATGCGCGTTCACCCAGATACGAATAAATTGGGAGATTCTTATGAAGAGGCAAACTCGCGATTTCGGTTACTACTGAATGCTTGGAAGATTGTAAAGGCGGAATTCAACTTGCCATGAACGAAGAAGAATGCTCTTCCTAGCCTTATCGTACTGTGCTGCTGAGTATATGGCTTTCGCTTCATTGCGATCCTGTTTATTACCAACCTTTTTTTTATTGCCTTGTCATGCACTCTTTTTTGTTGTACATTATAACCACATAAGTGGTTTTCGCTTTTTTCGCTCCTTGGTTGCTAGCCCATCGTTCTCTTGTTTGTATGTCACAAACTAGTATTGGCTTTCGCTTCACCGCGATCCCATCGATTCCCAATGATGTTTGTGACACTATCAATGCTACTAACCTACATCCTTTGTTGTGCATTTGTTGTTCAAATTTTTGCAACTATCATTCAACTTTACTTCTTTGTCCGCCGTTGGTTGCATTAAGGCAACGTGTATTCGTGTCTTTCGTATCACATGTTGGTAGTCATCTTTCTCCATCACCATCATACTCGTTATCCTCATTGATTCTATCATTGCACGCAATACACACTCATCACCGTGGGCTGTATTTACATCCTTTTTTGTCTTGCGTCGCCTTGTGCATTGCATTGTCGGCTCCCCTCTTTTTGTTTGGCAAATGGCTTTTGCTTCACCGCGATCCCATTGGTTTTCGCCACAAGACTTCCAATTCCCCTCCCCTTTTTTTGTGTTGGCAAATGGCTTTCGCTTCATTGCGATCCTATTAATTTCTGCCACCTGAGTTCCAATTTCCCTCCCGTCTTTTTGTGTTGGCGAATGGCTTTTGCTTCACCGCGATCCCATTAATTTCTGCCACGTGAGTTCCAATTCCCCTCCCTTCTTTTTGTGTTGGCAAAAGGTATTCCCTTCAGTGCGATCCCATTAATTTCTGCCACGTGGGTTCCAATTCCCCTCCCCTCTTTTTATGCTGACAAATGGCTTTCGCTTCACCGCGATCCCATTAGTTTCTGCCACGTCAATTCCAATTCCCCGCTCCTCTTTTTGTGTTGGCAAATGGCTTTCGCTTCACCGCGATCCCATTAATTCGTGCCACGTGAGTTCCAAATCCCTCGAGCGGGGGTGGAAAAAAATTCGCCCGAATTTTTTTTCGTACCCCCCACCCCCCTCCGGGGGTGGGGGTACCCCCGAAAAAAAGTTAGCACTCCATGTAGGAATTTTCTTTTTCCAGCGAGTCTAACCCCGTACTCCACTCGGAATGAATGTACTCCCCAAGCTTCGTGTTGACGTGTGCGCTCGGCTTTCGCTTCACCGCGATCCCGTTCCTCTTTCTCTTGTTATGAGCAAATCGATGCATATGTACAATGCATTGTACTTCCTGCAACATACCTGTACCAAAAAATTGATGTCTCTATCCGGCTATTGTGTGCCTGTCAAGTGTTGCATGTTCCTTGTTTCACGCATTACGGGGTGGTTGGGAACTTTAAGGGCTAAAATGTGTCAAAAATGGGCCCAAAAAGAGGTCATCGTATTTGCATCCCCCCCCCCCCCCCCCATTGCAGTCTCACACAAATGTTTCATGGTATCAACAAGTAGTACAAGCCACTTTTGTACTAAAACACTACACTTCAAACAAGAAAAAATACCTAGTACAAGGTGATGTCCACAAGTGCAAAAGGATGAGCGACATAGTTATACCAATACACAACCATTCTAAGGACACGAAGAAAACAAAGTACAATCGGGTTTCGCTTCACCACGATCCCGTTTCATATGCATTAGGCACGTGATGATTCATTGATGCCTTGCTTGAGTGCGATGGCCCCCGCCACCACAATGGCCGGTAGCAGGTAAGAGGGGCTTTGCGGGCAGATGCTACAGGACTCAAGGCATGCACATTCGGGTACGGCGAGGGTGGGGGGTTAGGCGAGGGTTGTCGGAGTTCTGCCGGCGAAGAAATAACTGGAGGGTGGTTGGGAACTTATAGGGGCTAAAATGTGTCGAAAATGGGCCCAAAAGGAGGTATCGGGCGCACTACTTGGGTGTGAACCCCACTAGACAGTGACCAAAGGTGTTCGTTCAACATCTACATTGGTTTCCATGCCAATTACCCCCTACAAGAACATGCTAGGCACCAATAACTACCCAAAAATGGCATTTTGTGGTCATTTTTGACAGATTTTGAAACCTGGGTGCGCTACCCGCGAAGCCCGTTGACGGTCGCCACCGTCGAGTTTCTCGCTCAAACTTTGTGTGATTGTACTTCACACCCATAGGTATCATCCACCAAAATTTCAACCAAATCCAAAGCACCACGACGGAGTTCTGATTTCCCCCCATTTCGCGCGTGCTGCTGCTTGCTTGTTGCTTGCTGCTGCTTGCTGCTGCTTGCTGCTGCTAAACCTGCTAGGTCCACCCTAGACACTAAAAAGGGTTATAAAACCAAGACTGGTTCCACCAGCTCGGTGACCCTAGCCCTAACCCTAGCCCTAGCTCTCACCCTAGGCTAGGGTCAGAGTGAGTGTTGTGGTCCAAAATGGAGAGCAATGATGTGACAAAAGCAGCCATGAACGAAATTGGGGGGATCTTGTTCAGCCCAATCAACATGGCTGGCATGGCCAAACCAACTGGCTGCAAAGGTTAGGGTTAGGTTTATGGTGATGGTATGGTTAGAGGGAGGGCAAGGGGAGGTAAGGGGAGCCCCACCTGGACCCCCCCCCCCCCACCACCACCCCGAATTGCCCCACTTGGCCCCCCCCCAACCGACCCTCCCGGAGCCCCCCCCCCAGCCCCTCCTATACCCCCCCCCATTCGCCCTCCCTGAACTCCCCCCCCCATTCGCCCTCCCTGAACCCCCCCCCTCAAATGCCCCCCCCCCCCCCCCCCCCCCCCCCCCAAGGGGCCTCCGGCCAACAGTTAGTTGGGGGGGTAGTTGGCGTCGAGAACCGAGGGGTCGCCCCCCCCGTGGTCTAAATCTTTGCTGCCATGGAATGAGAATGCTGAGGTTGCTGGTTTCTGTGGCGATCCTGGTGCAGCATTTGCAATGAGCACCCCAAATATGCTTTTCATTTGTAGTTGGCCTGGAATGCCCAGTGTGCTCCATATCTCTTGCCTACCTTGACCCACCAGTGCAAGCAGATGAATTTGTATGAGATGGAGGGAGCATCATTTTGCTGAAATTTCCGCTGTTGTATTCGATGGGAGGATTGGGTAACCAAAAAGAAGTGCACTGCGTTGAGTGCTCCATACAGAAACACAACAATTTGGGGGTTTGGCAGTGTTTGACATATAAATCCGCAGTTCCTTGCTCCTTTTGTGGTGACTTTGGTGAGCCAACCCCTCCCCAGTGCTCAATGTCAATATATGCGGCATGTGTGGTAAGCTGCTCACTGCACTGCATGCACTGATCAGTTGATCTCCTGGCAAAAGTGCTTCTGTGTTGTCAAGGTTTTTTCGACGAGGACAATCACAAACTGAGGTTTTATTGGATGTCCTGTGTAATGTCTAATAAGCCGTGCATTCCAGTTTGGGACCACCCCTCACCCTGCTGCTTTTGCGCAGGTACTGCCCTTACACACGCACCGCAAAGTCCAGAAACCGTCAACATTTGAACCATGTCTCAGTTTGCTCTGAAGAGATCCCCTCCATTGTGGAAGCCCTCCATTCTGTAACCACTCTTTGCAGTGGAGCACACAAACTTTCAGGCCTGCGGCAGTGCTTATGCAACGGGGGAGGATGAGGCATGAAGTCACATGTGGAGACTTTTACAGCATCCAGGCTGTTAAAAACCCCATCCTCTTTCGTCTCCTGAGACTGCTAACGACGTCATGCTCAACACAAAAGCTTCTGAAAAAACCCCCATAAGCCTGACTTCCTTCCATTTTCTGACGGTGGCATTGCAGGCAAGAATGGAATTGCCAGCAGAGAATGCTTTTTATTTCAGGGAAATATTTGGCACCACAAAATGGGCAATATGACGTAAGTGATCATCGCTTTCTGGTCCATTGGCCAGAAACATGCTGACAGCATGGGGTTGGAGCCACGTGATGTACAAACTACATTTTTTTTTTAACCGAGAGGTCCAGAATACATCACCGCACAATGTGCACCAGACTGCAATATTTTTTTTCAATGCATGCAGCACTTTGGTAATGCCTTTTTGATACAGGACCTGTTGAACAGCATGTACGATCAGGTCAAATTGCTAATCTAACCACCCATTTGCCATTGCCTGTGATACAACCTCAGTGCAGTGGTGTACAGGTCATGCAAGTGCGAGAGACAGGCCAGATTTCCTAGGCGGTGCACTTTTTGAGTGCAGAAAGTGGGATGAAAAGCGACCATAGCAGGTGTGGGAGACCATCCAGATTAAGGGTCAGATTCCCCTCTATGTCAGGGGGGCACAATACACCTTGGATGCTGGCCTTCTGGATGAACTACGGGCCTGAGAACTGGACTGCACGTCACCACTGAGCCATTTATATCAGTGGCTCAGTGGCAAGTTGCCAACAGTGTCAGTACTGCATGAATAACATGATAATGTTCCATTTGTCTTTGGGCTTATGGGGCAGCATGCAGTGTTGGAAATTGATGCTGGGGTTCGCCTGACAATGCCCATTGGCAACAAGTTCCTCCTTTATCAGGGACTCATTGGTCCGACTGCCCATTTCCCACACCTGCATTTCCCACACCTGCATTTCCCATTTCCTACACCTTCCCAACCCTGTGCATCCTTCTTCCTGCTCGTCCTCTAACCACGTAAGATCTTGCTCCCTGGGACCTCCACCTTGGACAGCACTAGAGGGGTCGCAAGCCCAACGGCCCAAGGGCCGCGCCCCAAAATATGTTTTCCTTCCTTCCATCTTGCTACCTTGGACAGGCACTGCAATGCTACATGGCATCTTCTTGGCTCCCCATGCTTGGTTTGTTCATGGTATTTGCACCAATGGATACCAGTGTCGTCCTGTGCTTTTGTGCCTGTTGTTTAATGTAGGGGTTGTCCAATTCCTGCCCATTCCTGCGTTGCCACCATGGCTGCTGATGTCGGGGATTGTTGTGGACCCCAGCTTGTGTGGCATGGTGCTGATGCAGTCTGTGTTTTGTTGTGGTTCTCCGTGTAGCCGACCAAGAAAGCGAACATATTCAAGATTCCTGACACTGGGTGAACCTGCAGCAAAAAAAATACAGAACAAAAACTTGTAAAAATTTGTTGTGTATTTTGTCATGTGCTGTGCTCTTGCCTTCAACTCTGTTTGAAATAGGTGTTTAATGACCCTAGCAGTCATTCATATATATCCGCAAGGTGCATGCAGCAAGTTGTGCCAATATTTTGCTGTGCTTCTTGCGTACACCTCTTTCTTCAACCTCCTACCACCTAATCCATGCAACCCTCAAGGATTTGACAACCTCTCACGGTCAGCGCCAGCGTCCGCGATTGTAGGGCCAAAATGAAAATGTTTCTGGCCCACCTATGCTTTGGCTGGGTAGGGTTAGGGTCACCGAGCTGGTGGAACCAGTCTTGGTTTTATGGGGGCGACTTAAGCGCAGTGCGTGCGCAGTGCAACTATTTAGGCGTCTAGCTGGGCTAGAGACCCATACTTTGAGATACTAGGGGCCCCTAGGGGCATCATGGTGACCCCTAGCAGAGGTTTTGACTTCTGGTTTTGCCCCCCTTTGTTTGGTGATCCCCGAGAATGTAGGGGTGATGTAGCATTTCCGCCCTCTTTTGGGCCCCAACCTTCCGGTGCTATTGAGGAAACCGGGACAATCTCTGAATCCACGCTTTGTTGCGTGGCCCCTCGAGTTGGGGTTAGGGACTCACAATCCACGCTTTTTTGCGTGGACCGCACCTACACAGGAGGACAATGATGATGAGGATGTTGTGGGTGATGATGGGGATTTGTGTGTCCTTTGTTGCACCAAGGCTGACCCTGAAAAGATGTCCATGTGTGACAAGTTTGAACAGCAATATTGTACAGATTGCATTGACACACACACATGTGACAATGTGACATTTCTTTGATTCTGCAACTATGTCACGTTGTGCACACAAGTTGCGTCTTCTCAATGTGGACTTTGTTGACAATGGAACACAAAGACAGTTGTGTGTCGTTGAGGGTGGCGACCAATGCGCTCTTCATGGTTTTTCCATTTGTGCATGATGTGTGTTATGTGAAGGGAAGGTAGTTTGAAACTTTCTTGAGCTGGGGCAGCTTGGGTCACCGAATTCTTAAGGGGGTTTCCAAGGGGTGTACGTGGGGGCTCTTCGGGGCGAACATGGTCTAAAAGTAGCGCGCAGTGCAAGGATTCCCCCTATAACCCTCTTCAGTTTCTAGGGTGGACCTAACGTTTTGGCAAGCAAGCAGCAAGCAGCAACCACGCGCGAAATGGGCAAAATTCACAGCTCCATCGTGGTGCTCCAGATGCGGCCAAAATTTTGGTGGATGCTACCTATGGGTGTCAGGGACAACCACACAAAGTATGAGCCAGAAACTCAACGGTGGCGGCCGGCAACGCGTGTCGCAAGTGCCGGACCTCCATTTCAAAATCTGCAATTTAGGGCCAAAATCAGCCCCTTTTTTGCCCGAAACCGCCCTAGAACCTGCTGGAAATGGCCAAATGAAGGGAAATAGTGGCTACTCTACACATGCAGCTGGACTTCGCCGTGCTGAAGAGCCCTCTAGGGCCCTCTAACTCCACAATATGACCGTGAAACGCCCCCTAAAGCCCCCCAAGGGCCCCAAAATTTGTGCACATTGGCCGCCGACAGACCCTCGAGCGCACCTAATGCACCCGCAACCACCCATTTTTGGTGGTTTCCACCCCTCAAAATTACCCGAACCAACGCCTAGACACCCGTACTCAGGCCCAGTGGGGGCACCTTAAGCGCAGTGCGCGTGCAGTGCGCGCGCAGTGCAGCTATCTGGGCGCCTGGCCGTAGTAGAAACCCATACTTTGTGGTACTTTGGGTATCGTTGTTATTTGGTAGTAGGTTTTGATGCATTGGGGATCTGGCCTTTTTGGATTTTGCCCGTGTTGCACCCACTTCTACTTTTTTGCACACATTTTTTGGCCATTTTCACCGCATCTACTCTTTTTCTTGGTAGATTGATATGGTGATAACTTTTGAGTGTGCGTTCTACAAGACATCATATTTCCCTCCTCATTTCTCAGGCCCGCTTTCTCCATAGATCTCAGTATTGGGGATAGGGTGCTCTACATCCTCTCCAATGGCTTGCTACCTCCTGCCACGGTGGTTGAGACGGCTGAAGATGGACTCCTCCACTTGGAATACTACCAAGATGGGTTGAGAGTGGTGAATGGGCAATGCAAGATGGAGTCCATCTCCATTGCCATCCCAAGTTCCGACTCGCCACCTGACTGCCTTGCATCTCCACCGCCCAACACATAGTCAAGTCCCGCCCCCCCCCCCAAAGGCCCATGGTCTTTCACCACTGCCACAAGAACCGGAAAGGTCCCCCTCAAGGTCCCCTCTAGTTCAGTTTGGGTCGCCTAATTCTAAGGGTGTTTCCAAGGGGCGTGCCTAGGGGCTTTATGGGGGGAACATAGTCTAACAGTAGCGCGAGTCCGCGCGCAATGCACGGATTCCCCCAGTGGGCTGCGGCAAGCTGTAGAAGGTAGCCCAAGGAGGTGGGTGCCAAAATGAGTCACCAAGGTCCACCGGGTGCCACAAAAAATGAGTTTTTTCAAAAATGATTGTGGACCACATGGAATGCCAAAACAAGCGTTTTTCGCATGTTTTGAGCTCATGGCGGCCCGTTTTGGCATTCGTAAAGTCCCAAAATGCCTTGAAAATGGGCGGTTTTGGGACACAAAATGGGGCACAAATGGGTTAGAAATGTGGTTTTCCAAAATGATCCCAGACCATTAGGGGTGCCTAAACAAGTGAAATGAGCGCATTTTGAGCCCATTGCAAGCCATTTTGGCCCCTTGTAAGTCACAAAATGCCTTGAAAATGGGTTGTTTTGTGAACAAAAATGGGTCAAAAATGTGTTTCTCCAAAAATGATCCTGGTCCAGTTGTGGTGCCCAAACGGATGAATAAAGCTCATTTTGAGCCTTTTTTGAGCCGCTCTCATCCACTTTCCAGTGCGTACCTCATTTGTCATTTAAGTCTTCTCGACAGTGTTCCTTCCCCCGACAGCTTGGTCCCAATATTCACTCCTCGTGAGGGTTAGGGTCCACATCCGTTGGCTTATTTAGTACAATTTGTAGGCCGCAATGCCTGTGTTACAAGGGGGCGCCTTAAGCGCACTGCGCCTGCGGTGCGCGCTCAATGCAACTATTTCGGCGCCCGGCCATAGTAGAAGCCCATACTTTGTGGTACTTTGGGCATCATTGTTGTTTGGTGGTAGGATTTGATGCATTGGGGATGTGGCATTTTTGGATGTTCACCCTACTTCACCCCTTTCTACTTTTTTGCACACATTTTTTACCCATTGCCACCACATCTACTCGGTGGATTGATGTGGTGATACTTTTTTATTACTATTAATACCACAAACGCCTCCAAGTCAACCTGCGCGAAACTTCGCGCAGGGGGTGTTGCAGATTTTTGTCGGTTGATTGATATGGTGATACACTTTAAGGGTGCCTGTTACTGGATATCATACTTCCCTCCTCGTTCTTGAGGCCCACGTTGTCCATCGATCCAAGTATTGGGGATTGGGTGTTCTACACCGCTGCAATGGTGTGCGACCTCCTGCCATGGTGGTTGAGACGGCTGAAGATGGACTCCTCCACTTGGAATACTACCAAGATGGGGTGAGAGTGGTGAATGGGCAACGCAAGATGAAGTACATCTCCTTTGCCATCCCAAGTTCAGATTCACCACCTCGCAGCGCTCCATCTCCGCCTAACACACCGTCAAGCCCCCCCCCCCTCAAGGCCCTTGGTGTTTCACCACCGCCCCAAGAAGCGCGAAGGTCCCCCTCAAGGTCCCCGCCAGTTCCGTTTGCGTCGCCTACTTCTATGGGTGTCTCCAAGTGGCGTGCCCAGGGGCTCTTCGGGGGGAACATCGTCTAGGAGTAGCAGGTAGTGCAAGGATTCCCCCTAAGGGCCCGACAGGGAGGGGGCCTCATGACTCCCCCTGCTACCCGGCCTTTGGCAACACTTTTAAACACAAAAGGTCATTGGGCTTGGTCGGGATAGGGCCTAGGCGCCCGAAGAAAAATTCTGTTTCCCGGAGCCTCCATGTCCATCACACATTGCTAGGATGTAGAGTGTATGGTTTCTCCAGGTGTATACAAGATTGCCAAGATTGCTTGATGATTTTTGGATGAGGCGTACGAGTCTTGAGACCTTTCTTACACACCGTGGATTCGCAAATGGGGCAGATTTTCTTTTTCTAGATACCTACAATGATGCCTCTTGTCTGTACGGGGGTAGTTGCCATCTTTCATGTGCGTTGTAGTGGCTCTGCCATTTCCAGTGCACAACGTGCGCTTAGCATTTTGGAGGTACGCACTAACAACGCTGTCCACTTAACGTAGAGATTGTTTTCATCCAATTTTGAACTAATTTTTGCTGTCTTTGGTCAAAATGTTTCATTTTGTGTTACTGTATGATTTGTTTGCTGGCAATAGATTTTAGTTTTTCGGGGGCGCGTTAAGCGCAGTGCGCGTGCAGTGCTCGGGCACTACAACTATCTGGGCGCCTGGCCGTAGTAGAAACCCATACTTTGTGGTACTTTGGGTATCATTGTTGTTTGGTAGTAGGTTTTGATGCTTTGGCAATGTGGCATTTCTAAATGTTCACCGTGTTTCACCCACTTCTACCTTTTTTGTACACATTTTTTACCCATTTCCACCACATCTACTCGGTAGATTGATACGGTGATACTTTTTGAGAGTGCCTGCTACAGGACATCATATTTCCCTCCTCATTTCTTAGACCCGCTTTCTCCATGCATCTCAGTGTTGGGGATAGGGTGTTCTACATCCTCTCCAATGCCTTGCTACCTCCTGCCACGGTGCTTGAGACGGCTGAAGATGGACTCCTCCACTTGGAAGTTTCTAAGTGTCTATTTTTTTTCGGTGCCCGTTCTTCCGCAATGCAAAGGGCATGTGTGGCCTGTTGAACATGCCAGCACCTGGTGCAACCCAAGGCACTCAGAACGTGTCCCCCTCTTCAACCGACCTTGTCGCGCAGCACCCTACCTGCAGCGCTAGCCCCGAGCGCCTCTCAAAGCTGCGTCGGCTGGACAGTGATGACCTCAACTAGAGGAGCCCTCCAACAACACGACGAGCGTGCCAGACTCTTGTCACACGACTACCTGTGACCCCGGGGACGGTCTTCTTGGTGCTTGAGATTAGAGGACTCGTTCTGCTCACTAAGGCAACACAAGGGGACATCTTGCATATCCTGTAAAATGTCGTGGTTTGAAGTCACCGAGCTTCTTGTCTTCGAGGATCTTGCAACGAACTGTGACCTGCGATTAGTGCTAGCACAGCATGAGTGCCAGCCAAAATGTATGTTCTCCCCCACGGGCTGCTGAAGCGTCAGCGGTCATCAAAATGGCTTCTGATATCGAAACAGTCACCGAGCTATCCATGGAAGGCCCGCGCAAGCTAAACCAGGAAAGGAAATCTCCATGCGACATTTTGCCCTGGCCGACAAAGTGAAGAAAGCGCAAAAGGCGAATCTAGCAAAGCGTGCTCCATGTGATGAATTTGAGGCTGCTACAGCTGAGGTGTGCCGGATCCAACATGAATTTTTGTAGCTTGTTTCCAAATTCAATCATGACCTGCTCATTCAGATCACACAACAGATAACGGACATTGAAACACAGCGCCAAGCAGTTGCACACATGCTGGCCGAGCATGCTGAGGACCCTGCACAGTCTACAGAACAACAGGCGCGGCACCACCAACTCCTGGCCCAACCTCATAATCGGTGCGACCAGATGGTCAAACTTATCCTCAATGGTGGAGACTGCGCGGGGGCCAAAGATACCATCGAATGCCAAAAAGCTCAACTGGCATGGTAGCGGTCAATACTACAGCCCAGACGCCCACCGACTTTCTCTGATGTCCAAACACAAAGCCAACCAAATCAACAAGGACAATCCTCTGCAGCGACAGGCTCAGCGGCAACTACAGGAGGCTTCTCACGCGCCAATGTTGACGCCGTACACAACATGCGTGCCACACAATTTGGGGGAGGAGTGGAGCACACCCCGGAACTCAAAGCCGTGGAACAACAAAACCCCTTGCTGCGGTTCTTATGGAAGGACTACAAGATGGTTTTCCAGTCGCTGTCCCTATCGTGTATGGAGCAGGCTACACTGTCCTGGAAGCCCCTGGGCGACCTCAGCCCATCAGATCTAGAGGCCCGGATTCGTAACAGTGACCCTAAGCTGCTGTTTGTCATGAAGGAAGAAGAAATATGCCAATTTGTGAAATTCGAGGTCGATACTCAACTCGTACCATCCTTTCACCCATCCAGACTTGATATGTCGGTAATCACACAAGAGGATGTCAGGCTCGCACACTGGAGTGACACAATCCTTGGCAAACTGCCATGGGTCCCGGAATCCTTCACCAAATGCTCTCGGCCACTAGTGAGGCCTGATGGTCGCACGGTGCATGCTGTTGTCATCATATCCACGGCCTGGTCCATTAAACAGTGAGTGGAACCAGAGCCTAGACAGGTCCGGCTGCTTGGCCCTAACTCCAGTTGGGGAAGGATCAGATTGCACTCCCACCACCGCCTCTTGCGGTGAAGGCCATACAGGTGAAAGAGGATCAGCTCCCGGTGTTGATGCGCCAGTTACAACTCAAAGGGGCCCAGTGCTTCCACCATTCGGGGAAGAGACGGCGGGGACCCAAACACGGACAGCCTGGTGTGGAAACCAAGGTGTTTTATGCCCAAATCCCCCACAATGACACACGTGCCTTCACAAAAAACACGCCCAACTAGAATACTTTGCAGTCATGTCACTGTCTGAGCTTGAACACTCTGATATCGCTGAATGTGATGTCGTCCTAGAAGTGTTCTATAAAGCCAGTCTAAAAGAACGATACACCGAACATCTGTGGATTACCATGTATTGTGCTTTGTGCAACTGCAATTCCTCTCCACGGCACTGCGTGAACTTAAGGCCAAAGGCCTGTTGTTCAAAGATGAACGTGCTAGGGGGTGCGTGAATGATGTGCAAGCAGAGCCAGACGGAGAGTCAGTTGCATCCTCTGACTCGGTAGCACCTGAGTCGATGATATTTTACGACGCGCCCCCGTGGTTTGATGACTCAGCACTAAAGCAAACGCTGCAAGCCGCGACTATTCAAATAGAGAAGGGCACCAGAATGGCCTGGAACCCAGGAAAGCCCACGGGAGCTGCCTGGAGGGTCTCAGGTCACGGTCACAAGGGCAGGGAGGGCATGGTGCTACATGACACGAGGTTCAATGCAGACCTCACGTTTATTTCTCTTTCTGAATATCCACAAATCAAGAAATTTTTTGTTCCAAAGGAGGGACGTCGTTCCCTCCTTCCAGGTGACAATTCCACGGCAAAAACTGGCCCATCACATGTAAATACGGTCAGCAATGCAGCATCATGATGCGCAACACGCCTGGAGCACACCAACAACAAGGTCCTGAAGGGACCTTTCTGGCGTGCCAGCCATAGGTGACGCACGCGTTCAGACAAACGCTATTTCACACCCAAAGTGAGCCCGAGGAATGATAGTGGGGGACCGAAGAGTTTAGGGTACGGCAGAAGTCTGGGGCCTACCCAATTCTCTGCGCTCACCAAAAATATCAATGGTTTGCCCAGCAAAATGCAAAGGGTAACCACCGGAAAAAGGTCACAAAGACCACCATCCTTGCCAAATATGCCCATTCCAGTTGCCTAGATTTTGTGGGTATATAGGAACCCCACCTCTCCAATACCCATGCTAACTTTCACAGTGCCAACAAGATTTTCAATGATTGGCACTTTGCCTTGATCTCCAACCTGTCCGCCGATGGACGAGGTGGACCTACCATTGCGGTTCATCAAAGATGGACTTTTCTTGATTGTTTTGCGCCGGATGTGCGTATTTTATGTGCCCTGTGTCGAAACATAGAGCGGCAAATAGTACTTGTTGTCACTGCCCACTTCCACATTAATCCTCGCGCCTGAGAGTGCCAGTGGAACCACTTGCACGCGTGCCTGTCCTCCATGGACGGAGTGCCAATTATCCTCTTAGCGGATCCTAACTCCTTGATTCACCAGGCCCTTGATTGTGCCAAGCCGCCCAAAAACGAAACACAAGACATGCTGACTGCCAAAACTGCAGAGGTTCGGGCACTTGAGGCCCTTGGACTGACGGATGCGTGGACGCATGTTCACTTTGATAGGGGGTCCCAGAGCATGCCAAAGGGATTCACCTGGCCAGCATATATAAATGACAAAGACAAGGACAAAACAACTTTGCTATATCGCAGACTTGGCAGAATTCATGTGCCTAAGCACATGGCACTTAGGCGTCACAAGTTGCCCACCCTCTAGGACCCCGTATACGCGCGATGTGAGAGTATTCTACATTTCTACTTTGAGTATGATATTTGACATACGTGACCAATGTTGTTGGCAGCCCTGTGAAACACCTATTGAAATAGGTGTTCGTCGTTAGCCTTGTGTATCCACTTCTTCTAGTGTGTTGTATTTGACGTTTTTCTGAAGCTGCCAGAAAATGAGGCTAGTTTTTGGGTAACACTGCAAACAACTATGTGTATATGCGGTTTTTGACCCTTCTGGCTGAAATTTCGTCCAGCTTTTTGGTTTCTCCGTGAATCAGTGTAGTTATTTTCATTTTTCTTCGGTTTGGCTGAAATTTCGGCCAGGTTTTTGGTCTGTGCACTATTCAAGCACTCATAATCCGCTTTTTGGTCGGATGGGCCGAAATTTCGGCCACCTTTTCCTATTCTAGTACATATAAGCAATTGTCTCCCCTTCGAACACACATGGCCGAAATTTCGGCCAGCTTGCAACTGTCATTGTTCATGAGTATTACACCTCACACTCATACATAGCTGTTTTCTCGTTTCAGCATTAATGACTTCTGCTATTGCTGTAAATGTCGTACATGCTGCAATTACTGGTGCTTTTGCTGCAGCAGCAAAAGGGCTGTTGCGAAATGCATTGGTGGTGGGACTCTGCAAAAGCTTTTGCAATTCTGCCTCATGTTGCGGAAGAATCGCAGGAGCTGGCACTTTGTGACACAGTTGAAGGCTGCCGCCACCGAGAAGAAGCCCGAACGATGGTGCATGACATTTTTGTCACATTTCCATGCCCCATACTGCCTTCTGCGCGTATGGCCCTCCCATACTCTAACTTTGGGTCTGGTTACAACTGGGGTATTATGTACAGCCGCCAACGCCGTAAGGTCGGAGTCCTTCGTCAGTGTAACACTAAGCAGGAGTCCATTCACCATCGTGCTGGACTAGCAGCACACAACTTGTGGAACACCATGCACCGTAGGCAAGTTTTTTTATCGTTTGATAACCTGAGGCGTCACAGGTTGGGAGCTGATCCCCATTCACCCGAGTAAACCCCAAACTGTACAGGTGTCGCTGCTTTGCACACTTCTGCCCTACCTGCATATCCGGGTGTGCCGGAGCTGGCCGAAATTGGGGCCATGGTACCAAAGGTTGCAGATGACATCTTCCGCTCACATAGAGCATTGTTTGATCACATTGATGTTGCCAAACAAGGTATTCAGAGAGTTTGGGTTCGTTCCCTCAACTGGAGATCCTTTTTCCTGTCTGAGCTCCGCCCCGGCACACACAAAGAGCTTTTGCAACTCGTGGTTGATTTGTCATGTGTGCAACACGGCACCAGGCGCTGTGTTCCGCTGCTTGTAGACATTAAAATACACTTTGCCCTACTTAAGCTGTGTGATGGTGCCGCTTATGTTTCGTGGAATGTACCGCAACTACTGTTGGGTTTTCCTCTAGTATACGGTGTATGGCATAGCTATAAGTACTGCATTGAGTTGCTCTACAGGGCCTTCCTGTCGTTCATTAAGTTTTTTGAGCAGGGGAATAGCCTTCACGATTGGTCTATCCTCCCTCGCAAGGTCAAGGTCATCATGAGGTTTGCCATAAGCCAACCCAAGTTTCGTCTGTGCTGGTATGGGTGTGACTGTTTCCTGCTGTGTTTGTTTTTGTAGTTGTCTTTTGTATTTAAGAGATGACGGTCCTTTTTCAAGGTTGACAATGAAGGTGACACTTGCTTTTGATGGATCAGCCGCGGCCGAAGCAGCACTTCAGATGCTACGTACACTGGTCTGCCCGGAGGATGAAGTCACAGTGTACCAATGCATTGAGAAGCCGGGTTTCTGTGCGTGCGTGTCAGAACCCATCCCTATTGCCCACACTGTAAGTCGGGCGGAGGCAGAGTGTAAGCGTGTGGCGGAGCAACTACAACAAGCAGGGTTCAGGTCCGTGAATGTGATTGCGAGAATCGCAGATGATATTGAGGAAGACTTGATGGATGTGTGCGAGGACAGTGAGATGTTGGTGATGGGGACCAACAAGAAGACCGTATGGGACATAGCCTTCAACGGGTCCACGTCGACCTACGCCTTCACCCACTTTAACGGCAGCGGCAAGGTCCTTTGCATCGCCCACGCGCTGCCGGAGTGCGTCGCCCACCCTGACACCCTGCCACAGTCGCGAAGGGATTCAATTCATGGCGCCAGTGACAGCGGCCTCATGAGTCAATGCACGGCCTCAAGCGTGGGGTACAGTTCTGGCCTTATGCACCACAAGCACCCGGGTCTGGATCATTCAGAGACACTGAACGCCGGCCATGAGTACCTGGTGTTCTTCGATGGCTCTGCCAGCGCTGCCGATGCGGCGCGATTTGTGGCGGGGCGGATGCGCCCTGTGGACTCAGCATGCCTCATCTGCGTTTTCGAGAAACGGGAGGTTCATCTTGGTTTTGAATATCCGGTATTCTATGCAGCGGCCACCGACGACCACAGGATCAAGGAATGCCGACGAATCTTGAGCGATGGTATGGCCATCATGAAGGAGGAGTGCTGTCCTGAGGCTGCTGCCAACCTCAGTACAAAAGTGGTGAGGGTGCTGTACAAGGATTCGGGCATTCTGGCAATGACCAAACAGACCCGAGCAGGAGAACAGAAACTCTGTGGACACGTATCTCAAACCATTGCTGTGGTGGGCTCCTCTCAGCGAGGACCCTGGATGCAGAATTTGGCAGGCTCCCCTGGTATTAAGCTGCTGCATGGGTGCGATGTTCCACTAATTGGTGTCCACTCCACCAAGGCCCTGTAGTTGGCATCGGCAACAGCCGGGAGCCAGGTGCAGAGGCGGGCACTTCAGGGCACATAGACGCCACTGGGTGGTCGATCCACTGAGTAAACTGTTCCCTGCTTTTGCGCTGTGCTCCCCCCATAGTGTACAACAATTGCTTTTTGCTTTTCCCTTTTGCCTTGAGGTGTTGTGTGCAACACTTATCATCATAAGCCATTGCTTTAGACACACCACGTAGTGTACCATATCTGTTTTCTGTTTTCTTCCTTCCCCCAGCTTTTATGTGCAACGCTTTGCATCATTCCTTTATACAAAAGCGTCCAGGACATTAAAAGCCACATACCCTTGTAAATAATACACTAATCCTCCCATGGTAGGAGCGGCCAGGGCGCCAAGGCCTTTGTGCCCAGGCGGAGGCAGACTGCCTGTCCCAAGGAACTGCCAGTAAGCTGATTGGATCCCTACAGCCCTGGGCGACCTCTCCTGGTGCACCAAACAACCACAACGGTCAGCCTGTGGCCGAACGAGGAGAGCGAGCACAGGGTTTGTGTTGCACCCGCCTCTGGTTGTGTGTATGTGTGTTGGCGTGGTGTGCTAGGTATTGCCTTTGGTATATGCCGGGGGTGTGTAAGGAAGCAAGGTCTTTTTACACATGTATTTGGGGCATAGTAAGGCTCGGTACATCGCCCGAATGGCATCCTTTTTGCTAATGCACTATTGATGCGACGACAGCGAACTGACGGGCATCTGTTGCCTCATTTGCATATATATACAAGTACCTTCAAAGGTATTGCCCCCCGGGTTGTGTCGGGGGTGTGCGGGCAAGCAAGGTCGGTTTGTATGTGTATTTCGGGGCACGGCACGACTCGGTACATCGCCAGAATGGGATCCCTTTGGCTGTCCTTTTTACCGCACTATTGATGCGACGACAGCGAATTGACGGGCATCTGTTGCCTCATGTGCATGTATATATACGTACCTTCTATCTTTGCACGTTCTTTTGTGTGGAGTAGTGTTTTTAGCACTGGCCCTGCGCCACTGCGTGGTATCTGAGGTATTGATGGGGAGGGAGCGTCCGTCATGTCGGTGTATGGGGAGTGTTTGCGCCCAGCACTCGCATATCGACGCTTCTTTTCGTGTTCTGTTTGTGTGTGCTCTTGGTGGTGTATGTGTGTGGATTTAGACCAAAATGAGGTTTGCCATACGCAAACCCAAGTTTGGTCTGTGCTGGTATGGGTGTGAGTGTTTCCTGCTGTGTTGGTCTATGTAGTTGTCTTTTGTATTTAAGAGATGACGGCCCACCCACCCACCCACCATGGTTTCTATGGCACGTGCTGCTTTATGCGACATCACGCCCAGCACTTGCATATCGACGCTTCTTTTCGTGTTCTGTTTGCGTGTGCTCTTGCTGGTGTATGTGTGTGGATTTAGACCAAACATATGGACAAGACCTTGCTTGGACTCATGCTAGCCACATTGTCCAATAGAGGCAGACTAGATGAGCGTGTAACTGCCCTGCTGAGTAGCCAGCGGGACTTGACACCCATGCAGCGCAAGGGTCTGCGTATGTTATTAGCCCTTAAGGCTTTGCTGTACACATAATGTGAAGTTGCTTACATCATTGGGACTTTGGTGCGTGAGTGCAACTGGGTGGGCCCAGGGGCAAGTACCGGGATTGTTGCTAAGGAGGCGCTTGAGATGTCCCTACTGCTCATGCTGAACATCCTAAAGCCCGAGGAGTAGTTAGCCACGAAGTATGTGAAAACCACTGCTGTTGCTCTTTTGTTTTGGAGTTAGTGGCATTCCGCCTCCCTAGGATGTATCCACTGGGAGGAGCTGGGCGAGGCACTTGTGAGTCGGTTCTCGGCCCACTGTCGTCGCAACACTGCGTGTGCTAGTGTCCAACAGTCGTCTGATTTGTTTCTGACACTTCCCCCTGTCTAACCGGGAGAGAAAGTTTTGCGTGGTGTGCTGACTGAGAGAGCTGTGGCAATGTTCTGTGCCAATCCGAAACAATTCACGTTGACAGCCCATACACAGAGCATGCCCATATGTGTTCCCGTTCCTGACTATAAAGTTCAAGTGAGAAGACTGGATGCAGTTGAGGATCTGTCTCTCCCCGGTACCACGTCTAGGACACGAATCACCACACACGAGTTAAAAGTGGTTCTGTTGCATGCACTCTAAAACCCGGTTGCGTGTACCAGGGTGCCTAAGGGTGTTAAGGATTTTGTACAAACAAATGCACCCGCTGGCACTGCTGCCCAGCAAGGGGCATTGCGTATTGCACAGGCTTCAATCCGCGAACCGTGCACCGCCTGCTGCTCCTGCCGCTGCTCCTGGTGGGATTGCCTTGCCCCCAAAGCCACCCCCGAAGCCCTGAGCCAGAGCCCCCCCCCAGTACCCTCCCCAGTCCCCCCCCCCCCCCCAGTACCCCCCCCCTTGCCCTAATGCTTCCATTGCCATTGACTCTTGTGATAGTGACCGGGAGATTGATTGTGATGCAGACAACGTTGCCTCCTGTGAAACCCTAGATGAGGCAGAACACATCGGTGTGGATACCCAAAACTGGGACTGATTCTTGTTTGCACCTGTTTTTGTCACTGTGGTATGCGTTCTGCCACGCATTGCCAGTGATTTTGGTGTGTCTATTTGCTGCTTTGTGTTTTTGTTGTTTGGTCATATGGCTACCCCCGGAACACAAATGACATAAGGTTGTGGCCGAAGTTTTGGCCAGCCTCTCTGAATGGTATTTCTGCACAGTGATTTAACATGCAAAGTAGTGCCGGCCGAAATTTCGGCCAAGTTATCCGATTTTCCTGTCAGGCAGTAATTAAGGCGCCTTTTTGGAAGGAACCCAAATATGAGGGGTTGCGGGGATTGTTGCAGAAGCCTGTTGCTAAGCCTGTTTGTGAAAAATCGGATACTGGTGTGGTTAGTATCCAGTGTGCTAGGCATTCCCTCGTTGAGACAAGCACAGGCAAACTCATTGCAGAATGAGGCCGTGTGGAACTGATGGCAATGCGTTGTGGAATCCCCGTTCCCAGTATCATTAGTTCACTGCCCTTTGCTGCTTGCGTCATTGAGGTGCCGCGCCTTTATACAGCTGGTTTGCATAACCCTGTTGCGCAGCTGCTTCTGTCCGGTGTGCCTGTGTTCATTGCGGGTGAGTCCGCTGATGTGAAAGCCACTGCTGCTGCTTTGAAGGCCACTGTAGCTGAGGATATGTATCAGTGTGATGTTTCAATCTACAATTTATCAACCAGTACCCCATTGTATACCTCCACTTCCCAGGTGGTTTCCATTTGTTGTGCCACCGCCTTTGATACTAGGTTGCTCCGTTACGTGGCTTATGCTGAAGGACCCATGTCCTCTGTGATGCCTGTTGAGATATTCTCATTTCTTTTGAGCCTGGTTCCGGTCCCAAAACGGGCAGGCAACTGGTTTCTGTTGGGGACTCTGTCTGTGTACTTTGCAAGCATGATGTCTACCAGGTTTTCCAAGGACTGTAATGTTGTGTGTGCCCTTTTGGGTGAGGAGACCGTTGTGCCTGGTGAGTTTGTTCATTCCATCAGCGCGGCTATCACCGACGCCGACACGTGGCCCTCCAAGTCATGGGAGGATGTGTACCATGACTTGGGGGCAGGTTTTCCTGTGGATTGTTGTGGGGTCAGGTATGTAGATGAGGATCCTGAGGAGCAAGATGGGGAGGGAGAGTCGCAACCAGAGACACACACTCCAAAGAAGAAACCCAAAACTGCCCCTGCCCCCTCACCTAGTGGCACGCAGTGCGCTCAAGCCACCCCCGCTTCCTCCTCAAGCACTCCGGGCCCTATTGGCAAAGGTATGAATGCTTTTGTGAATCATTTTTCACCACCCCAGGGTGGAAACACACAGTCACAGCACTCTGCCAGTGCCAAGCATGCTGCTGCAGCCACTGCCAAGCCTCGTGCTAACACAGGTGCTAAGTAGCCCCGTGCATTTGGTCTCCGCAAGCGGTAATGCCAGTCCTAATCCTGATATTGCCTGCGATTTGAAGTCTGGCCGACATTTGGGCCAGCATGCAGTCTTCATCCTCTTCATCCTCTTATTATTGTGTTTCTCCACAGGCACTGCAAAACTCTGTTTTGATTGGTCTGGTGGCAAGTATTTGCTTGTAATTGAGGATATTACATTGTACACCATGTTGAAATGTCACTGCTCCTGTGTTCCTTGCTCCTGTCTACTGTCATAGGTACCCATTTCAGTGATCATATTTCGAGTTTCGATGGAGCTGGCCGAATTTTCGGCTAGCATGCAGCCTTCAGCCTCTTCAGCCTCTTATTATTGTATTTCTCCAGAGGCACAGCAAAAGTTTGTTTTTATTGGTCAGGTGGCAAGTATTTGGTTGTAATTGAGGATATTACATTGCACACCATGTTCAAATGTCACTGCTCGTGTTTTCTTTGCTCCTGTCTACTGTCATAGGTACCCATTTCAGTGATCATATTCCGAGTTTCCATGGACGTGGCCGCAATTTCGGCCAGCTTAGGCTTCTCTGCCAAATAGGACCATGTGTTTGGACATTTCTCGAAGAGCCCGCCGAAATTTCGGCCAGGTTGGTGAAAATAGGAAATACAGGTACATGCTCTGGGGGTATAGTTTTCTGTGTGCTTCGATGAAAGGTGTGTTTGGGGTTCCCTTGCGTGTGGAATATAGGGGGGTTTTGTGATCACCCTGGAAGAAAGGGGAGAGAAAGAATAGGCAGCCCCCCCCCCCCCCCGCACTGAAAAATGTGGTTATGCCCATGCGCCTGTGACACGGGGGCGTATGCGAGCCCAGTTTCCGTTGCCTCATGGCCGCACTGGAATGCAATGGTCTAAATGTAAAACAACACTATATTTTGGGGATTGAACATCTTTATTTTCAAAATCTGTGTGTTGCCACAAATGCAAATAATGGCATATGTTTGAAGTACACACCTTGTTTTTGCATGTTGCCACCGGGGGAGTATGGATACCCAAAAAATATCACCCCCTTTTACATACTTTTCCCCTCACTACAACATGGACTTCCGTGGGCCATAGCGCCAGGTGGGGGGTGGGCAACTTGTGACGCCTAAGTGGCAGTTGCAGCCTCTGAAGTTCACACCGCCATCCTTGGTCGCTCCAATCAGAAAGCGGTGGTACTCAAGGCTGCCCATGTTCAACCCCCAACCCCCCAGATGGAAACGCCCCCAACAGTTGTTGCAGGATAAGCAGCTGGTGGTTGACATTGAACAAGAGCTCAATCACGCCCGAGGGGGGGGGGAGAAAGTAACCCCCCCCCTCCCCCCGCGAGTATGAGATACCTTTAAGCCCTACACCGATGGGGGCAAGCTGAGAAATTCACAAAACGGCACGCCTGTGAATATGCTGTTTCATGAACGTCCGCTCAGTTCAACAACCTACTTGCACTCCTAGTCCCTCTATTGTACATTATGTTCTTCCTCAGGGTTGGAAATTTCTATATTCGCAGGGGCTGCGCCCCCAAACACACGCAGGAGCGTTTTCTATGCTGGTAGCCTGCCATGAGGCTGACACTAGGGACAGTGGGGCTGGAGCAACTAGCGTTGCTCAAGGGAATGATTGCGGATGAGCCCATGAGCGACACCTCACACAAACAGAGGAGAAAGCAGATAGACAGGCTGATGGTGAACCTACAGTCAAAGAAGAAAACGTCTTGGCTGACAGACGCACAAGGTAATGTTATCATAGATCCATACAAGGTAGCACAGTTCCTATGCGATCACTGGTCTGGTATATGGGGGCGATGCTGGAGGCCACACTTGATATTTTCAAGGAGTTTTTCCTGGTCTCTGGGCTGCAGATACACCCCGGAAAATCTGCCTTTGTTGTAACAAAGGCTGATCGTGCTAAAAACATGGGTATTGCCTGTGCTGCTGCTGACTGCGAGTGCATATGTGGCGGACCACACCATATCATCTGCCCTCACCAACATCCACAACATACTCTTCTCATTTGACTCCTGGGGAGTCACACTGCACCAACTGTCGCAACCCAAGGAGAATGGGGGACACGCTCTCCAACTGGCACACACCCGGCCAATGGCCCAAGCTGGGCTCCCCGTAGTGGCACGCGTAGCTGAAACATGTATATTTCCATCGGCCCCTGTACGAGATTTCTGTAGATGGTGTAATACCGCGGGACTAGTTGTGCAGCCACATTTCCTACCTGTCACCCAGCTAAGTACCCTACGCAAGCCTTGGCAACCACGTTGCTTCTTGGCCTGTAGCCTTCGGCCCTTCTCGGAGGCCCCCAGGTTTACAATGGACCGGTTGACCTTTGAGAATGTGCGTGACCTGCCCGTCTGGCACTCTGCTATTTTCCAAAATAAGCACCACCGTGCATACGTTGCCCCGCGCTTAGTCTGAAAAGGGGTTCTGACGGTAGACCAGTTGCTGGACGACCAGTTGCAAGTACTACCCATCCGTGCCAAACTTATGGGAAACACCTGGGTTCCTGTTTATGCCGCTGCCTTGAAAAAGTTCCAGACGAAGGTCACCTTTGACTTGTCTCGGCCCACCGCGTGGGTGCATGGGTGGGCAGAGTCCTTGACCCTGCACCACATTGCACCCTCGCCCCAGGTCACACACCGCCAAACCAAAGATGTCTGGTCGAAGTTTTGGAACTGCCAATACCCGCCGAGCTTGACTAACTTTGGGGGAAACTGAAAGTTCACCACCGAATACAGCCGATATCGCACATTGACAAATGCCCGCTGTGCCGCACACAAAAAGAGTCTATCTCTCATTCGCTTAGATACTGCAAGTTTTACCCGTATGTCTATGTCTTGCGCTCCAAAGCGTTTGGACTGCATACCACCACTTGGAGATCAAATGCGCTTGAGGCCACCAAAACAGTGGATTCCTTCCTGTAATCGGCTGCCAGGAAAGCCCACTGGTGGACCCGGTGTAAGGCGTCCTTTAGTCACACACCCTCGCTGAATACCTTTCTGTGTGCGTGGATTGACACCATTCTAATACTCTTGCAGTGGCAACCGCTTGAACACTTGATCCAACCCCCGCTCGAGTTCAGGCACTTTGTACAAGAGTACAACGAAACTGAGGTCCTCCCTGCTCGTGAACTGTCGTGGTGGGCGCAAAGAGTTCCAAAGTCCCCCCCCTCGGAGAAAAGGTAACAATCACACATGTCGCAAATCGCTTTGCTTCTTATGTCCAAATCCCTACCCATTTCCCACAGGATTTAGCGAAAAAACCTGGGTATACATGCCGGGATTCGGAACCATTGCTGCCAAAATGCTTAGGATAAATCCGGACCGGAAAAAAAACGCTCGGGATATATTCTGTGGCCGCTCGGGATATCGCTTGGGATTTATCCGGGGGCCGCTCGGGATATTGCTTGGGATTTATCCGGTGGCCGCTCGGGAAATCGCTTGGGATTTTTCCGGTGGCCGCTCCGGATATCGCTTGGGATTTATCCGGGGGCCGCTCGGGATCCTTCTCAGGGATTTCTGCCAACGTGCCTTACCCAATCGGTAGGCGTGTTTACAAAAGCCAGGTCACACCCAACCCATTTAACACCCCAGCAGATGCATTTCCCAATGTGCCCAACCCACCATCATTCCTTTGTTTGACAGATCTTTTGCTACATAACCCCCACCCTCAACATCCCTCCTCCCTCCACATGCCCTGTCCCATGTGCACTGTGCATCACCATTGTTGTTCTTTGCAGACTTTTTCTTGACCGGAGAGCCCCTTAAGTGTTGGCCGCGTCCGATGAAGGTGCCTAATTGTACGGCACTAGAGGGATGGGGGACCATGGACCATGGTAAGGTAAGGTGAGTAAGCCCAGGAGGGGGCACCCCCTTGTAGAGTCAAACAATGATTGTTGTGGATGGTACCTGTGCATGCACATGACGCATTAAAGGGTAGGCCACACGTGGTGCGCTCGTTAAACCCTTGTTTAGGTTACCCTAGGGCTCCGATCTACGTTCTATAAGAGAACGCTCGGAGTTCCTTAAGCTTTCTTTCTTGGAGGGACCTGTTTCGGGGCAGTGTATTATTTTCCACTCGAGGACCCGTATAATACGGCGAGGGTGGTTAGGTTCCAATACTCGACACAGTGCCCGCATGTGTATCTTTCAGGTGGTGTAGGTCAGGGTGATTGGTGCACTTCGCTGTCTTCGACAGCGCAATTTTTTGCCTAGCAAAAAGGGCGCTGATCACACCAAACGTTGGGAAGAGAAGATGCAGAACGACTTCGCCATGAACGACACATACTCACGTTGCGCCGCAATGCACTCCTTTCCTCCAAGCCTTGGCAGGGGTGTGCGTAATGGCGTCCTTGTCAGGCCACAGCCGCTTAGCAGCGCTGTTTTTGCTCGCATTTTCGCAAGTAGGCCACTAGGGCCTTCAACTTGTTCAACTACAACTCCAAGTAGCGTGTGTGTGTTGGTGTGGCAGGCCTGGATGGTCTCATCCTTCGAAGGCTTGGTCCACAGTAGGGTGAGTAGGACCTGTAGTGTCTGTCCCACCGTCCCGCCAGTTTCCTGGAAATTTTACAGGGTTTTTGGTGGGCAGTGGCAGTGGTAGCCTAGGTTTTGGCCGCATAGCAAACAGGCGTTCTTTATGTCTTCGTGTTTGCATGTTTGCAGGTGCATGCCCCCCCCCCCCCAAGACAGTTTGCTACAGGTCCCCCCACAAGGGGCACCCTTTCAGTTAGTTGCAAGCACACATACCCCTTAAACCCCTCCCCCCTGCTCTCGATACCTTCCACGAAGCAACCAGCCCCTGACAAGGAAACAAACAAAAGTCAGTTAAACACAGGGGTCCACTGCCAGCACCGCATTGCAAATTCTCTTTTTTCATGCAATAGCAAAGCATTCAGTTGCTCACCCTTCTTATGTCCCCCCAGTCAACACTATAGGACCTCAAAAATCAATCTAGTATTCGATTCAACACAAAGACCCAAAGCACCTCACACAAGCAGCACAAAAAAATTTAAATTGTCTGCAACTTCCCTAACCTGATAAAGTCGTGAAATGTGTGGAACCCGAAGGCAAGGGGCAAGAAGGCGGGGGTGGCCCAGGCGGGAGGGTAGGAGAGGAACTTACAGGTGTTTATTTTTCAAGCCCACCCTGCTCTCTTGGACCCCTTGGGTGCCTGGGCGTCCTCTCCTCCCCCCCAGTAGGGCAAGAAGGTGCAAATTGCCTGCGCGGGCACCTAGCCATAAGACAACACCTGTTTAACTGAGAAAGGATGGTTCGCCAACAATGAATGTAGTTTTGGATTTGTGCTTGCTATGCCCCAACCTTGTCCTGTCCTCACAGCCATGGAATGGATGTTTCAGCAACAATTGCCCGATTGGTTGTCACCACCGTCACCCCCACTACCCCAACCCCAGCCTCTGACTGTGACATCCGTGCCCAGCCCCCCGTGACCCCCATCACACCGGACTCCGTCACCCATACCCCTTGTGCCCCATGCGGTTTCCCCTCCAACACCACCTTCCCAACTACCGAGCGCCCCCCCGCCCCGAAATTCGCCCCCGCACATGTTCCCACCCCGCCCTTAGCCTCGGGTAGTGACCCCCTTACCCCCCGGACTGAATAGCTCTTGTGGCTAACCCTGCCGGGGCTGGACAGTTGGTTCGACATGGGATGGTCACGCTACGCGTTTGCCCTGCGCTGTCATGGCCACGTGCACATGTCGCAGCGCAGCCAGCACCTTAGCCGTTCGCACTTTCTCAACCGCTCGCTGGAGCGTGCGAGGATCATAGTTCGGGCGACCCAAGCCCCAAAGCCCCGGACTTCTTTGCTGCCTGTGCCGCCTGCCACATGCCACCTTGCACCTCCTGTGGCCCGCAAAATGTTTTTCCAATGCAACATGTGTTGCATAATGTCAAAATGGCCATTAGTCGTGCATGCAGTGTTGTTGGGCGCGTATTACCCCCCGCAGATGCAAACCTACCGTTCCAGTATTTGGTTACCGTGGCAAAGCGCTACGGTATCACAAAACTGCCTGTTGACTCCCGTCAGCATCGCTCGTTACTGGGACGCCGCTTCCGGACCGGTGTTTCGCTGACGGGTCGGGAGGTCAGGTCGCTTGCGTCACGGCTTGCACAAAATGTTGCCCTTCCGTTGCCTTACCATGTGTTGTTCCTCTCGATTTGTCACATCGTTATTCTAATCTGTAGTGGTACCCTACAAATACCCACCAGTGAATGGCGCATACGGGGTCTGCTTCATGTGTTTGTGATGCACCTTATCCTAGAATACAATGAGGAAGGTAGCACACAAACCCTGTATTGTCATGGTATGGAACATATTTTCCAACTGCCTTGGTCACCGATGGGATGTACAAATGAGGAAGAAGAGAGGGATCTCAGGCTTGGCAAGCGGTTTGCCCACCTCATCTCCACCGTGGCAGACAAAAGTATTAAAGAGACGTTGGGGCATGAAATGTATGTCAAATTCCTGGGGCGCCGTGCCCGTCGCTGTGAGGTCCATCTGTGGCACCGAGAGAGGCGGGGGGTGGTTTTGGAGCAATGTGCGGTCAGTGCCTCCCCCATTTGGAGGGTAGTGTTCGAGCGATTGCTCGCAAAAATTTTGGACAACAATACGTTCAGGTGCTACATGCATATGAGCACCCAGTCAGTATATATAACCACTGACACCTGCAAGCCGCAAACGGATGTGTACTGCATCTGTGGCCGTTGTGGTCCTGAGCGGAGTGGGCAACGACGCTGGACCCTTGCAACGATGGTAGCGGTACGGCAATGGCCCACATTCAACTATGCCAGTGGGAACCCTTATCTAACCAAAAAACAGCGGAAACAATTGGCCAAGGAACAGGCAAAAGGCAAGGCAGTGGTAGGTAAGCATAGTACAACCCGCGAGCAGGGGACGAAGGTGACAGTGGTGACAAACAGGGCCGAGGACTCAGCCGCATCCTTTGATATTGGTCTTGTGTCTGACTCGGCCACGCAGTGGACCCAACCAATGCATGCTGCCAAGCCGCACAGGCGCATTGTTGTGGATGCAAATAATTCGTTCGACCCCGACCCAACAGCTTCAGACAGCTGTGGTAATTCCTCTATGGCATCCAGTGATGCATCTTCACATACGGACAGCGGTGATTCTACAAGTACCGGCACCCCCAGTACGACCAGCAGCAACAACAGCAGTGACTCCCTTGTCCTGGCGGCACCACCTCCAAAAACATTTCGCCGCTGCGGCGTCCCCAACAAGCTAGCTGTGAAGGTGGAGTGCATTGATGTGGATGACGCATCCTCAAGTGCCCCCCCTGCCACCTTGCTTCGCGAAAGTGACCATTACCCTACAGGCCACGTTGCCCGTTAACCTTTGCTAACCTCTACCTCGGGAACCCACTCCCTGGGTTCCTCCTTGCGGCCGGGGTATACCCAAACTGATGTCACTCACCCTCTTTTGGGGTGGGGCGGTGCGAATGTGGGACGGCAGCACGTGGGCCGCATACCCGACTGTTCGGAGGTGCCCGACACATGTTTTTCATGGTACTTTGTGCAATTTTTCTTTTTTTTTTTTGTTAGTGCGCGCCACGAGCGTTTTTTTTGTGGGTGCACCAACTCTCATTGGGGATTTCTCCACTGGCCGCTCGGAAAAACGCTCGGGATTTATCCGGTGGGCCCTCCGGATATCGCTTGGGATTTTTCCGGTGGCCGCTCGGGTATCGCTTGGGATTTTTCCGGTGGCCGCTCGGGAAATCGCTTGGGATTTTTCCGGTGGCCGCTCCGGAGATCCCCAAGCATATTCGGTATAGCCTTAGGTGTATCCCACCACGTTCCTAGGCATTTTCCATTTAAAATCCCCGGCGATTTGGACATAAGAAGCAAAGCGATGGAGCGACATGCGACGGAATGTAGAACAGGTTGCTTCCATTATGGAGAGGATCCATTCCATGGAGGTAGGTGGTTGGGTCACAGGGTACACCGATGCCTCGGCCAAGCTACATCAACAAGTGGGGCTGGTCGGTGGGTATGGGGCATGCATACGGGTCACTGGTTTTGAGCTCTCGGGATATGTTCCAGTTGATGCGTCACAAACCAACAATCGAGCTGAGTTGATGGCAGCCATAGCACAGCTTGGCAGTCTCCCCGGTCACATTCTAAAAGTCCTCATAGCCACAGATTCCGACTACCTCTGTTGTGGGATCCAAGGACCGGTGTACAAATGGAAGGCGGGCAACTGGTGCACACAAGAAGGCTCAGTCCCAAATGCAGATCTGTGGGAACGCCTACTGCACGTCATTAGTGCCAGTCACGCTCTGCTGCAATGGATCTAGGTACCTTCCCACGTGGAAGTGCCCGGGAATGAAAGGGCTGATGAGTTGGCTAAGTGCGGGCGCAAGAGCTCCCCCCTGGCGGTGGGCCCAGCCCCATTGCCGCCTGCCACCCCCCCCTTATGCGGATCAGCACACACATAGCCCGGATGTGCCAGCCAAGCCACCCCCAACGGATGCGAACCCCCGGGGTGACACCAGTGTCTCCCCCCTTAGGGGCTCCCCGCCGCATGCATTGTCGGTGCTGCCGGTAGGGGGTATGTACTGTACGCCCTCTACGATCATGTCCAGTGCCAACTCCAAAGCAGGTAGTGCTAGCACTGTCCTTACCGCATGTACTGTCTCGGACGGGTATTCCAAGGATGCCTCCTGTGAACTAGGGGTCATCCCCTTCATCACTACTCCGGCGCCCTATGTGAATGATCTGGGACTCATACAGCTCGCTTAAGGGTACCTGCCCTCCACGGGCAAGCACCAGGGGGCCCACAAAACACCAAATCATGTGGCTGCGCGAGTGGGGAGTGCGCCGCCGCCATCACCACTGCCTTGTGCACGCACCTTGTTCTGCGATGAACCAAATGCGACAGTTGACCACAGCGAACATATGGGAGCAGACTTTGACGCACACTCTGTGAGCACATCTTTAGCGGACACCCTTTCCATGCGGTCATGCTCCACAGAGGATGGTTTGTCTTCTCAGCAGTCATCTGTATGTAGTATGGAAGCGGCTTCTTCACCCGCCAGCGACCTAGACAATGACATGAATGCCCATCTCAGTAGCATAGCCAGTGACAGGGCATCTATGTCCTCGGATACCTTTGCGCCCGGTGGTGACAGTGATAGGGGGTCGGATTGTTACACCCCAGTCTGCTATCACCTCATGTGCAATGATGAAGACGCACCCTCGAAACATGAAGGGGCTGGGCCATCGGCCCCGTCCCACCACAGATACAATCGTGATCGCTTTTACGATGCCCCTCAATCCACGCAAGGCCCCGGGAGACGATGAAGTACGCAATGGTGGGGTCTGTGGTTGCCAGACCTGTCCACGAATGCCCCAGCTCGGGTGACGGGCCATCAACCCCTGCCTATTGTCACAAGTGCACTGGAGTCATTGTTAGACACCCGCCCCCTGGTCAGGGTTGGTCAGGTCCGAACCGCCATATCAGTCTGTCTATGTACCTAGTTTGTGTTGTAATGGGTAAGAGGCATGGACGGTCTAGTGGTATGCGCCATGCGTGGCGCTCGTCGTCTGGGCTCCCTGGTTCGTCTGTCCGTCCAGCGGCCCACCAGTGGTCCCCGCCACCGCCCCCTTCAGCAGCCCCCTCCATTATCCGTACCGCCGGTGGATCGGTGGCGTGTCTCGTCCTTGTATTTTTCTTATCAACTCCTGTCCACTAGCGTTGCACAAAAACGAAATTGCAAGCACAACACACCTGCAGCAGTGCCCTCCGTCACTGGTACCGCCGGCCGATGGAACTGCATCTGCTCCTCGTATTCTTCTTTCTCCTTGGTCTGCTCGGGATTCGAACCCGGGTCTTCAGCCGGCTGCAGCTGGCCGCATAGCGGTTGCAACACGCCGCCGAAAAATCCGGCTCGGCCACCGGCCCACCTTTCACTGCACCAGTGAGTCAGCCGCAGCCGCCTACACAGAACACCCATAGGCTGGGCCTTCGGCCCCCTTCCACCACACATATGAGCCTGTTTTCCTTTCCACTTCCTCCCCCCCCCCCCCAAGAGCCACAGTAGCCCCGCGTGGAGACAGAAGCCCCTGTCCCATGCAAAGGGCGTGCACCACATATGGTAGGCCGCAACAGAGCCGGCTCCCATGGGAGCGCCACAGTGGAACCGCGCACTCTGTACTTCTCTCCCGTGTACAATAGCATGCAACGGGGTGCAAACACTTGCGACAAAACAGCCAAATGCCGAGGAACTCTGAACTTGTTGAGGCAATGATCCCAGCTTTGAGGGGCTGCGGGAAAACCTCACGATGTGGCCATTTCCACAAAATCTACTCGGTAGATTGATATGGTGATACTTTTTGAGTGTGCCTGCTACAAGACATCATATTTCCCTCCTCGTTTCTTAGGCCCGTTTTGTGCATGGATCTCAGTATTGGGGATAGGGTGTTCTACATCTTCTCCAATGCCTTGCGACCTTTTGCCACGGTGGTTGAGCCGGCTGAAGATGGACTCCTCCACTTGGAATACTACCAAGATGGGTTGAGAGTGGTGAATGGGTAATGCAACATGAAGTATATCTCCTTTGCCATCCCAAGTTCAAATTCACCACCTTACAGCGCTCCATCTCCGCCCAACACACACTCAAGCCCCCCCCCCAAAAAAAAACCCATGGTCATTCACCACTGCCACAAGAAGTGCGAAGGTCCCCCTCAAGGTCCCCTCGAGAGCAACTTGGGTCGCCTAATTCTATGGGTGTTTCCAAGGGGCGTGCCCACAAGCTCTTTAAGGGGAACATAGTTTAAAGGTAGCGCGTAGTGCAAGGATTCCCCCTAAGGCCCCGACAGGCTGGGGCTGGTCCGGCCTCATGCCGGCCTCATGACTCCCCCTGCTACCTGGCCATCGGCAACACTTTGAAACACAAAAGGTCATTGGGCTTGGTCGGGATAGGGCCTAGCGCCAAAAGAAAAATTTTGTTTACCGGAGCCTCCAAATGTCCTCTCATATTGCTAGGATGCAGAGTGTATGGTTTCTCCAGGTGTATACAAGATTGCCAAGATTGCTTGATGATTTTTGGATCAGGCGTATGAGTCTTGAGACGTTTCTTTGCACACCGGGGATTTGCAAATGGGGCGGTTTATTTTTTTCTAGACACCTACAATGATGCCTCTTGTCTGTACGGGGGTAGCTGCCATCTCTCATGTGAGTTCTATTGGCGCTACCATTTCTAGTGCACGACGTGCTCTTATCATTTTGCAGGTATGCATTGGCAACGCTGTCCACTTAAAGGAGAGGCTAATTTCATCCAATTTTGAACTAATTTTTGCTGCCTTTGGTCAAAATGTTTCATTTTGTGTTATTGTATGATTTGTTTGCCGGCAATTGATTTTAGCCTACATTAATCTACATCCTCTCCAATGGCTTGCTACCTCCTGCCGCGGTGGTTGAGACGGCTGAAGATGGACTCCTCCACTTGGAATACTACCGAGATGGCTTAAGAGTGGTGAATGGGCAATGCAACATGAAGTACATCTCCTTTGCCATTCCAAGTTCAGATTCGCCACCTCACGGCCCTCCGTCTCCACCGCCCAACACACAGCCAAGCCCCCCCCCCCCCCCCAAAAGCCCCTCATCTTTCACCACTGCCACAAGAAGCGCGAAGGTCCCCCTCAAGGTCCTCTCCAAATTAGTTTGGGTCGCCTAATTCTAAGGGTGTTTCCAAGGGGCTTGCCCAGGGGCTCTTCGGGGGGAACACAGCCTAAAAGTAGCGCGTAGTGCAAGGATTCCCCCTAAGGCCCCAAATGGGAGGGGGGTTGTCCGGCCTCATGACTCCCCCTGCTACCTGGCCTTGGGCAACACTTTTAAACACAAAAGGTCATTGGGCTTTGTGAGGATAGGGCCTAGGCGCCAGAAGAAAAGTTCTGTTTACCGGAGCCTCCAAATGTCCATCACATATTGCTAGGACGCAGAGTGTATGGTTTCTCCGGGTGTATACACGATTGCCAAGATTGTTTGATGATTTTCGGATTTTTTGACCCATTTCCACCACATCTACTCGGTACAGTGATATGGTGATACTTTTTGAGTGTGCCTGCTACAGGACATCATATTTCCCTCCTCATTTCTTAGACCCGCTTTCTCCATAGATCTCAGTATTGGGGATAGGGTGTTCTACATCCTCTCCAATGGCTTGCTACCTCCTGCCACCGTGGTTGAGACGGCTGAAGATGGACTCCTCCACTTGGAATACTGCCAAGATGGGTCGAGAGTGGTGAATGGGCAATACAAGATGAAGTACATTTTGCCATCCCAAGTTCAGATTCGCCACCTCGCGGCCCTCCATGGCCACCGCCCAACACAGAGCCAAGCCCCCCCCCCCCCAAAGGCCCCTCGTCTTTCACCACTGCCACAAGAAGCGCGAAGGTCCCCCTCAAGGTCCCCTCTAGTTCAGTTTGGGTTGCATAATTCTATGGGTGTTTCCAAGGGGTGTGCCCAGGGGCTCTGCGCGGGGAACACAACCTAAAAGTAGCGCATAGTGCAAGGATTCCCCCTAAGGCCCCGACAGGGAGCCGGGTGGTCCGGCCTCATGGCTCCCCCTGCTACCTGGCCTTTTGCAACACTTTGAAACACAAAAGGTCATCCGGCTTGGTGAGGATAGGGCCTGGGCGCTAGAAGAAAAATTCGGTTTACCGGAGCCTCCAAATGTCCATCACATATTGCTAGGATGCAGAGTGTATGGTTTCTCCAGGTGTATACAAGATTGCCAAGATTGCTTGATGATTTTTGGATCAGGCGTATGCGTCTTGAGACCTTTTTTACCCACTGGGGATTTGCAAATGGGGCGGATTCTCTTTTTCTAGACAGCTACAGTGATGCCTCTTGTCTGTACGGCGGTAGCCGCCATCTTTCATGTGAGTTGTAGTGGCTCCACAATTTCCAGTGCATGACGTGCGCTTAGCTTTTTGCAGGTATGCACTGACAACGCTATCCACTTACAGTAGAGGTTGTTTTCATCCAATTTGGAACTAATTTTTGCTGTCTTTGGTCAAATTGTTTCATTTTGTGTTGCCGTATGAGTTGTTTGCTGGTAATAGATTTTAGCCTTACGTATGGGGGCGCGTTAAGCGCAGTGCGCGCGCAGTGCTCGTGCAGGCAGCTATCCGGTGGCCTGGCCGTAGTAGAAACCCATACTTTGTGGTACTTTGGGTGTCATTGTTTTTTGGTAGTAGGTTTTGATGCATTGGCGATGTGGTATTTCTAAATGTTCACCCTGTGTCACCCACTTCTACTTTTTTGCACACATTTTTTACCCATTTTCACCGCATCTACTGGGTAGATTGATATGATGATACTTTTTGAGTGTGCCTGCTACAGGACATCATATTTCCCTCCTCATTTCTTTGGCCCCCTTTCTCCATGGATCTCAGTATTGGGGATAGGGTGTTCTACATCCTCTCCAATGGCTTGCTACCTCCTGCCACGGTGTTGAAGATGGCTGAAGATGGACTCCTCCACTTGGAATACTACCGAGATGGGTTGACAGTGGTGAATGGGCAATGCAAGATGAAGTACATCTCCATTGCCATCCCAAGTTCAGATTCGCCACCTCGCGGCCCTCCATCTCCACCGCCCAACACATAGACAAGCCCCCCCCCCCCCCCCAAAGGCCCCTGGTCTTTCACCACTGCCACAAGAAGCGCGAAGGTCCCCCTCAAGGTCCCCTCTAGTTCAGTTTGGGTCGCCTAATTCTATGGGTGTTTCCAAGGGGCGTGCCCAGGGGCTCTTCGGGGGGGGACACAGCCTAAAAGTAGCACGTAGTGCAAGGATTCTCCCTAAGGCCCCGACAGGGAGGGGGGTTGTCCGGCCTCATGACTCCCATTGCTACCTGGCCTTGGGCAACACTTTTAAGCACAAAAGGTTATTGGGCTTGGTAAGGATATGGGGGCCTATGGGGGCCTATGGGGGCCTATGGGGGCCTATGGGGACCTATGGGGGCCTTTGGGGACCTTTGGGGGCCTTTGGGGGCCTTTGGGGGCCTATGGTGGCCTACGGGGTCCTATGGGGGCCTTTGGGGACCTATGGGGGCCTATGGTGGCCTATGGGGACCTTGGGGGGCCTTCGGGGACCTATGGGAGCCTGTGGGGGCCTATGGGGGCCTATTGGGGCCTTTGGGGCCTATGGGGACCTTTGGGCACCTATGGGAACCTATGGGGTCCTATGGGGGCCTATGGTGGCCTATGGGGACCTTTGGGGGCCTTTGGGGACCTATGGGAGCCTGTGGGGGCCTATGGGGGCCTATTGGGGCCTTTGGGGCCTATGGGGACCTTTGGGCACCTATGGGAACCTATGGGGTCCTATGGGGGCCTATGTCGGCCTATGGGGACCTTTGGGGGCCTTTGGGGACCTATGGGAACCTATGGGGTCCTATGGGGGCCTATGGGGGCCTATGGGGGGTTTTGGGGGCCTATGGGGACCTTTGGGCACCTATGGGGGCCTATGGGGGCCTATGGGGACGTATGGGGGCCTATGGGGGCCTATGGTGGCCTATGGGGGCCTTTGGGGACCTATGGGGGCCTATGGGGGCCTATGTCGGCCTATGGGGACCTTTGGGGGCCTTTGGGGACCTATGGGAACCTATGGGGTCCTATGGGGGCCTATGGGGGCCTATGGGGGGTTTTGGGGGCCTATGGGGACCTTTGGGCACCTATGGGGGCCTATGGGGGCCTATGGGGACGTATGGGGGCCTATGGGGGCCTATGGGGACCATTGGGGGCCTATGGGGGCCTATGGTGGCCTATGGGGGCCTTTGGGGCCCTATGTCGGCCTATGGGGACCTTTGGGGACCTTTGGGGACCTATGGGAGCCTATGGGGGTCTATGGGGGCCTATGGGGGCCTTTGCGGGCCTTTAGGGACCTGTGGGAACCTGTGGGAACCTATGGGGTCCTATGGGGGCCTATGGGGGCCTATGGGGGCCTTTGGGGGCCTATGGGGACGTATGGGGGCCTATGGGGACCTTTGGGGGCCTATGGCGGCCTATGGTGGCCTATGGGGGCCTTTGGGGACTTATGGGGGCCTATGTCGGCCTATGGGGACTTTTGGGGACCTATGGGAACCTATGGGGTTCTATGGGGGCCTATGGGGGCCTATTTGGGCCTTTGGGGGCCTATGGGGACCTTTGGGCACCTATGGGGGCCTTTGGGGGCCTATGGGGGCCTATGGGGACCTATGGGGGCCTATGGGGGCCTATGGGGACCTTTGGGGGCCTATGGGGGCCATGGGGGCCTATGGGGGCCTATGGGGACCTTTGGGGGCCTATGGGGACCTTTGGGGGCCTATGGGGACCTATGGGGACCTTTGGGGGTCTTTGGGGGCCTATGGGGGCCTATGGGGACTATACGGGGCCTATGGGGGCCTATGGGGGCCCATGGGGACCTTTGGGGGCCTATGGGGGCCTATGGGGACCTTTGGGGGCCTTTGGGGACCTATGGGAGCCTATGGGGGCCTATGGGGGCCTATGGGGGCCTATGGGGACCTTTGGGGGCCTATGGGGGCCTATGGGGACCTTATGGGGCCTTTGGGGACCTATGGGAGCCTATGGGGGCCTATGGGGGCCTATGGGGACCTTTGGGGGCCTATGGGGACCTATGGGGACCTTTGGGGGCCTTGGGGGGCATATGGGGGCGTATTGGGGACCTTTGGGGGCCTATGGGGGCCAATGGGGGCCTATGGGGGCCTTTGGGGACCTATGGGAGCCTACGGGGGCCTATGGGGACCTATGGGGGCCTAAGGGGACCTATGGGGGCCTATGGGGACCTTTGGGGGCCTTTGGGGGCCTATGGTGGCCTATGGGGGCCTTTGGGGACCTATGGGGCCCTATGGGGACCTCTGGGGGCCTTTTGGGACCTATGGGAGCCTATGGGGGCCTTTGGGGGCCCATGGGGACCTTTGGGCACCTATGGGGGCCTTTGGGGCCCTATGGGGGCCTCTGGGGACCTATGGGGGCCTATGGGGGCCTTTGGGGCCCTTTGGGTGCCTATGGGCACCTTTTGGGACCATTGGGGGGCCATGGGGGCCTATGGGGGCCTATGGGGGGCTATGGGGGCCCATGGGGACCTTTGGGGGCCTATGGGGACCTTGGGGGCCCTTGGGGACCTATGGGCCTATGGGGACCTATGGGGACCTTTGGGGGCCTTTGGGGGCGTATTGGGGACCTTTGGGGGGCTTATGGGGGCCTATGGGGGCCTATGGGGGCCTATGGGTGCCTTTGGGTACCTATGGGAGCGTATGGGGGCCTATGGGGACCTATGGGGGCCTATGGGGGCCTTTGGGGGCCTTTGGGGACCTTTGGGGGCCTATGGGGACCTTTGATTGCCTTTGGGGGCCTATGGGTGCCTATGGGGGCCTATGGGGGCCTTTGGGGACCTATGGGGCCCTATTGGCGCCTATGGGGACCTCTGGGGGCCTTTGGGGACCTATGGGAGCCTATGGGGGCCTATGAGGACCTATGGGGGCCTTTGGGGGCCTATGGGGGCCTATGGGGGCCTATGGGGACCTTTGGGGGCCTTTGGGGGCCTATGGGGGCCTATGGGGACCTTTGGGGACCTTTGGGGGCCTATGGGGGCCTATGGGGGCCTATGGGGACCTTTGGGGACCTTGGGGGCCTATGGGCACCTTTGCTCACCTTTGCGGGCCTATGGGGGCCAATGGGGGCCTTTGGGGACCTATGGGGGCCTTTTGGGGCCTTTGGGGGCCTAGGCCTATGGGGACCTTTGGGGGCCTATGGGGGCCTATGGGGGCCAATGGGGGCCTATGGGGGCCTTTGGGGGCCTCTGGGGGCCTTTGGGGACCTATGGGGGCCTATGGGGGCCTATGGTGGCCTATGGTGGCCTCTGGGGACCTTTTGGAGCCTATGGGGGCCTATGGGGGCCTATTGGGGCCTTTGGGCACCTATGGGGGCCTTGGGGGCCTATGGGGGCCTATGCGGCCCTATGGGGACCTTTGGGGGCCTATGGGGGCCAATGGGGGCCTATGGGGGCCTTTGGGGGCCTCTGGGGGCCTTTGGGGACCTATGGGGGCCTATGGGGGCCTATGGTGGCCTATGGTGGCCTCTGGGGACCTTTTGGAGCCTATGGGGGCCTATGGGGGCCTATTGGGGCCTTTGGGCACCTATGGGGGCCTTGGGGGCCTATGGGGGCCTATGCGGCCCTATGGGGACCTTTGGGGGCCTATGGGGACCTATGGGGACCTTTGGGGTCCTATGGGGGCCTCTGGGGACCTATGGGGGCCTATGGGGACCTTTGGGGGTCTTTTGGGGCCTATGGGGGCCAATGGGGGCCTATGGGGACCTTACGGGGCCTATGGGGGCCAATGGGGGCCTATGGGGACCTTACGGGGCCTATGGGGGCCCATGGGGACCTTTGGGGGCCTATGGGGATCTTTGGGGGCCTTTGGGGACCTATGGGAGCCTATGGGGGCCTATGGGGGCCTATGGGGGCCTATGGGGACCTTTGGGGGCCAATGGGGACCTTTGGAGGCCTATGGGGGCGTATTAGGGACCTTTGGGGGCCTATGGGGGCCTATGGGTGCCTTTGGGGACCTATGGGAGCCTGTGGAGGCCTATGGGGACCTATGGGGGCCTATGGGGGCCTTTGGGGACCTTTAGGGGCCTATGGGAACGTTTGGGTGCCTTTGGGGGCCTATGGGGGCCTATGGTGGCCTATGGGGACCTCCCGGGGCCTTTGGGGACCTATGGGAGCCTATGGGAGCCTTTGGGGCCTAAGGGGACCTTTGGGCACCTATGGGGGCCTTTGGGGGCCTATGGGGGCTTATGGGGGCCTATGGGGACCTTTGGGGGCCTATGGGGGCCTATGGGGGCCTATGGGGCCCTATGGGGGCCTATGGGGCCCTTTTGGGGGCCTATGGGGACCTATGGGGACCTTTTGGGGCCTTTGGGGGCCTAGGCCTATGGGGACCTTTGGGGGCCTATGGGGGCCTATGGGGGCCTATGCGGGCCTTTTGGGGGCCTATGGGGGCCTATGGGGGCCTATGGGGACCTTTGGGGACCTATGGGGGCCTATGGTGGCCTCTGGGGACCTTTGGGGGCCTATGGGGACCTTTGGGCACCTATGGGGGCCTTTGGGGGCCTATGGGGCCCTATGGGGACCTTTGGGGGCCTATGGGGACCTATGGGGACCTGTGGAGGCTTTTGGGGCCCTATGGAGGCCCATGGGGGCCTATGGGGGCCTTTGGGGGCCTATGGGGGCGTATTGGGGACCTTTGGGGGCCTTTGGGGACCTTTGGGCACCTATGGGGGCCTATGGGGGCCTAAGGGGGTCTATGGGGTCTATGGGGACCTTTGGGGGCCTATGGGGGCCTTTGGGGGCCTATGGGGGCCTTTGGGGACTTATGGGGGCCTATGGGGGCCTATGGTGGCCTACGGGGACCTTTGGGGGCCTTTGGGGACCTATGGGGGCCTTTGGGGGCCTATGGGGGCCTATGACGACCTTTGGGGGCCTATGGGGACCTTTGGGGACCTTTGGGGGCCTATGGGGGCCTATGGGGGCCTATGGGGGCCTTTGGGGACCAATGGGAGCCTATGGGGACCTATCGGGACCTTTGGGGGTCTTTGGGGGCCTATGGGGGCCTATGGGGGCCTATGGGGACCTTACGGGGCCTATGGGGGCCTATGGGGGCCCATGGGGACCTTTGGGGGCCTATGGGGATCTTTGGGGGCCTTTGGGGACCTATGGGAGCCTATGGGGGCTTATGGGGGCCTATGGGGGCCCATGGGGACCTTTGGGGGCCTATGTGGACCTATGGGGACCTTTGGAGGCCTTTGGGGGCCTATGGGGGCGTATTGGGGACCTTTCGGGGCCTATGGGGGCCTATGGGGGCCTATGGGGGCCTTTGGGGACCTATGGGGGCCTATGGGGGCCTATGGGGACCTATGGGGGCCTATGGGGGCCTATGGGGACCTTTGGGGGCCTTTGGGGGCCTATGGGGACCTTTGGGCACCTATGGGGGCCTTTGGGGGCCTATGGCGACCTTTGGGGGCCTATGGCGACCTTTGGGGACCTTTGGGGGCCTATGGGGGCCTATGGGGGCCTATGGGGACCTTTGGGGACCTTGGGGGCCTATGGGCACCTTTGGGCGCCTTTGGGGGCCTATGGGGGCCTATGGGGGCCTATGGGGCCCTTTGGGGGCCTATGGGGACCAATGGGGACCTTTGTGGGCCTTTGGGGGCCTATGGGGGCCTAAGGCGGCCTATGGGGCCCTTTGGGCGCCTATGGGGGCCTATGGGGGCCTATGGGGACCTTTGGGTGCCTATGGGGACCAATGGGGGCCTATTGGGGCCTTTGGGGGCCTATGGGGGCCTATGGGGGCCTTTGGGGACCTATAGGGGCCTATGGTGGCCTATGGTGGCCTATGGGGACCTTTGCGGGCCTTTGGGGGCCTATGGGGGCCTATGGGGACCTTTGGGGGCCTATGGGGCCCTATGGGGGCCTATGGGGGCATTTGGGGGCCTATGGGGGCCTATGGGGGCGTATTGGGGACCTTTGGGGGCCTATGGGGACCTTTGGGCACCTATGGGGGCCTTTGGGGACCTATGGGAGCCTATGGGGGCCTATGGGGGCCTATGGTGGCCTATGGGGGCCTATGGGGGCGTATTGGGGACCTTTGGGGGTCTATGGGGATCTTTGGGCACCCATGGGGGCCTATGGGGGCCTATGGGGGCCTTTGGGGACCTATGGGAGCCTATGGGGGCCTATGGGGGCCTATGGGGACCTTTGGGGGCCTATGGTGCCCTATGGGGGCCTATGGGGGTCTTTGGGTACCTTTGGGGGCCTATGGGGGCCTATGGGGGCCTATGGGGGCCTATGGGGACCTTTGGGGGCCTATGGGGACCTATGGGGACATATGGGCACCTATGGGTATCTGGTATCTGGTTGACCCGCCCGAGGCTCCGACACAGCCGGAGGGGGTCCCTGAAAATGCGGGACTCCCAACCACAACGCGGCGGCTTACTCGGTCCCGCCAGGGTGGGTCGAAGCGGGCGGCCCATGCCTGCACCCTGCGCCACCAGGGGCTGACACCTGCCGTAGTTTCAGGGTGGGGAGGGGGGGGGCTCCGCTGGTTCGGGGGCTGTGCTGGGTGCCCGGGGCACCGTGGGCAAGGCTGTCACACAGGGGCGCAGTATCGGACTGCGTTGGGGCGCTGCGAGGCCCGGGGCAGGGGTGCAGCATGCGGCTGCGCAGGGGGCGCAGCGTGGAGCTGCACAGGGGTGCTGCCTGGAGTTGTAGTGGGCGTAGCGGCTCCGCAAGGGGCGCAGCGTGGGATTGCGCTGGGGCAGAGCGTGGTGCTGTGCAAGAGGCGCGGTATGAGGCTGCGCTGGAGCGCAGCATGCGGCAGCGCCGGAGCGCAGCGTGGGGCTCAGCTGGTGCGCTGCGTGGGGCTGCCCAGGGCGCAGCGTGGGATTGCTCTGGGGCGTAGTGTGGAAATGCATGGGCGCAGCGTGGGGCTGCGCAGGGGCACAGCATGGGGTTGCGCAGGGGCGCAGCGTGGGGCTGCGCATGGGCGCGGGCTGAGCATGGCGCCGCGCCGGGGCGCGGCGTGGGGATGCGCAGGGGCGCAGCGTGGTGCTACGCAGGGGCGCAGCGTGGGGCTGCGCATGGGGCTGCGCAGGGGCGCAGTAGCGTGGGGCTGCGCAGGGGCGCAGCATGAGGCTACGCAGGGACGCAGCATGGGGCTGCGCAGGGGCACAACGTGGGGCTGCGCATGGGCGCGGGCGCAGCATGGCGCTACGCCGGGGCGCGGTGTGGGGATGCGCACGGGCGCAGCGTGGGGCTACACAGGGGCGCACCGTGGGGCTGCGCATGGGGCCGCGCAGGGGCGCTGCATGAGGCTACGCAGTCACGCAGCATGGGGCGGCGCAGGGGCAGAGCGCGGGGCTGCGCACGGGCGCAGCGTGGGGCTACACAGGGGCGCACCGTGGGGCTGCGCATGGGGCGGCGCAGGGGCGCTGCATGAGGCTACGCAGTCACGCAGCATGGGGCGGCGCAGGGGCAGAGCGCGGGGCTGCGCATGGGCGCAGCATAGGGTTGCGCAAGGGCGCAGCATGGGGCTGCGCAGGGGTGCAGCAGCATGGGGCTGCACAGGGGCGCATCTGCGTGGGGCTGCGCAGGAGCGCATCAGCGTGGGGCTGCGCAGGGGCGCAGTAGCGTCGGGCTGCGCAGGGAAGTAGCATGGGGCTGCGCAGGGGCACAGCGCGGGGCTGCGCATGGGCGCACCATTGGGCTACGCAGGGGCGCAGCATGGGGCTGCGCAGGGGCATAGCGTGGGGCCGCGCATGGGCGCGGGCGCACCATGGCGCCGCGCCGGGGCGCAGCGTGGGGCTACGCAGGTGCGCAGCGTGGGGCTGCGCATGGGGCTGCGCAGCGGCGCAGCATGAGGCTACGCATGGACGCAGCATGGGGCTGCGCAGGGGCACAGCGCGGGGCTGCGCATGGGCGCAGCATAGGGCTGCGCAAGGGCGCAGCATGGGGCTGCCCAGGGGTGGAGCAGCATGGGGCTGCGCAGGGGCGCAGTAGCGTGGGGCTGCGCAGGGGCGCAGCATGAGGCTGCGCAGGGACGCAGAATGGGGCTGCGCAGGGGCACAGCGCGGGGCTGCGCATGGGCGCACCATGGGGCTACGCAAGGGCGCAGCATGGGGCTGCGCAGGGGTGTAGTAGCATGGGGCTGCACAAGGGCGCAGTAGCGTGGGGCTGCACACGAGCGCAGCAGCGTGGGGCTGCGGAGGGGCGCAGCATGAGGCTGCGCAGGGACGCAGCATGGGGCTGCGCAGGGGCACAACCTGGGGCTGTGCATGGGCGCGGGCGCAGCATGGCGCTACGCCGGGGCGCGGCGTGGGGATGCGCACGGGCGCAGCGTGGGGCTACGCAGGGGCGCAGCGTGGGGCAGCGCATGGGTTGCGCAGGGGCGCTGCATGAGGCTACGCAGGCACGCAGCATGGGGCGGCGCAGGGGCACAGCGCGGGGCTGCGCATGGGCGCAGCATAGGGCTGCGCAAGGGCGCAGCATGGGGCTGCGCAAGGGCGCAGCATGGGGCTGCGCAGGAGTGCAGCAGCATGGGGCTGCACATGGGCGCATCTGCGTGGGGCTGCGCAGGAGCGCATCAGCGTGGGGCTGCGCAGGGGCGCAGCATGAGGCTGCGCAGGGAAGCAGCATGGGGCTTCGCAGGGGCACAGCGCGGGGCTGCGCATGGTCGCACCATGGGGCTACGCAGGGGCGCAGCATGGGGCTGCGCAGGGGCATAGCGTGGGGCTGCGCATGGGCGCGGGCGCAGCATGGCGCTGCGCCGGGGCGCAGCGTGGGGCTACGTAGGGGCGCACCGTGGGGCTGCGCATGGGGCTGCGCAGCGGCGCAGCATGAGGCTACGCATGGACGCAGCATGGGGCTAAGCAGGGGCACAGCGCGGCGCTGCGCATGGGCGCAGCATAGGGCTGCGCAAGGGCGCAGCATGGGGCTGCGCAGGGGTGGAGCAACATGGGGCTGCACAGGGGCGCAGCAGCGTGGGGCTGCGCAGGGGCGCAATAGCGTGGCGCTGCGCAGGGGCGCAGCATGAGGCTGCGCAGGGACGCAGAATGGGGCTGCCAGGGGCACAGCGCGGGGCTGCGCATGGGCGCACCATGGGGCTACGCAGGGGCGCAGCATGGGGCTGCGCAGGGGTGTAGCAGCATGGGGCTGCACAGGGGCGCAGCAGCGTGGGGCTGCACACCAGCACAGCAGCGTGGGGCTGCGCAGGGGCGTAGCATGAGGCTGCGCAGGGACGCAGCATGGGGCTGCGCAGGGGCGCATCGCGGGGCTGTGCATGGGCGCAGCATGGGGCTGCGCAGGGGCGCGGCATGGGGTTGCGCAAGGGCGCAGCGTGGTGCTGCGCACAGGCGCAGCATGAGGTTGCGCATGAGCGGAGCATGGGGCTGCGCAGGGGCGCAGCGTGAGGCTGCGCATGGGGCTGCGCAGGGGTGCAGCTTGGGGCCGTGTTGGGGCGCCGCGTGGGGCTGCGCAGGGGCGCAGCCTAGGGCCGCGCACGGGCGCGGCATGGGGTTGCGCACGGGCGCAGCGTGGGGCTGCGCAGGGGTGCAGCGTGGAGCTGCGCTGGTGCGCAGCATGGCGCTGCGCAGGGGCGCAGCATGGGGCTGCGGATGGGCGCAGCATGGGGCTGCGGATGGGCGCAGCATGGGGCTGCGCAGGGGCGCAGCATGGGGCGGCGCAGGGGCGCAGCATGGAGCCGCGTATGGGCGCAACATGGGGCCGCAAAGGGGCGCAGCGCGGTGCTGCGTAGGGGCGCAGCAGCGTGCGGCTAGGCAGTGGCGCAGCTTGGGGCTGCGCATGGGCACAGCATGGGGCCGCGCAGGGGCGCGGCATGAAGGTGCGCAGGGGCGCAGCATGGGGCTGCGTAGGATCGCACCGTGGGGCTGCGCACGGCCGCAGCATGAGGCTGTGTAGGGGCGCAGCATGGGGCTGCGCAGGGGCGCAGCAGCGTGGGGCTGCGCATGGGCGCAGTGTGGGGCTGCGAAGGGGCGGAGCAGCGTGCGGCTGCGCAGGGGCGCGGCGTGGGTCTTTTCAAGGGCGCAGCACGGGGCTGCGCAAGGGCGCAGCAGCGTGGGACTGCGCAGGGGCGCAGCATGGGGCCGCGTATGGGCGCAACATGGGGCTGCACAGGGGCGCAGAAGCGCGGGGCTGCGCAGGGGCACATCAGCGTGGGGCTGCGCAGGGGCGCAGCGTGGGGCTGCGCAGGGGCGCAGCAGCGTGGGGCTGCGCATGCGCGCGGCGTGGGGCTGCGCAAGGGCGCAGCGTGGGGCTGCGCAGGGGAGCAGCATGGCGCTGCCGATGGCCGCAGCATGGGGCTGCGTATGGGCGCAGCATGGGGCTGCGCAGGGGTGCAGCATGGGGCCGCGCAGCGGCGCAGCATGGGGCCGCGTATGGGCGCAGCTTGGGGCCGCGCAGGGGCGCAGCACGGGGCTGCATAGGGACGCAGCAGCGTGCGGCTGCGCAGGGGCGCAGCAGCGTGCGGCTGCTCACTGGCGCAGCGTGGGGCTGCGCATGGGCACAACATGGGGCCGCGTAGGGGCGCAGCATGAAGCTGCGCAGGGGCGAAGCATGGGGCTGCGCAGGAGCGCAGCGTGGGGCTGCGCACGGCCGCAGCATGAGGCTATGTAGGGGCGCAGCATGGGGCTGCGCAGGGGCGCAGCAGCGTGGGGCTGCGCAGGGGCGCATTGTGGGGCTACGAAGGGGCGGAGCAGCCTGCGGCTGCGCAAGGGCGCGTCGTGGGGCCCCGCAAGGGCGCACCATGGGGCTGCGCAAGGGCGCAGCAGCGTGGGACTACAGAGGGGCGCAGCATGGGGCCGCGTATGGGCGCAGCATGCGGCTGCACACGGGCGCAGCATGGGGCTGCACAGTGGCGCAGCGTGCGCTTGCGCAGCGGCTTGGGGCTGCGTAGGGGCGCAACGGGGGGCTGTTCAGGGGCACAGCGCGGGGCTGCACAAAGGCGCAGCAACGTGGGGCTGCGCAGCGGCGCAGCATGGGGCTACGCAGGGGCGCAACAGCGTGGGTCTCAGAATGGGGGCGGAGCATGGGGCCGTGCAGGGGCACAGCAGCTTGGGGCTGTGTTGGGGTGTAGCGCGGGGCTGCGGATGGGCACAGCATGGGGCTGCGCAGGAGCGCAGCGTGGGGCTGCGCAGGGCCGCGCAGGGCCACATCATGAGGCTGTTTAGGGGCGCACCATGGGGCTGCGCAGGGGCGCAGCAGCGTGGGGCTGCGCAGGGGCGCAGTGTGGGGCTGCGCAGGGGCGGAGTAGCATGCCGCTACGCAAGGGCGCGGCATGGGGCCGCGCAAGGGCGCAGCACTGTGGGACTGCGCAGGAGCGCAGCATGGGGCCGCGCACGGGCGAGAATGGGGCTGCACATGGGCGCTGCATGGGGCTGCACAGGGGCGCAAAAGCGCAGGGATGCGCAGGGGCGCAGCAGCGTGGGGCTGCGCAAGGGTGCAGCGTGAGGCTGCGCAGGGGCGCAGCAATTTGCGGCTGCGCAAGGGCGCAGCAGCTTGGGGCTGCGCAGGGGCGAAGCAGCTTGGGGCTGCATAGGGGCGCAACGTGGGGCTGCGCAGGGGCGCAGCATGGGGCTGCGGATGGACGCAGCATGGGGCTGCGTGCGGGCGCACCATGGGGCGGCAGGGGCGCAGCATGGGGCCGCGCAGGGGCGCGGCATGGGGCCGCGTATGGGCGCAGCATGGGGCCGTGAAGGGGCGCAGCGCGGGGCTGCGCAGGGGCGCAACAGGGTGCGGCTGCGCAGGGGCGCAGCAGCGTGCGGCTGCGCAGTGGCGCAGCGTGGGGCCTCGCATGGGCACAGTATGGGGCCGCGTAGGGGCGCAGCATGAAGCTGCGCAGGGGCGCAGCATGGGGTTGTGCATGGGCGCAGCAGCGTGGGGTTGCACAAGGGCGTAGTGTGGGGCTGCGAAGGGGCGGAGCAGCGTGCGGCTGCGCAAGGGCACGGCGTGGGGCTGCGCAAGGGCGCAGCATGGGGCTGCGCAAGTGTGCAGCAGCGTGGGACTGCGCAGGGGCGCAGCATGGGGCCGCGTATGGGCGCAGCATGGGGCTGCACAGGGGCGCAGCGTGCGGCTGCGCAAGGGCGCAGCAGCTTAGGGCTGCGTAGGGGCGCAACGTGGGGCTGTTCAGGGGCGCAGCGCGGGGCTGCACAGAGGCGCAGCAACGTGGGGCTGCGCAGCGGCGCAGCATGGGGCTGCGCAGTGGCGCAGCAGCGTGGGTCTCAGCATGGTGCCCAACATGGGGCCGCGCAGGGGCACAGCAGCTAGGGGCTGTGTAGGGGCGCAGTGCGGGGCTGCGCAGGGGCGCAACAGCGTGCGGCTGCGCAGTGGCGCAGCGTGGGGCTGCGCATGGGCACAGCATGAAGCTGCGCAAGGGCACAGCATGGGGCTGCGCAGGAGCGCAGCGTGGGGCTGCGCAAGGCCGCGCAGGGCCACATCATGAGGCTGTTTAGGGGCGCAGCATGGGGCTGCGCAGGGGCGCAGCAGCGTGGGGCTGCGCAAGGGCGCAGCATGGGGCTGCGCAAGGGCGCAGCAGCGTGGGACTGCGCAGGAGCGCAGCATGGGGCCCCGCACGGGCGTAGCATGGGGCTGCACAAAGGCGCTGCATGGGGTTGCACAGGGGCGCAGAAGCGCGGGGATGCGCAGAGGGGCGCAGCATGAGGCTGTGTAGGGGCGCACCATGGGGCTGCGCAAGGGCGCAGCACCGTGGGACTGCGCAGGGGCGCAGCATGGGGCCGCGTATGGGCGCAGCATGGGGCTGCACAGGGGCGCAGCATGGGGCTGCACAGGGGCGCAGAAGCGCGGGGCTGCGCATGGGTGCAGCGTGGGGCTGCGCTGGTGCGCAGCATGTCGCTGCGCAGGGGCGCAGCATGGGGCTGCGGATGGGCGGAGCATGTGGCTGCGTATGGGCGCACCATGGGGCTGCGCAGGGGCGCAGCATGGGGCCGCGCAGGGGCGCAGCATGGGGCCGCGTATGGGCGCAGCATGGGGCCGTGAAGGGGCGCAGCGCGGGGCTGCGCAGGTCACAACAACGTGCGGTGCGCAGTGGCGCAGCGTGGGGCTGCGCATGGGCACAGCATGGGCCGCGCAGGGGCGCAACATGAAGCTGCGCATGGGCGCAGCATGGGGCTGCGCAGCGGCGCAGCGTGGGGCTGCGCACGGCCGCAGCATGAGGCTGTGTAGGGGTGCAGCATGGGGCTGCGCAGGGGCGCAGCAGCGTGGGGTTGCGCAGGGGCGCACTGTGGGGCTGCGAAGGGGCGGAGCAGCGTGCGGCTGCGCAGGGGCGCGGCGTGGGGCTGCGCAAGGGCGCAGCAGCGTGGGACTGCGCAGGGGCGCAGCATGGGGCCGCGTATGGGCGCAGCAGCGTGGGGCTGCGCAGGGGCTCAGTGTGGGGCTGCGTAGGGGCGCAGCAGCTTGGGGCTGCGTAGGGGCGCTGCAGCTTGGGGCTGCACATGGGCGCGGCATGGGGCCGCGCAGGGGCGCAGCGTGGGGCTGCGCAGGGGTGCAGCGTGGGGCTGCGCTGGTGCGCAGCATGGCGTTGCGCAGGGGCGCAGCATGAGACTGCGCAGGGGCACAGCATGGGGCTGCGGATGGGCTCAGCATGGGGCTGCGTATGGGCGCACCATGGGGCTGCGCAGGTGTGCAGCATGGGGCCGCGCAGGGGCGCAGCATGGGGCCGCGTATGGGCGCAACATGGGGCCGCGAAGGGGCGCAGCGCGGTGCTGCGCAGGGGCGCAGCAGCGTGCGGCTAGGCAGTGGCGCAGCTTGGGGCTGCGCATGGGCACAGCATGGGGCCGCGCAGGGGCGCGGCATGAAGGTGCGCAGGGGCGCAGCATGGGGCTGCGCAGGATCGCACCGTGGGGCTGCGCACGGCCGCAGCATGAGGCTGTGTAGGGGCGTAGCATGGGGCTGCGCAGGGGCGTAGCAGCGTGGGGCTGCGCATGGGCGCAAGGTGGGGCTGCGAAGGGGCGGAGTAGCGTGCGGCTGCGCAGGGGCGCGGCGTGGGTCTTTTCAAGGGCGCAGCACGGGGCTGCGCAAGGGCGCAGCAGCGTGGGACTGCGCAGGGGCGCAGCATGGGGCCGCGTATGGGCGCAGCATGGGGCTGCACAGGGGCGCAAAAGCGCGGGGCCGCGCAGGGGCACAGCAGCGTGGGGCTGCGCAGGGGAACAGCGTGGGGCTGCGCAGGGGCGCAGCAGCGTGGGGCTGCGCATGCGCGCGGCGTGGGGCTGCGCAAGGGCGCAGCGTGGGGCTGCGCTGGTGCGCAGCATGGCGCTGCGCAGGGGCGCAGCATGGCGCTGCCGATGGCCGCAGCATGGGGCTGCGTATGGGCGCAGCATGGGGCTGCGCAGGGGTGCAGCATAGGGCCGCGCAGGGGCGCAGCATGGGGCCACGTATGAGCGCAGCTTGGGGCCGCGCAAGGGCGCAGCACGGGGCTGCATAGGGGCGCAGCAGCGTGCGGCTGCGCAGGGGCGCAGCAGCGTGCGGCTGCTCACTGGCGCAGCGTGGGGCTGCGCATGGGCACAACATGGGGCCGCGTAGGGGCGCAGCATGAAGCTGCGCAGGGGCGCAGCATGGGGCTGCGCAGGAGCGCAGCGTGGGGCTGCGCACGGCCGCAGCATGAGGCTATGTAGGGGCGCAGCATGGGGCTGCGCAGGGGCGCAGCAGCGTGGGGCTGCGCAGGGGCGCAGTGTGGGGCTACGAAGGGGCGGAGCGTCGTGGGGCCCCGCAAGGGCGCAGCATGGGGCTGCGCAAGGGCGCAGCTGCGTGGGACTACAGAGGGGCGCAGCACGGGGCCGCGTATGGGCGCAGCATGCGGCTGCACACGGGCGCAGCATGGGGCTGCACAGTGGCGCAGCGTGCGCTTGCGCAGCGGCTTGGGGCTGCGTAGGGGCGCAACGTGGGGCTGTTCAGGGGCGCAGCGCGGGGCTGCACAGAGGCGCAGCAACGTGGGGCTGCGCAGCGGCGCAGCATGGGGCTACGCAGGGGCGCAACAGCGTGGGTCTCAGCATGGGGGCGGAGCATGGGGCCGTGCAGGGGCACGGCAGCTTGGGGCTGTGTTGGGGTGTAGCGCGGGGCTGCGGATGGGCACAGCATGGGGCTGCGCAGGAGCGCAGCGTGGGGCTGCGCAGGGCCGCGCAGGGCCACATCATGAGGCTGTTTAGGGGCGCAGCATGGGGCTGCGCAGGGGCGCAGCAGCGTGGGGCTGCGCAGGGGCGCAGTGTGGGGCTGCGCAGGGGCGGAGTAGCATGCCGCTACGCAAGGGCGCGGCGTGGGGCCGCGCAAGGGCGCAGCAGTGTGGGACTGCGCAGGAGCGCAGCATGGGGCCGCGCACGGGCGAGAATGGGGCTGCACATGGGCGCTGCATGGGGCTGCACAGGGGCGCAGAAGCGCGGGGATGCGCAGGGGCGCAGCAGCGTGGGGCTGCGCAAGGGTGCAGCGTGAGGCTGCGCAGGGGCGCAGCAATTTGCGGCTGCGCAAGGGCGCAGCAGCTTGCGGCTGCGCAGGGGCGAAGCAGCTTGGGGCTGCGTAGGGGCGCAACGTGGGGCTGCGCAGGGGCGCAGCATGGGGCTGCGGATGGACGCAGCATGGGGCTGCGTACGGGCGCACCATGGGGCGGCAGGGGCGCAGCATGGGGCCGCGCAGGGGCGCGGCATGGGGCCGCGTATGGGCGCAGCATGGGGCCGTGAAGGGGCGCAGCGCGGGGCTGCGCAGGGGCGCAACAGCGTGCGGCTGCGCAGGGGCGCAGCAGCGTGCGGCCGCGCAGTGGCGCAGCGTGGGGCCTCGCATGGGCACAGTATGGGCCTCCGTAGGGGCGCAGCATGAAGCTGCGCAAGGGCGCAGCATGGGGCTGCGCTGGAGCGCAGCGTGGGGCTGCGCACGGTCGCAGCATGAGGTTGTGTAGGGGCGCAGCATGGGGCTGTGCATGGGCGCAGCAGCGTGGGGTTGCACAGGGGCGCAGTGTGGGGCTGCGAAGGGGCGGAGCAGCGTGCGGCTGCGCAAGGGCACGGCGTGGGGCTGCGCAAGGGCGCAGCATGGGGCTGCGCAAGTGTGCAGCAGCGTGGGACTGCGCAGGGGCGCAGCATGGGGCCGCGTATGGGCGCAGCATGGGGCTGCACAGGGGCGCAGCGTGCGGCTGCGCAAGGGCGCAGCAGCTTGGGGCTGTGTAGGGGCGCAACGTGGGGCTGTTCAGGGGCGCAGCGCGGGGCTGCACAGAGGCGCAGCTACGTGGGGCTGCGCAGCGGCGCAGCATGGGGCTGCGCAGTGGCGCAGCAGCGTGGGTCTCAGCATGGTGCCCAACATGGGGCCGCGCAGGGGCACAGCAGCTAGGGGCTGTGTAGGGGCGCAGTGCGGGGCTGCGCAGGGGCGCAACAGCGTGCGGCTGCGCAGTGGCGCAGCGTGGGGCTGCGCATGGGCACAGCATGAAGCTGCGCAAGGGCACAGCATGGGGCTGCGCAGGAGCGCAGCGTGGGGTTGCGCAAGGCCGCGCAGGGCCACATCATGAGGCTGTTTAGGGGCGCAGCATGGGGCTGCGCAGGGGCGCAGCAGCGTGGGGCTGCGCAGGGGCGCAGCAGCGTGGGGCTGCGCAAGGGCGCAGCATGGGGCTACGCAAGGGCGCAGCAGCGTGGGACTGCGCAGGAGCGCAGCATGGGGCCCCGCACGGGCGCAGCATGGGGCTGCACAAAGGCGCTGCATGGGGTTGCACAGGGGCGCAGAAGCGCGGGGATGCGCAGAGGGGCGCAGCATGAGGCTGTGTAGGGGCGCACCATGGGGCTGCGCAAGGGCGCAGCACCGTGGGACTGCGCAGGGGCGCAGCATGGGGCCGCGTATGGGCGCAGCATGGGGCTGCACAGGGGCGCAGCATGGGGCTGCACAGGGGCGCAAAAGTGCGGGGCTGCGCAGGGGTGCAGCGTGGGGCTGCGCTGGTGCGCAGCATGTCGCTGCGCAGGGGCGCAGCATGGGGCTGCGGATGGGCGCAGCATGTGGCTGCGTATGGGCGCAGCAGCGTGGGGCTGCGCAAGGGCTCAACGTGGGGCTGCGCAGGGGCGCAGCAGCTTGGGGCTGCGTAGGGGCGCAGCAGCTTGGGGCTGCACATGGGCGCGGCATGGGGCCGCGCAGGCGCGCAGCGTGGGGCTGCGCAGGGGTGCAGCGTGGGGCTGCGCTGGTGCGCAGCATGGCGTTGCGCAGGGGCGCAGCATGAGACTGCGCAGGGGCGCAGCATGGGGTTGCGGATGGGCGTAGCATGGGGCTGCGTATGGGCGCAGTATGGGGCTGCGCAGGTGTGCAGCATGGGGCCGCGCAGGGGCGCAGCATGGGGCCGCGTATGGGCGCAACATGGGGCCGCGAAGGGGCGCAGCGCGGGGCTGCGCAGGGGCGAAGCAGCGTGCGGCTGCGCAGGGGCGCAGCAGCCTACGGCCGCGCAGTGGCGCAACATGGGGCTACGCAGGAGCACAGCGTGGGGCCGCGCAGGGGCGCAGCATGAGGGTGTGTAGGGACGCAGCATGGGGCTGCGTAGGGCCGGAGCAGCGTGCGGCTGCGCAGGGGCGCGGCGTGGGGCTGCGCAAGGGCGCAGCAGCGTGGGACTGCGCAGGGTCGCACCATGGGGCCGCGTATGGGCGCAGCATGGGGCTGCACATGGGCGCAGCATGGGGCTGCACAGGGGCGCAGAAGCGCGGGGCTGCGCAGGGGTGCAGCGTGGGGCTGCGCTGGTGCGCAGCATGTCGCTGCGCAGGGGCGCAGCATGGGGCCGCGTATGGGCGCAGCATGGGGCTGCACAGGGGCGCACAAGCGCGGGGCTGCGCAGGGGCGCATCAGCGCGGGGCTGCGCAGGGGCGCAGCAGCTTGGGGCTGCGCATGGGTGCGGCATGGGGCGGCGCAGGGGCGCAGCGTGGGGTTGCGCAGGCGTGCGGCGTGGGGCTGCGCTGGTGCGCAGCATGGCGCTGCGCAGGGGCGCACCATGGCGCTGCGGATGGGCGCAGCATGGGGCTCCGTATGGGCGCAGCATGGGGCTGCACAGGGAACAGCATGGGGCTGCGCAGGGGCGCAGCAGCTTGGGGCTGCGTAGGGGCGCAGCGCGGGGCTGCGCAAGGGCGAAGCAGCGTGCGGCTGCGCAGGGGCGCAGCAGCGTGCGGCCATGCAGTGGCGCAGCATGGGGCTACGCAGGAGCGCCGCGTGGGGCCGCGCAAGGGCGCAGCATGAGGCTGTGTAGGGGCGCAGCATGGGGCTGCGCAGGGCGCAGCAGCGTGGGGCTGCGCAGAGCGCAGTGTGGGGCTGCGAAGGGGCGGAGCAACGTGCGGCTGCGTAGGGGCGCGGCGTGGGGCTGCGCAAGGGCGCAGCATGGGGCCGCGCAAGGGCGCAGCAGCGTGGGACTGCGCAGGGTCGCACCATGGGGCCGCGTATGGGCGCAGCATGGGGCTGCACAGAGCGCAGCATGGGGCTGCACAGGGGCGCAGAAGCGGGGGGCTGCGCAGGGGTGTAGCGTGGGGCTGCGCTGGTGCGCAGCATGTCGCTGCGCACCGGCGCAGCATGGGGCTGCGGATGGGCGCAGCATGGGGCTGCGTATGGGCGCACCATGGGGCTGCGCAGGGGCGCGGCATGGGGCCGCGCAAGGGCGCAGCATGGGGCCACGTATGGGCGCAGCATGGGGCCGTGAAGGGGCGCAGCGCGGGGCTGCGCAGGGCACAACAGCGTGCGGCTGCGCAGTGGTGCAGCGTGGGGCTGCGCATGGGCACAGCATGGGGCCGCGCACGGGCGCAACATGAAGCTGCGCAGGGGCGCAGCATGGGGCTGCGCAGGAGCGCAGCAGCGTGGGACTGCGCAAGGTGGCACCATGGGGCCGCGTATGGGCGCGGCATGGGGCTGCACAAAGGCGCAGCATGGGGCTGCACAAGGGCGCAAAAGCGCGGGGCTGCGCAGGGGTGCAGCGTGGGGCTGCGCTGGTGCGCAGCATGTCGCTGCGCAGGGGCGCAGCATGGGGCTGCGGATGGGCGCAGCATGGGGCTGCAAATCGGCGCACCATGGGGCTGCGCAGGGGCGCGGCATGGGGCCGCGCAGGGGCGCAGCATGGGGCCGCGTATGGGCGCAGCATGGGGCCGTGAAGGGGCGCAGCGCGGGGCTGTGCAGGGCACAACAGCGTGCGGCTGCGCAGTGCCGCAGCGTGGGGCTGCGCATGGGCACAGCATGGGGCCGCGCACGGGCGCAACATGAAGCTGCGCAGGGGCGCAGCATGGGGCTGCGCAGGAGCGCAGCAGCGTGGGACTGCGCAAGGTCGCACCATGGGGCCGCGTATGGGCGCGGCATGGGGCTGCACAAGGGCGCAGCATGGGGCTGCACAGGGGCGCAGAAGCGCGGGGCTGCGCAGGGGCGCAGCGTGGGGCTGCGCTGGTGCGCAGCATGTCGCTGCGCAGGGGCGCAGCATGGGGCTGCGGATGGGCGCAGCATGGGGCTGCGGATGGGCGCACCATGGGGCTGCGCAAGGGCGCGGCATGGGGCCGCGCAGGGGCGCAGCATGGGGCCGCGTATGGGCGCAGCATGGGGCCGTGAAGGGGTGCAGCGCGGGGCTGCGCAGGGCACAACAGCGTGCGGCTGCGTAGTGCCGCAGCGTGGGGCTGCGCATGGGCACAGCATGGGGCTGCGCACGGGCGCAACATGTAGCTGCGCAGGGGCGCAGCATGGGGCTGCGCAGGAGCGCAGCGTGGGGCTGCGCACGGCCGCAGCATGAGGCTGTGTAGGGGCGCAGCATGGGGCTGCGTAGGGGCGCAGCAGCGTGGGGCTGCGCAGGGGCGCAGTGTGGGGCTGCGAAGGGGCGGAGCAGCGTGCGGCTGCGCAGGGGCGCGGCGTGGGGCTGCGCAAGGGCGCAGCATGGGGCTGCGCAAAGGCGCAGCAGCGTGGGACTGCGCAAGGGCGCAGCATGGGGCCGCGTATGGGCGCAGCAGCGTGGGGCTGCGCAGGGGCTCAGCGTGGGGCTGCGCAGGGGCGCAGCAGCTTGGGGCTGCGTAGGGGCGCAGCAGCTTGGGGCTGCGCATGGGCGCGGCATGGGGCTGTCCAGGGGCGCAGCGTGGGGCTGCGCAGGGGTGCAGCGTGGGGCTGCGCTGGTGCGCAGCATGGCGCTGCGCAGGGGCGCAGCATGGGGCTGCGCAGGGGCGCAACATGGGGCTGCGGATGGGCGCAGCATGGGGCTGCGTATGGGCGCAGCATGGGGCTGCGCGGGGGTGCAGCGTGGGGCTGCGCTGGTGCGCAACCTGGCGCTGCGCAGGGGCGCAGCATGGGGCTGCGCACGGGCGCAGCATGGGGCTGCGGATGGGCGCAGCATGGGGCTGCGGATGGGCGCAGCATGCAGCTGCGCAGGGGCGCAGCATGGGGCCGCGGAGTGGCGTAGCATGGGGCTACGCAGGAGCGGAGCGTGGGGCTCGCAAGGGCACAGCATGAGGCTGTGTAGGGACGCAGCATGGGGCTGCGCAGGGGCGCATCAGCCTGGGGCTGCGCAGAGCGCAGTGTGGGGCTGCGAAGGGGCGGAGCAGGGTGCGGCTGCGCAGGGGCGCGGCGTGGGGCTGCGCAAGGGCGCAGCATGGGGCTGCACAGGGGCGCGGCATGGGGCTGCACAGGGGCGCAGAGGCGCGGGGCTGCGCAGGGGCGCAGCAGCGTGCGGCTGCGCAGGGGCGCAGGGGCGCAGCAGCTTGGGGCTGTGCATGGGTGCGGCGTGGGGCGGCGCAGGGGCGCAGCGTGGGGCTGCGCAGGCGTGCAGCGTGGGGCTGCGCTGGTGCGCAGCATGGCGCTGCGCAGGGGCGCACCATGGCGCTGCGGATGGGCGCAGCATGGGGCTGCGTATGGGCGCAGCATGGGGCTGCGCAGGGGTGCAGCATGGCGCTGCGGATGGGCGCAGCATGGGGCCGCGCAGGGGCGCAGCAGCGTGCGGCTGCGCAATGGCGCAGCGTGGGGCTGCGCATGGGCACAACATGGGCCCGCGCAGGGGCGCAGCATGAAGATGCGCAGGGGCGCAGCATTTGGCTGCGCAGCGGCGCAGCAGCGTGGGGCTGCGCAGGGGCGCAGTTTGGGGCTGCGAAGGGGCGGAGAAGCGTGCGGCTGCGCAAGGGCGCGGCGTGGGGCTGCGCAAGGGCGCAGCATGGGGCTGCGCAAGGGCGCAGCAGCGTGGGACTACGCAGGGGCGCAGCATGGGGCCGCGTATGGGCGCAGCATGGGGCTGCACAGGGGCGCAACGTGGGGCTGTTCAGGGGCGCAGCGCGGGGCTGCACAGAGGCGCAGCAACCTGGGGCTGCGCAGTGGCGTAGCGTGGGGGCGCAGCATGGGGCCGCGCAGGGGCACAGTAGCTTGGGGCTGTGTAGGGGCGCAGCGCGGGGCTGCGCAAGGGCGCAGCAGCGTGCGGCTGCGCAGTGGCGCAGCGTGGGGCTGCGCATGGGCACAGCATGAAGCTGCGCAAGGGCACAGCATGTAGCTGCGCAGGAGCGCAGCGTGGGGCTGCGCAGGGCCGCGCAGGGCCACAGCATGAGGCTGTTTAGGGGCGCAGCATGGGGCTGCGCAGGGGCGCAGCAGCGTGGGGTTGCGCAGGGGCGCAGCATGGGGGTGCGAAGGGGCGGAGCAGCATGCGGCTACGCAGGGGCGCGGCGTGGGGCTGCGCAAGGGCGCGGCTTGGGGCTGCGCAAGGGCGCAACAGCGTGGGACTGCGCAGGAGCGCAGCATGGGGCCGCGCAGGGGCGCAGCATGGGGCTGCACAGGGGCGCTGCATGGGGTGGCACAGGGGGCGCAGAAGCGCGGGGATGCGCAGGGGCGCAGCAGCGTGCGGCTGCGCAATGGCGCAGCGTGGGGCTGCGCATGGGCACAACATGGGCCCGCGCAGGGGCGCAGCATGAAGCTGCGCAGGGGCGCAGCATGGGGCTCGGCAGGAGCGCAGCATCTTGGGGCTGCGCACGGCCGCAGCATGAGGCTGTGTAGGGGCGCAGCATGGGGCTGCGCAGGGGCGCAGCAGCGTGGGGCTGCGCAGGGGCGCAGTGTGGGGCTGCGAAGGGGCGGAGCAGCGTGCGGCTGGGCAAGGGCGCGGCGTGGGGCTGCGCAAGGGCGCAGCATGGGGCTGCGCAAGGGCGCAGCAGCGTGGGACTACGCAGGGGCGCGGCATGGGGCCGCGTATGGGCGCAGCATGGGGCTGCACAGGGGCGCAACGTGGGGCTGTTTAGGGGCGCAGCGCGGGGCTGCACAGAGGCGCTGCAACTTGGGGCTGTGCAGGGGAGCAGCATGGGGGCGCAGCATGGGGCCGCGCAGGGGCACAGTAGCTTGGGGCTGTGTAGAGGCGCAGCGCGGGGCTGCGCAAGGGCGCAGCAGCGTGCGGCTGCGCCGTGGCGCAGCCAGGGGCTGCGCATGGGCACAGCATGAAGCTGCGCAAGGGCACAGCATGGGGTTGCGCAGGAGTGCAGCTTGGGGCTGCGGAGGGCCGCGCAGGGCCACAGCATGAGGCTGTTTAGGGGCGCAGCATGGGGCTGCGCAGGGGCGCAGCAGCGTGGGGTTGCGCAGGTGCGCAGTGTGGGGCTGCGAAGGGGCGGAGCAGCATGCGGCTACGCAGGGGCGCGGCGTGGGGCTGCGCAAGGGCGCGGCATGGGGCTGCGCAAGGGCGCAACAGCGTGGGACTGCGCAGGAGCGCAGCATGGGGCCGCGCAGGGGCGCAGCATGCGGCTGCACAGGGGCGCTGCATGGGGTTGCACAGGGGCGCAGAAGCGCGGGGATGCGCAGGGGCGCAGCAGCGTGGGGCTGTGTAGGGGCGCAACGTGGGGCTTCGCAGGGGCGCAGCGCGGGGCTGCGCAGGGGCGCAGCGGGGGGCTGCGCAGGGGCGCAGCGGGGGGCTGCGCTGGTGCGCAACATGTCGCTGCGCAGGGGCGCAACATGGGGCTGCGGATGGGCGCAGCATGGGGCTGCGTATGGGCACACCATGGGGCTGTGTAGAGGCGCAGCATGGGGCCGCGCAATGGGCGCAGCATGGGGCCGCGTATGGGCGCAACATGGGGCCGTGAAGGGGCGCAGCGCGGGGCTGCGCAGGGGCGCAACAGCGTGCGGCTGCGCAGGGGCGCAGCAGCGTGCGGCTGCGCAAAGGCGCAGCGTGGGGCTGCGCATGGGCACAGCATGGGGCCGTGCAGGGGCGCAGCATGAGGCTGTGTAGGGGCGCAGCATGGGGCTGCGCAGGGGCGCAGCAGCGTGGGGTTGCGCAGGGGCGCAGTGTGGGGCTGCGAAGGGGCGGAGCAGCGTGCGGCGGCGCAGGGGCGCGGCGTGGGGCTGCGCAAGGGCGCAGCATGGGGCTGCGCAAGGGCGCAGCAGCGTGGGACTGCGCAGGGGCGCAGCATGGGGCCGCGTATGGGCGCAGCATGGGGCTGCACACGGGTTTAGAAGCGCGGGGCTGTGCAGGAGCGCAGCAGCGTGGGGCTGCGTAGGGGCGCAGCGTGGGGCTCCGCAGGGGCGCAACATCTTGGGGCTGCGTAGGGGCGCAACGTGGGGCTGTGCAGGGGCGCAGCATGGGGCTGCGCAGGGGCGCAGCAGCGTGGGGTTGCACAGGGGCACAGTGTGGGGTTGCGAAGGGGCGGAGCAGCATGCGGCTGCGCAGGGGCGCGGCGTGGGGCTGCGCAAGGGCGCAACAGCTTGGGACTGCGCAGGGGCGCAGCATGGGGCCGCGCAGGGGCGCAGCATGGGGCTGCACAGGGGCGCTGCATGGGGCTGCATAGGGGCGCAGAAGCGCGGTGATGCGCAGGGCGCAGCAGCGTGGGGCTGGGCAAGGGCGCAGCAGCGTGGGGCTGCGCAGGGGTGCAGCGTGGGGCTGCGCAGGGGCGCAGCAGCTTGGGGCTGCGCAGGGTCGCAGCAGCTTGGGGCTGCGGTGGGGCGCAGCAGCTTGGGGCTGCGTAGGGGCGCAACGTGGGGCTGCGCACGGGCGCAGCGCGGGGCATAGCAGGGGCGCAGCGTGGGGCTGCGCAGGGGTGCAGCGTGGGGCTGCGTTGGTGCGCAGCATGACGCTGCGCAGGGGCGCAGCATGGGGATGCGGATGGGCGCAGCATGGGGCTGCGCAGGGGCGCAGCATGGGGCCGCGCAGGGGCGCAGCATGGGGCCGCGTATGGGCGCAGCATGGGGCCGTGAAGGAGCGCAGCGCGGGGCTGCGCAGGGGCGCAGCAGCCTGCGGCTGCGCAGTGGCGCAGCGTGGGGCTGCGCATGGGCACAGCATGGGGCCGCGCAGGGGCGCAGCATGAAGCTGCGCAGGGGCGCAGCATGGGGCTGCGCAGGAGCGCAACGTGGGGCTGCGCACGGCCGCAGCATGAGGCTGTGTAGGGGCGCAGCATGGGGCTGCGTAGGGGCGCAGCAGCGTGGGGCTGCGCAGGGGCGCAGTGTGGGGCTGCGAAGGGGCGGAGCAGCGTGCGGCTGCGCAGGGGCGCGGCGTGGGGCTGCGCAAGGGCGCAGCATGGGCCTACGCAAGGGCGCAGCCGCGTGGGACTGCGCAGGGGCGCAGCATGGGGCCGCGTATGGGCGCAGCATGGGGCCGTGAAGGAGCGCAGCCGGGGGCTGCGCAGGGGCGCAGCAACGCGCGGCTGTGCAGGGGCGTAGCAGCGTGCGGCTGCGCACTGGCGCAGCGTGGGGCTGCGCATGGGCACAGCATGGGGCCGCGCAGGGGCGCAGCATGGGGCTGCGCAAGAGCGCAGCGAGGGGCTGCGCAAAGCCTCAGAATGAGGCTTTGTAGGGGCGCAGCATGGGGCTGCGTAGGGGGGCAGCAGCGTGGGGCTGCGCAAGGGTGCGGCGTGGGGCTGCGCAAGGGCGCGACATGGGGCTGCGCAAGGGCGTAGCCGCGTGGGACTGCGCAGGGGCGCAGCATGGGGCCGCTTATGGGCGCATCATGGGGCTGCACAGGGGTGCAGCGTGGGGCTGCGCAGGGGCGCAGCAGCGTGGGGCTGCGTGGGGCGCAGCTTGGGGCTGCGTAGAGCCGCAACGTGGGGCTGTATAGGGGCGCAGCGCGGGGCTGCACAGAGGCGCAGCAGCGCGGGGCTGCGCAGGGGCGCAGCAGCGTGCGGCTGCGCAGTGGCGCAGCGTGGGGCTGCGCATGGGCACAGCATGAAGCTGCGCAGGGGCGCAGCATGGGGATGCGCAGGAGCGCAACGTGGGGCTGCGAAGGGCCACAGCATCAAGCTGTTTAGGGGCGCAGCAGGGGGCTGCGTAGGGGCGCAGCAGCGTGGGGATGCGTAGGGGCGCAGTGTGGGGCTGCGAAGGGGCGGAGCAGCGTGCGGCTCCGCAGGGGCGCGGCGTGGGGCTGCGCAAGGGCGCAGCATGGGGTTGCGCAAGGGCGCAGCCGCGTGGGACTGCGCAGGGGCGCAGCATGGGGCCGCGTATGGGCGCCGCATGGGGCCGCCAAGGAGCGCAGCCGGGGGATGCGCAGGGGCGCAGCAACGCGCGGCTGCGCAGGGGCGTAGTAGCGTGCGGCTGCGCAGTGGCGCAGCGTGGGGCTGCGCATGGGCACAGCATGGGGCCGCGCAGGGGCGCAGCATGGGGCTGCGCAAGAGCGCAGCGTGGGGCTGCGCACGGCCGCAGCATGAGGCTTTGTAGGGGCGCAGCATGGGGCTGCGTAGCGGCGCAGCAGCGTGGGGCTGCGCAAGGGTGCGGCGTGGGGCTGCGCAAGGGCGCAGCACGGGGCTGCGCAACGGCGCAGCCGCGTTGGACTGCGCAGGGGCGCAGCATGGGGCGGCTTTTGGGCGCAGCATGGGGCTGCACAGGGGCGCAGCATGGGGTTGCACAGGGGCGCCGAAGCGCGGGGATGCGCAGGGGCGCAGCAGCGTGGGGCTGCGCAGGTGCGCAGCAGCGTGGGGCTGCTTGGGGCGCAGCTTGGGGCAGAGTAGGGGCGCAACGTGGGGCTGTATAGGGGCGCAGCGCGGGGCTGCACAGAGGCGCAGCAACGTGGGGCTGCGTATGGGCGCAGCATGGGGGCGCAGCATGGGGCCGCGCAGGGGCACAGCAGCCTGAGGCTCTGTAGGGGCGCAGCGCGGGGCTGCGCAGGGGCGCAGCAGCGTGCGGCTGCGCAGTGGCGCAGCGTGGGGCTGCGCATGGGCACAGCATGAAGCTGCGCAGGGGCGCAGCATGGGGCTGCGCAGGAGCGCAACGTGGGGCTGCGAAGGGCCACAGCATGAGGCTGTTTAGGGGCGCAGCATGGGGCTGCGCAGCGTGGGGCTGCGCAGGGGCGCAGTGTGGGGCTGCGAAGGGGTGGAGCAGCATGCGGCTACGCAGGGGCGCGGCGTGGGGCTGCGCAAGGGCGCAGCATGTGGGTGCGCAAGGGCGCAGCAGCGTGGGACTGCGCAGGGGCGCGGCATGGGGCCGCGAAGGTTCGCAGCATGGGGTTGCACAGGGGCGCTGCATGGGGCTGCACAGGGGCGCAGAAGCGCGGGGATGCGCAGGGGCGCAGCAGCGTGGGGCTGCGCAGCGGCGCAGCGTGGGGCTGCGCAGGGGCGAAGCAACTTGGGGCTGCGTAGGGGCGCAACGTGGGGCTGCGCAGGGGCGCAGCGCGGGGCTGCACAGAGGCGTTGTAACGTGGGGCTGCGGAGGGGCGCAGCATGGCGTCGCGCAGGGGCGCAGCACCGTGGGCGTGCGCAGGGGCGCAGGAGCGGCGGGCTGCGCAGGGGCGCAGCTTGGGGCTGTGCATGGGCGCAACATGGGGGCGCAACATGGGGCCGAGCAGGGGCGCAGCAGCTTGGGGCTGTGTAGGGGCGCAGCGGCGTGGGTCTGCGCAGGGGCGCAGCAGCGTGGGGCTGCGCAGGGGCGCAGTGTGGGGCCACGCATGCGCGCGGCGTGGGAGTAAGCCGGGGAGAAGCGCGGGGCTGCGCAAGAGCGCTGCGTGGGGCTTTGCAGGGGCGCACCGTGGGGCTGTGCGGGGGCGCAACAGCATGGGGCTGCGCAGGTGCGCACCATGGGGCTGCGCATGGGCGCAGCATGGGGCTGCGCAGGGGCTCAGCATGGGGCTGCGCAGGGGCGCAACATGGGTTTGCGCAGGGGCGCAGCAGCGGGGGGCTGCGCAGTGGCGCAGCATGGGGCTGCGCAGGGGCGCAGCAGCGTGGGGCTGCGCAGGGGCGTAGCGTGGGGCCGCGCATGGCCGCGGCATGGGGCCACGCATGCGGGCGGTACGGGAGTAAGCCGGGGAGAAGCGCGGGGCTGCGCAAGAGCGCTGCGTGGGGCTGTGCTGGGGCTCAGGGTGGGGCAGCGGTGGGGCGTAGCGTGGGACTACACACGGCAAGGGGGGCAGAGTGGTAGGGGGTAGCAGGAGCAGGGGTACGCCCCACCATAGGCTTTTGGCGTCCCCGCTGCACTCCCAGCGCCTCACCAGGCACTGGCACTGGGCATAGGGCCAAGGGCACAGGGGCGCTGGGTGCAGGGCAGTGGGTCGGGGGGCGCTCAGCCACAGGCTGCAGGCACCCCACACCAGCCCTCCCTGGGGGCGGGGGGGTGCCTCACCACAGGTTCTTGGCATCCCACGGACACTGACCGCCCCCCGCACGGTGGTGACGTGCTGCAGGGCGGGGAGGGGGGTGCCTCACCACAGGTTCTTGGCATTTCACGCACGTTGACCGCCACCCGCACGGTGGTGACGTGCTGCAGGGCGGGAGGGGGGGGATGCCTCACCACAAGTTCTTGGAATCCCCTTCACGCCGGTAGCGCCTCACTAGCACGTTGTTGGCAGCTGGGCAGGGGGGGGGGGGTGGGCCTCACCACAGGTTGTTGGCCAGGCGCCCCAGTGGGGCGCAGATCACGTCGGGGAGCCGGCGGGAGGTCACGCGCGGACTCCCCCTGGTGGGGAGGTGACTGCTGACCTGGTGAACGCCACCGGAGCCAACGCTAGGCCAGGGCGTCGGCCAGGCCAGGGGGTAGAGGGGGGGGCGCTCGACTGGCCAACGGAGGCTGTTTTTAACGGGGCCATGTCAGTTCATGGCCCGGGGCGCACGGGGATGGGTCCCAACTCTCGCCCCCGGTGGTTCTTGGTCGTGCTGGGGGGGGGGGGGGGGTTGTGGTGCTGTTTTGTTGGAACGGGGGGCGTTCCAAGGAAGGTGAGGAGGCCTCATGTGGTAAAACCCAGCGCGCCTCTACGCTGAATAACCACCGCGGATGGGCACCTATGGGGGCCTATGGGGGCCTTTGGGGGCCTATGGGGGCCTATGGGGACCTTTGGGGGCCTATGGGGACCTATGGGGACCTTCGGGGGCCTTTGGGGACCCATGGGGGCCTTTGGGGGCCTATGGGGGCCTTTGGGGACCTATGGGGGCCTACGGGGACCTTTGGGGGCCTATGGGGGCCTTTGGGGATCTATGGGAGCCTATGGGGGCCTATGGTGGCCTATGGGGGCCTATGGGGGCCTATGGGAACCTTTGGGGGCTTTTGGGGGCCTATGGGGGCCTATGGTGGCCTATGGGGGCCTATGGGGGCCTTTGGGGACCTATGGGGTCCTATGGGGGCCTATGGTGGCCTTTGGGGGCCTTTGGGGACCTATGGGAGCCTATGGGGGCCTATGGGGGCCTATGGGGGCCCATTGGGGCCTTTGGGGGCCTATGGGGGCCTTTGGGCACCTATGGGGGCCTTTCGGGGCCTATGGGCGCCTATGGGGGCCTATGGGGACCTTTGGGGACCTTTGGGGGCCTATGGGGGCCTATGGGGGCCTATGGGGGCCTATGGGGGCCTATGGGGACCTTTGGGGACCTTTGGGGGCCTATGGGCACCTTTGGGGGCCTATGGGGGCGTATGGGGGCCTATGGGGACCTTTGGGGGCCTATGGGGACCTTTGGGCGCCTTTGGGGGCCTATGGGGGCCTATGGGGGCCTATGGCCATAGGCCCCCATAGGCCGCCATAGGACCCCATACGCCCCCAAAGGCCCCCATAGGTGCCCAAAGGTCCCCATAGGCCCCCAAAGGCCCCAATAGGCCCCCATAGGCCCCCAAAGGCTCCCATAGGTCCCCAAAGGCCCCTAAAGGTCCCCATAGGCAACCATGAGCCCCCATAGGCCCCCATAGGTCCCCAGAGGCCCCCATAGGCCCCCATAGGCCCCCAAAGGCCCCCATAGGCCCGTATAGGCCCCCATTGGCCCCCGTAGGCCCCCAAAGGTCCTTTGCGGGCCTATGGGGGCCTATGGGGGCCTTTGGGGACCTATGGCGGCCTATGGGGGCTTATGGTGGCCCATGGGGACCTTTGGGGGCCTTTGGGGACCTATGGGAGCCTATGGGGGCATGTGGCGGCGTATGGGGGCCTATGGGGACCTATGGGGACCTCTGGCGGCCTTTGGGGCCTTTGGGAGCCTATGGGGACCTATGGGGACCTTTGGGGGCCTTTGGGGGCCTATGGGGGCGTATTGGGGACCGTTGGGGGCCTATGGGGGCCTATGGGGGCCTATGGGGGCCTTTGGGGACCTATGGGAGCCTATGTGGGGCCTATGGGGGCTTATGGGGGGCTATGGGGGCCTATGGGGACCTTTGGGGGCTATTGGGGGCCTATGGGGTTCTATGGTGGCCTATGGGGGCCTATGGGGGCCTATGGGGACCTATGGGGACCTTTGGGGGCCTATGGTGGCCTATGGGGACCTTTGGGGGCCTATGGGGACCTATGGGAGCGGATGGGGGCTTATGGGGGCCTATGGTGGCCTATGGGGACCTTTGGGGGCCTGTGGGGGCTTATGGGGGCCTATGGTGGCGTATGGGGACCTTTGGGGGCCTATGGGGACCTTTGGGAGCCTATGGGCACCTATGGGGACCTTTGGGGGCCTTTGGGGGCCTATGGGGGCGTATTGGGGACCATTGGGGGCCTATGGGGGCCTATGGGGGCCTTTGGGGACCTATGGGAGCCTATGGGGGCCTATGGGGGCCTATGGGGGCCTATGGGGGCCTATGGGGGCCTATGGGGACCTTTGGGGGCCTATGGGGGCCTATGGGGACCTTTGGGGTCCTTTGGGGGCCTATGGGGTTCTATGGTGGCCTATGGGGGCCCATGGGGGCCTTTGGGGGCTTGTGGGGGCCTATGGGGGCCTATGGTGGCCTATGGGGACCTATGGGAGCGGATGGGGGCTTATGGGGGCCTATGGTGGCCTATGGGGACCTTTGGGGGCCTGTGGGGGCTTATGGGGGCCTATGGGTGCCTATGGGGACCCCTGGGGGCCTATGGGGGCCTTTGGGGGCCTTTGGGGGCCTATGGGGACCTCTGGGGGCCTTTGGGGGCCTATGGGGGCCTATGGGGACCTTTGGGGGCCTATGGGGACCTATGGGGACCTTTGGGGGCCTATGACGGGCCTATGGGGGCGTATTGGGGACCTTTGGGGGCCCATGGGGGCCTATGGGGGCCTATGGGGGCGTTTGGGGACCTATGGGAGCCTATGGGGGCCTATGGGCACCTATGGGGGCCTATGGGGACCTTTGGGGGCCTTTGGGGCCTATGGTGGCCTATGGGGGCCTATGGGGGCCTTTGGGGGCCTATGCGGGCCTATGGGGGCCTATGGTGGCCTATGGGGACCTTTGGGGGCCTTGGGGGACCTATGGGGGCCTGTGGGGGCCTATGGGGGCCTATGGGGACCTTTGGGCACCTATGGGGGCCTTTGGGGGCCTATGGGGGCCTATGGGGACCTTTGGGGGCCTATGGGGACCTATGGGGGCCTATGGGGGCCTATGGGGACCTTTGGGGACCTTTGGGGGCCTATGGGCACCTTTGGGGACCTTTGGGGCCCTATGGGGGCCTATGGGGGCCTATGGGGACATATGGGCGCCAATGGGGGCCTATGGGGGCCTATGGGGACCTAAGGGGGCCCTTTGGGGACCTATGGGGGCATATGGGGGCCTATGGGGACCTATTGGGGCCTATGGGGGCCTATGGGGACCTATTAGGCGCTATGGGGACCTGTGGGGACCTGTGGGGACCTTTGGGGACCAATGGGGGCCTATGGGGACTTTTGGGGACCTATGGGGGCGTATGGGGGCCTATGGGGACCTATCGGACGCTATGGGGACCTATGGCAATCTTTGGGGACCTTTGGGGGCCTATGGGCACCTTTGGGGACCTTTGGGGACCTATGGGGGCCTATGGGGGCCTATGGGGACCTATGGGGGCCTATGGGGGCCTATGGGGGCCTATTGGCACCTTTGGGGACTTGTTGGCACCTTTGGGGACCTATGGGGACCTTTGGGCACCCTTGGGGACCTATTGGCGCCTATGGGGGCCTATGGGAACCTATGGGGGCCTATGGGGCTCTATGGGGGCCTATGGGGACCTTTGGGGGCCTATGGGGACCTATGGGGGTCTATGGGGGCCTATGGGGCCCTTTGGGGGCCTATGGGGGCCTATGGGGACCTATTGGGGCCTATGGGGGCCTAGGGTGACCTTTGGGGGCTTATGGGGGCCTATGGGGGCCTATTGGGACCTATGGGGGCCTATGGGCACCTATGGGGGCCTATGGGGACCTATGAGGGCCTTTGGGGGCCTATGGGGACCTAAGGGGGCCTATTGGCACCTATGGGGACCTATGGGCACCTATGGGCACCTTTGGGGACCTATGGGGACCTATGGGGGCCGATGGGGACTCATTGGCATCTAGGGGGACCTTTGGGGACGTATAGGCACCTTTGGGGACCCATGGGCACCTATGGGCACCTTTGGGGGCCTACGGGGGCCTATGGGGACGTACGGGCACCCTTTTTTTTTGCGACTTTCCCTGGTCACACATTTTCCCCATTTTCCCATTTTGGTGTTCAAAGTCTTTTTTACTTTTGTACTGCCATGTTTCTGATTGTCCAAGGTGGTTCCCCAATGATTTTTCAATTCTGTCCTCCTTTTTTGTTTTTTTCATTTTTGGGGGGGGGTTGATTTAGATTTAGGCATAGTTTCTCCCAATTTCCTCTAAGCATTAGAACCCTAGACCCACCTCCAATAGACAAGAATATCAAACATCTTCTTGGACGGACCGCACACACAACAGCCCTTATCAGACTTCAGACATCAGACTTTATACACATAGCTGGCGAAGGTCCCCCTCAAGGTCCCCTCCAGTTCAGCTTGGGTCGCCTAATTCTATAGGTGTTTCCAAGGGGCGTGCCCAGGGGCTCTTCGGGGGGAACATAGTCTAAAAGTAGCGCGTAGTGCAAGGATCCCCCCCCCTAAGGCCCCGACACGGAGGGGGGTGGTCCGGCTTCATGATTCCCCCTCCTACCTGTCCTTCGGCAACACTTTGAAACACAAAAGGTCATTGGGCTTGGTGAGGATAGGGCCTAGGCGCCAGAAAAAAAATTTTGTTTACTAGAGGCTCCAAATGTCCATCACATATTGCTACGATGCAAAGTGTATGGTTTCTCCGGGTGTATACAAGATTGCCAAGATTGCTTGATGATTTTTGGATCGGGTGTATGAGTCGGAGACCTTTTTTACACACCGGGGATTTGCAAATGGGGCGGATTCTCTTTTTCTAGACACTTGCAATGATGCCTCTTGTCTGTACGGGACTAGGTGCCATCTTTCATGTGAGTTGTAGTGGCTCTACCATTTCCAGTGCACGACGTGCGCTTAGCATTTTGCAGATATGCACTGACAACGCTGTCCACTTAAAGTAGAGATTGCTTTGATCAAATTTTGAACTAATTTTTGCTGTCTTTGGTCAAAATGTTTCATTTTGTGTTACTGTATGATTTGTTTGCTGGCAATAGATTTTAGCCTTACGTATGGGGGCGCGTTAAGCGTAGTGCTCGTGCATTGCAGCTATCCGGGGGCTGGGCCGCAGTAGAAACCCATACTTTGTGGTACTTTGGGTATCATTGTTGTTTGGTAGTAGCTCCACTGGCGCCCAGGGGTGCGTGACCTCACCGTGGTGTGGGGCCTGAAACCAGGGGGGGGTCCCCTGGGCTAACACGCAATCTCGGGGTGACCTGGTCCAGCCGCGGCGGCCAGGTCACGGGATCGCGCGCCCCACCCCTCGCCGGCCACCGTGGGAGGGCCACGATGGCACAGGGCGGGCTCCACCGGGGGTGGCGGTATGCGGGAGTTCTCCGGGTCCCCCTGTGACTCAGCCCCCACCAGGGCTCGTGCGCTTTCCCTCTATCCCACACCCACTGCACCATGTGTTCTGCACAAGTACATCATGGGGTGGGGATTTCGTCCTGTCCAACGCCCGTCCGGGTGGCCTAGATCCGGGGCTAGGAGACGGTGCAGTACAGGGGAGACGGCACCGGGGCGGAGGAAAGGGTCGGCGCCTCTCGCTACGGTGCTCACTCCGCCGGGGTAACGACACCTGCCTGCAGCCTCGATGCCTGGCTCCCCAGGAAGTGCTTTGAAACAAGGGGAACCCCCCCGTCCCTGTCCCTTTGCCCACGTGGGGTGGAGGAATCGTGGTTGGAGGAAGCTGAAGTGGAATACGGGGAGGCCCCGGTCCCTGGTCCTCCGCCCATGCAGGGAGGAGCGGCCTTGCCTTGGCGACACAGTACACAAATAAGGGTTGCCCCCCCCCCAGTCCCTGATTGATCCCTGTAGAGAGACGATAATGAAATAAGGGGTGGCCCCCTGTCCTGATGGACCCTTGGATTACTGGTGGTTATTTTTATTTGGAATGTTAAGTAGTTCTACGTCCCATCTTTGGAACCAGGGGGGGCGCCATCCCCCCCGGGAGCTGTGCTGACATTGATGTGTATGTATCAAGTAATGTAAGTACGTTCAATGCGGAACCGCAGTACTGTATAATGTACGCCTCTGGCCAACAACCAGGGAGGGCCGGAGGTCCGGGTAAAAGCCCCGGACCCCCCAACGGCAGCCCCAAAGGTGAGCGAACCACTGGAAGGGGCATGTTTGCGGGGTAAACAATGCGCTGAGTAATTAACGTCATTAATAGTTCTTACTGCTGTAACTAATGCTTAACGGGTAAAGCCCCCCCCCCCCCCCGGGGCCAGTTTAGTGTGCACCCCCCAGAGCCGGACTCAACCGGTCGTGCTGAGGCGAGCCCAGCAATGGGTATGACAGGCCAGATCTAATTGCTGGCAGCCACGCCTCAGCACACTCCTCGGGCTTACAAGGCCCGAGGGGGCCCCAAATACCGTACCGTTCGGGAGTTAAGCCCCGGCGGGATTTGGGGTTGTTTTGGTTAAGAGGACTCACGCTGAGTCCCAGCTACTGTTACCCCGGAGTTATGGCCTCCGGTACAGCCTACTTCGCCTGCTGCCGCTGAGAGATAGTTGGCACCGTGCCCCCCTACCCCCCACGGCGGCGATTACACCCACGTCCCCCTGGTCCTTCCTGGGCCGCGGAGGTTAGGGGCACCCCGTGGGGGTCCGAGGGCACACGGCACTACAGACCCCCACACAGCGGCGGTTACACCCGAGTCCCTCCGGTCCTGCCTGGGCCGCGGAGGGATGGGGACGCCCCGTGGGGTATCGAGGTCACACAGCACTGTCCATCCCCAGACACCGGCGGTTACACCCGAGTCCCTCCTGTCCTGCCTGGGCCGCGGAGGGATAGGGACGCCCCGTGGGGTATTGAGGTCAAACAACACTGTCCATCCCCACACACCGGCGGTTACACCCGAGTCCCTCCGGTCCTGCCTGGGCCGCGGAGGGATAGGGACGCCCCGTGGGGTATTGAGGTCACACAGCACTGTCCACCCCCATACAGCGGCGGTTACACCCGAGTCCCTCCGGTCCTGCCTGGGCCGTGGAGGGATAGGGACGCCCCGTGGGGCATTGAGTGCACACGGCACTGTCCACCCCCACACAGCGGCGGTTACACCCGAGTCCCTCCGGTCCTGCCTGGGCCGCGGAGGGATAGGGACGTCCCGTGGGGTGTTGAGTGCACACGGCACTGTCCAGCCCCACACAGCGGCGGTTACACCCGAGTCCCTCCGGTCCTGCCTAGGCCGCGGAGGGATAGGTACGCCCCGTGGGGTATCGAGGTCATTGGGATCACCGAGGCCCCCGCCGCTGAGGCGAGGGGGCCTTTTTCGCTTTGCGACCACCGAGGCCCCCTCCGCTGAGGCGAGGGGGCCTCTTTCGCTTTCGGACCACCGAGGCCCCCTCCGCTGAGGCGAGGGGGCCTCTTTGGCTTTGGGGTCACCGAGGCCCCCCCCGCTGAGGCGAGGGGGCCTCCTTCGCTTCAGGACCACCGAGGCCCCCCCCCGCTGAGGCGAGGGGGCCTCCTCGGCTTTGGGACCACCGAGGCCCCCGCCGCTGAGGCGAGGGGGCCTCCTCCGCTTTGGGATCACCGAGGCCCCGGCCGCTGAGGCGAGGGGGCCTCCTCCGCTTTGGGACCACCGAGGCCCCCGCCGGTGAGGCAAGGGGGCCTCCTCCGCTTTGGGATCACCAAGGCCGCCGCCGCTGAGGCGAGGGGGCCTCCTTCGCTTTGAGATCACCGAGGCCCTCGCCGTAGAGGCGAGGGGGCCTCTTTCGTTTTGGGATCACCGAGGCCCCCGCCGCTGAGGCGAGGGTACCTCCTTCGCTTTGGGATCACCGAGGCCCCCGTCGCTGAGGCGAGGGGACCTCCTTCGCTTTGGGATCACCGAGGCCCCCGCCGCTGAGTCGAGGGGGCCTCTTTCACTTTGGGATCACCGAGGCCCCCGCCGCCGAGGCGAGGGGGCCTTTGATGCTTTGTAATCACCGAGGCCCCCTCCGCTAAGGCGAGGGGGCCTCCTTCGCTTTGGGGTCACCGAGGCCCCCGCCGCAGAGGCGAGGGGGCCTCTTTCGCTTTGGGACCACCGAGGCCCCCTCCGCTGAGGCGAGGGGGCCTCCTGTGCTTTGGGACCACCGAGGCCCCCGCCACTGAGGCGAGGGGGCCTCTTTCACTTTGGGACCACCGAGGCCCCCTCCGTTGAGGCGAGGGGGCCTCTTTCGCTTTGGGACCAACGAGGCCCCCGTTGCTCAGGCGAGGGGTTCTCTTTCGTTTTAGGATGGTCGAGGCCCCCGCCGCTGAGGCGAGGGGGCCTCCCTCTCTTTGCGATCACCGAGGCCCCCGCCGCTGAGGCGAGGGGGCCTCTTTTGCTTTGTGATCACCGAGGCCCCCGCCGCTAAGGCGAGGGGACCTCCTTCGCTTTGGGATCACCAAGGCCCCCGCCGCTGAGGCGAGGGGGCCTCTTTCAATTTGTGATCACCGAGGTCCCCGCCGCTAAAGCGAGGGGGCCTCTTTAGCTTTGGGACCACCGAGGCCCCCTCCGCTGAGGCGAGGAGGCCTCCTCCGCTTTAGGTCCACCGAGGCCCCCGCCGCTGAGGTGAGGGGGCCTCTTTCACTTTGGGACCACCGAGGCCCCCTCCGTTGAGGCGAGGGGGCCTCTTTCACTTTGGGACCAACAAGGCCCCCGTTGCTGAGGCGAGGGGGTCTCTTTCGCTTTACGATCGCCGAGGCCCATGCCGCTGAGGCGAGGGGGCCTCCCTCTCTTTGTGATCACCGAGGCCCCCGCCGCTGAGGAGAGGGGGCCCTCTTCGCTTTGGGATCACTGAGGCCCCCTCCTTTGAGGCGATGGGGCCTCCTTCGCTTTGTGATCACCGAGGCCCCCGCCGGTGATCCCAAAGCGAAAGAGGCCCCCTTGCCTGAGAAGAGGGGGCCTTGGTGGTCCCAACGCGAAAGAGGCCCCCTGGCCTCAGCGGAGGGGGGCTCGGTGGTCCCAAGGCGAAACACGCCCCCTCGCCTCAGCGGAGGGGGCCACGGTGATCCCAAAGCGAAAGAGGCCCCCTCGCCTCAGCGCGCTGAGGCCAGGAGGCCTCCTCCGTTTTGGGATCATCGAGGCCCCCGCCGTTGAGGCGAGGGGGCCTCCGCCGTTGAGGGACCACCGAGGCTCCCTCCGCTAAGGCCGGGGAGCCTCCTTCGCTTTGGGATCACCGAGGCCCCCGCCGGTGAGGCGAGGGGGCTTCCTTCCCTTTGGGATCAGAGAGGCCCCCTCCGCTGAGGCGAGGGGGCCTGTTTCGCCCTGGGACCACCGGGCCCCCTCCGCTGAGGCGAGGGGGCCTCCTCCGCTTTGGGATCACCGAGGCCCCCGCCGTTGAGGCGAGGGGGCCTCCTTTGCTTTGGGATCACCGGGCCCCCTTCGCTTAGGCGTGGGGGCCTCCTCCGCTTTGGGATCACCGAGGCCCCCGCCGCTGAGGCGAGGGTTCCTCCTCCGTTTTGGGAACACCGAGGTCCCCGCCGCTGAGGCGAGGGGGCCTCCTTCGCTTTGGGATCACTGGGGCCCCTGCCGCTAAGGCAAGGGGGCCTCTTTCGCTTTGGGACCACCGAGGCCCCCGCCGCTGAGGCGAGGGGGCCTGTTTCGCCTTGGGACCACCGAGGCCCCCTCCGCTAAGGCGAGGGGGCCTCCTTCGCTTTGGGGTCACCGACGCCCCCGCCGCTGAGGCGAGGGGGCCTCTTTCACTTTGGGATCACCGAGGCCCCCGCCGGTGAGGCGAGGGTTTTTTTTTTGCTTTGTAATCACCGAGGCCCCCTCCGCTAAGGCGAGGGGGCCTCCTTCGCTTTGGGGTCACCGAGGCCCCCGCCGCTGAGGCGAGGGGGCCTCTTTCGTTTTGGGATCACCGGGGCCCCCGCCGCTGAGGCGAGGGGACCTCCTTCGCTTTGGGATCACCGAGGCCCCCGTCGCTGAGGCGAGGGGACCTCCTTCGCTTTGGGATCACCGAGGCCCCCGCCGCTGAGTCGAGGGGGCCTCTTTCACTTTGGGATCACCCAGGCCCCCGCCGCCGAGGCGAGGGGGCCTTTGATGCTTTGTAATCACCGAGGCCCCCTCCGCTAAGGCGAGGGGGCCTCCTTCGCTTTGGGGTCACCGAGGCCCCCGCCGCAGAGGCGAGGGGGCCTCTTTCGCTTTGGGACCACCGAGGCCCCCTCCGCTGAGGCGAGGGGGCCTCCTGTGCTTTGGGACCACCGAGGCCCCCGCCACTGAGGCGAGGGGGCCTCTTTCACTTTGGGACCACCGAGGCCCCCTCCGTTGAGGCGAGGGGGCCTCTTTCGCTTTGGGACCAACGAGGCCCCCGTTGCTCAGGCGAGGGGTTCTCTTTCGTTTTAGGATGGTCGAGGCCCCCGCCGCTGAGGCGAGGGGGCCTCCCTCTCTTTGCGATCACCGAGGCCCCCGCCGCTGAGGCGAGGGGGCCTCTTTTGCTTTGTGATCACCGAGGCCCCCGCCGCTAAGGCGAGGGGACCTCCTTCGCTTTGGGATCACCAAGGCCCCCGCCGCTGAGGCGAGGGGGCCTCTTTCAATTTGTGATCACCGAGGTCCCCGCCGCTAAAGCGAGGGGGCCTCTTTAGCTTTGGGACCACCGAGGCCCCCTCCGCTGAGGCGAGGAGGCCTCCTCCGCTTTAGGTCCACCGAGGCCCCCGCCGCTGAGGTGAGGGGGCCTCTTTCACTTTGGGACCACCGAGGCCCCCTCCGTTGAGGCGAGGGGGCCTCTTTCACTTTGGGACCAACAAGGCCCCCGTTGCTGAGGCGAGGGGGTCTCTTTCGCTTTACGATCGCCGAGGCCCATGCCGCTGAGGCGAGGGGGCCTCCCTCTCTTTGTGATCACCGAGGCCCCCGCCGCTGAGGAGAGGGGGCCCTCTTCGCTTTGGGATCACTGAGGCCCCCTCCTTTGAGGCGATGGGGCCTCCTTCGCTTTGTGATCACCGAGGCCCCCGCCGGTGATCCCAAAGCGAAAGAGGCCCCCTTGCCTGAGAAGAGGGGGCCTTGGTGGTCCCAACGCGAAAGAGGCCTCCTGGCCTCAGCGGAGGGGGGCTCGGTGGTCCCAAGGCGAAACACGCCCCCTCGCCTCAGCGGAGGGGGCCACGGTGATCCCAAAGCGAAAGAGGCCCCCTCGCCTCAGCGCGCTGAGGCCAGGAGGCCTCCTCCGTTTTGGGATCATCGAGGCCCCCGCCGTTGAGGCGAGGGGGCCTCCGCCGTTGAGGGACCACCGAGGCTCCCTCCGCTAAGGCCGGGGAGCCTCCTTCGCTTTGGGATCACCGAGGCCCCCGCCGGTGAGGCGAGGGGGCTTCCTTCCCTTTGGGATCAGAGAGGCCCCCTCCGCTGAGGCGAGGGGGCCTGTTTCGCCCTGGGACCACCGGGCCCCCTCCGCTGAGGCGAGGGGGCCTCCTCCGCTTTGGGATCACCGAGGCCCCCGCCGTTGAGGCGAGGGGGCCTCCTTTGCTTTGGGATCACCGAGCCCCCTTTGCTTAGGCGTGGGGGCCTCCTCCGCTTTGGGATCACCGAGGCCCCCGCCGCTGAGGCGAGGGTTCCTCCTCCGTTTTGGGAACACCGAGGTCCCCGCCGCTGAGGCGAGGGGGCCTCCTTCGCTTTGGGATCACTGGGGCCCCTGCCGCTAAGGCAAGGGGGCCTCTTTCGCTTTGGGACCACCGAGGCCCCCGCCGCTGAGGCGAGGGGGCCTGTTTCGCCTTGGGACCACCGAGGCCCCCTCCGCTAAGGCGAGGGGGCCTCCTTCGCTTTGGGGTCACCGACGCCCCCGCCGCTGAGGCGAGGGGGCCTCTTTCACTTTGGGATCACCGAGGCCCCCGCCGGTGAGGCGAGGGTTTTTTTTTTGCTTTGTAATCACCGAGGCCCCCTCCGCTAAGGCGAGGGGGCCTCCTTCGCTTTGGGGTCACCGAGGCCCCCGCCGCTGAGGCGAGGGGGCCTCTTTCGCTTTGGGACCACCGAGGCCCCCTCCGCTGAGGCGAGGGGGCCTCCTCCGCTTTGGGACCACCGAGGCCCCCGCCGCTGAGGCGAGGGGGCCTCTTTCACTTTGGGAACACCGAGGCCCCCTCCGTTGAGGCGAGGGGGCCTCTTTCGCTTTGGGACCAATGAGGCCCCCGTTGCTGAGGCGAGGGGGTCTCTTTCGCTTTAGGATCATCGAGGCCCCCGCCGCTAAGGCGAGGGGGCCTCTTTCGCTTTGTGATCACCGAGGCCCCCCGCCGCTGAGGCGAGGGGGCCTCTTTCGCTTTGTGATCGCCGAGGCCCCCGCCGCTGAGGCGAGGGGACCTCCTTCGCTTTGGGATCACCGAGGCCCCCGCCGCTGAGGCCAGGGGGCCTCTTTCACCTAGGGATCACGGAGGTCCCCGCCGCTGAAGCGAGGGGGCCTCTTTAGCCTTGGGACCACCGAGGCCCCCGCTGCTGAGGCGAGGGGGCCTCTTTAGCTTTGGGACCAACCAGACCCCCGCCGCTGAGGCGAGGGGGCCTCCTTCGCTTTGGGATCACCGAGGCCCCACCGCTGAGGCGAGGGGGCCTCTTTAGTTTTGGGACCAACGAGGCCCCCGCCGCTGAGGCGAGGGGGCCTCCTCCGCTTTGGGACCACCGAGGCCCCCCCTGCTGAGGCGACGGGGCCTCCTTCGCTTTGGGACCACCGAGGCCCCCGCCGCTGAGGCGAGGGGGCCTCCTCCGCTTTGGGACCACCGAAGCCCCCTCCGCTGAAGCAAGGGCACCTTTTTCGCTTTGGGATCACCGAGGCCCCCCCCGCGGAGGCGAGGGGGCCTCCTTCGCTTTGGGATCGCCTAGGCCCCCGCCGCTGAGGCGAGGGGGCCTTCTTCTCTTTGGGACCACCAAAGCCCCCTCCGCTGAAGCAAGGGCGCCTTTTTCGCTTTGTGACCACCGAGGCCCCCTACGCTGAGGCGAGGGGGCCTCCTCCGCTTTGTGACCACCGAGCCCCCCTCCGCTGAGGCGGGGGGGCCTCCTCCGCTTTGGGATCATCGAGGCCTCCGCCGGTGAGGCGAGGGGGCCTCCGCCGTTCAGTGACCACCGAGGCCCCCTCCGCTAAGGCGAGGGGGCCTCCTCCGCTTTGGGATCACCGAGCCCCCCTCCGCTGAGGCGGGGGGGCCTCCTCCGCTTTGGGATCATCGAGGCCTCCGCCGGTGAGGCGAGGGGGCCTCCGCCGTTTAGTGACCACCGAGGCCCCCTCCGCTAAGGCGAGGGGGCCTCCTCCGCTTTGGGATCACCGAGGCCCCCGCCGCTGAGGCGAGGGGGCCTCCTTCGCTTTGGGATCACCGAGGCCCCCGCCGCTGCGGCGAGGCGGCCTCCTTCGCTTTGGGATCACCTAGGCCCCTGCCGCTGAGGCGAGGGGGCCTCCTTCGCTTTGGGACCACCGAGGCCCCCGCCGCTGAGGCGAGGGGGCCTCTTTAGTTTTGGGACCAACGAGGCCCCTGCAGCTGAGGCGAGGGGGCCTCCTCCGCTTCGGGACCACCGAGGCCCCCTCTGCTGAGGCGAGGGGACCTCCACCGCTTTGGGACCACCGAGGCCCCCTCTGCTGAGGCGAGGGGGCCTCCTTCGCTTTGGGACCACCGAGGCCTCCGCCGCTGAGACGAGGGGGCCTCCTTCTCTTTGGGAACACCGAGGCTCCCTCCGCTGAGGCGAGGGGGCCTCCTCCGCTTTGGGACCACCGAGCCCCCCTCCGCTGAGGCGGGGGGGCCTCCTCCGCTTTGGGATCATCGAGGCCTCCGCCAGTGAGGCGAGGGGGCCTCCGCCGTTTAGGGACCACCGAGGCCCCCTCCGCTGAGGCGAGGGGGCCTCCTTCGCTTTTGCATCACCGAGGCCCCGCCGCTGAGGCGAGGGGGCCTCCTTCGCTTTGGGATCCCCGAGGCCCCCGCCGCTACGGCGAGGGGGCCTCTTTCGCTTTGGGACCACCGAGGCCCCCTCCGCTGAGGCGAGGGGGCCTCCTCCGCTTTGGGACCACCGAGGCCCCCGCCGTTGAGGCGAGGGAGCCTCTCTTAGTTTGGGACCACCGAGGCCCCCGCCGCTGAGGCGAGGGGGCCTCCTTCGCTTTGGGACTACTGAGGCCCCCTCCGATGAGGTGAGGGGGCCTCCCCCGTTTTGGGATCATCGAGGCCCCCGCCGCTGAGGCGAGGGAGCCTCTCTCACTTTGGGACCAGCGAGGCCCCCTCCGTTGAGGCGAGGGGGCCTCCGCCGCTTTGGGACCATCGAGGCCCCCTCCGCTGAGGCGGGGGGGCCTCCTCCAATTTGGGACCACCGAGGCACCCGCCGCTGAGGCAAAGGGGCCTCTTCCGCTCTTGGATCACCGCGGCCCCCGCCGCTAAGACGAGGGGGCCTCTTTCACTTTGGGATCACCAAGGCCCCCGCCGCTGAGGCGGGGGGCCTCTTTCGCTTTGGGATCACCGAGGCCCCCGCCGCTGAGACAAGGGGGCCTCTTTCGCTTTGGGATCACAGAGGCCTCCTCCGCTGAGGCGAGGGGGCCTGTTTCGCCTTGGGACCAACGGGCCCCCTTTGCTGAGGCGAGGGGGTCTCCTCCGCTTTGGGATCACCGAGGCCCCCGGCCGCTGAGGCGAGGGGGCCTCCTTCGCTTTGGGATCACCGGGGCCCCTGCCGCTAAGGCGAGGGGCCCTCCTTCGCTTTGGGATCACCGAGGCCCCCGCCGCTGAGGCGAGGGGGCCTCTTTCGCTTTGGGACCAACCAGACCCCCGCCGCTGAGGCGAGGGGGCCTCCTTCGCTTTGGGACCACCGAAGCCCCCTCCGCTGAAGCAAGGGCACCTTTTTCGCTTTGGGATCACCGAGGCCCCCCCCGCGGAGGCGAGGGGGCCTCCTTCGCTTTGGGATCGCCTAGGCCCCCGCCGCTGAGGCGAGGGGGCCTTCTTCTCTTTGGGACCACCAAAGCCCCCTCCGCTGAAGCAAGGGCGCCTTTTTCGCTTTGTGACCACCGAGGCCCCCTACGCTGAGGCGAGGGGGCCTCCTCCGCTTTGTGACCACCGAGCCCCCCTCCGCTGAGGCGGGGGGGCCTCCTCCGCTTTGGGATCATCGAGGCCTCCGCCGGTGAGGCGAGGGGGCCTCCGCCGTTTAGTGACCACCGAGGCCCCCTCCGCTAAGGCGAGGGGGCCTCCTCCGCTTTGGAATCACCGAGGCCCCCGCCGCTGAGGCGAGGGGGCCTCCTTCGCTTTGGGATCACCGAGGCCCCCGCCGCTGCGGCGAGGCGGCCTCCTTCGCTTTGGGATCACCTAGGCCCCTGCCGCTGAGGCGAGGGGGCCTCCTTCGCTTTGGGACCACCGAGGCCCCCGCCGCTGAGGCGAGGGGGCCTCTTTAGTTTTGGGACCAACGAGGCCCCTGCAGCTGAGGCGAGGGGGCCTCCTCCGCTTCGGGACCACCGAGGCCCCCTCTGCTGAGGCGAGGGGACCTCCTCCGCTTTGGGACCACCGAGGCCCCCTCTGCTGAGGCGAGGGGGCCTCCTTCGCTTTGGGACCACCGAGGCCTCCGCCGCTGAGACGAGGGGGCCTCCTTCTCTTTGGGAACACCGAGGCTCCCTCCGCTGAGGCGAGGGGGCCTCCTCCGCTTTGGGACCACCGAGCCCCCCTCCGCTGAGGCGGGGGGGCCTCCTCCGCTTTGGGATCATCGAGGCCTCCGCCAGTGAGGCGAGGGGGCCTCCGCCGTTTAGGGACCACCGAGGCCCCCTCCGCTGAGGCGAGGGGGCCTCCTTCGCTTTTGCATCACCGAGGCCCCGCCGCTGAGGCGAGGGGGCCTCCTTCGCTTTGGGATCCCCGAGGCCCCCGCCGCTACGGCGAGGGGGCCTCTTTCGCTTTGGGACCACCGAGGCCCCCTCCGCTGAGGCGAGGGGGCCTCCTCCGCTTTGGGACCACCGAGGCCCCCGCCGTTGAGGCGAGGGAGCCTCTCTTAGTTTGGGACCACCGAGGCCCCCGCCGCTGAGGCGAGGGGGCCTCCTTCGCTTTGGGACTACTGAGGCCCCCTCCGATGAGGTGAGGGGGCCTCCCCCGTTTTGGGATCATCGAGGCCCCCGCCGCTGAGGCGAGGGAGCCTCTCTCACTTTGGGACCAGCGAGGCCCCCTCCGTTGAGGCGAGGGGGCCTCCGCCGCTTTGGGACCATTGAGGCCCCCTCCGCTGAGGCGGGGGGGCCTCCTCCAATTTGGGACCACCGAGGCACCCGCCGCTGAGGCAAAGGGGCCTCTTCCGCTCTTGGATCACCGCGGCCCCCGCCGCTAAGACGAGGGGGCCTCTTTCACTTTGGGATCACCAAGGCCCCCGCCGCTGAGGCGGGGGGCCTCTTTCGCTTTGGGATCACCGAGGCCCCCGCCGCTGAGACAAGGGGGCCTCTTTCGCTTTGGGATCACAGAGGCCTCCTCCGCTGAGGCGAGGGGGCCTGTTTCGCCTTGGGACCAACGGGCCCCCTTTGCTGAGGCGAGGGGGTCTCCTCCGCTTTGGGATCACCGAGGCCCCCGGCCGCTGAGGCGAGGGGGCCTCCTTCGCTTTGGGATCACCGGGGCCCCTGCCGCTAAGGCGAGGGGCCCTCCTTCGCTTTGGGATCACCGAGGCCCCCGCCGCTGAGGCGAGGGGGCCTCTTTCGCTTTGGGACCACCAACGCCCCCCCTGCTGAGGCGAGGAGGCCTCCTTCGCTTCGGGATCACCGAAGCCCCTGCAGCTGAGGCGAGGGGGCATCTTTCGCTTTGGGACCACCGAGGACCCCTCCGCTGAGGCGAGGGGGCCTCTTTCGCTTTGGGACCACCGAGGCCCCCTCCGCTGAGGCGAGGGGGCCTCTTTAGTTTTGGGACCAACGAGGCCCCCGCCGCTGAGGCGAGGGGGCCTCTTTCGCTTTGGGACCACCAACGCCCCCCCTGCTGAGGCGAGGAGGCCTCCTTCGCTTCGGGATCCCCGAAGCCCCCGCCGCTAAGGCGAGGGGGCATCTTTCGCTTTGGGACCACCGAGGCCCCCTCCGCTGAGGCGAGGGGGCCTCCTTCGCTTTGGGATCACCGAGGCCCCGCCGCTGAGGCGAGGGGGCCTCCTTCGCTTTGGGATCCCCGAGGCCCCCGCCGCTGCGGCGAGGGGGCCTCCTTCGCTTTGGGATCTCCGAGGCCCCCTCCGCTGAGGCGAGGGGGCCTCTTTCGCTTTGGGACCAGCGAGGCCCCCTCCGCTGAGGCGAGGGGGCCTCCTCCGCTTTGGGACCACCGAGGCCCCCGCCGTTGAGGCGAGGGAGCCTCTCTTAGTTTGGGACCACCGAGGCCCCCGCCGCTGAGGCGAGGGGGCCTCCTTCGCTTTGGGACTACTGAGGCCCCCTCCGATGAGGTGAGGGGGCCTCCCCCGTTTTGGGATCATCGAGGCCCCCGCCGCTGAGGCGAGGGAGCCTCTCTCACTTTGGGACCAGCGAGGCCCCCTCCGTTGAGGCGAGGGGGCCTCCGCCGCTTTGGGACCATCGAGGCCCCCTCCGCTGAGGCGGGGGGGCCTCCTCCAATTTGGGACCACCGAGGCACCCGCCGCTGAGGCAAAGGGGCCTCTTCCGCTCTGGGATCACCGCGGCCCCCGCCGCTAAGACGAGGGGGCCTCTTTCACTTTGGGATCACCAAGGCCCCCGCCGCTGAGGCGGGGGGCCTCTTTCGCTTTGGGATCACCGAGGCCCCCGCCGCTGAGACAAGGGGGCCTCTTTCGCTTTGGGATCACAGAGGCCTCCTCCGCTGAGGCGAGGGGGCCTGTTTCGCCTTGGGACCAACGGGCCCCCTTTGCTGAGGCGAGGGGGTCTCCTCCGCTTTGGGATCACCGAGGCCCCCGGCCGCTGAGGCGAGGGGGCCTCCTTCGCTTTGGGATCACCGGGGCCCCTGCCGCTAAGGCGAGGGGCCCTCCTTCGCTTTGGGATCACCGAGGCCCCCGCCGCTGAGGCGAGGGGGCCTCTTTCGCTTTGGGACCACCAACGCCCCCCCTGCTGAGGCGAGGAGGCCTCCTTCGCTTCGGGATCACCGAAGCCCCTGCAGCTGAGGCGAGGGGACCTCCTCCGCTTTGGGACCACCGAGGCCCCCGCTGCTGAGGCGACGGGGCCTTCGCTTTGGGACCACCGAGGCCTCCGCCGCTGAGGCGAGGGGGCCTCCTTCTCTTTGGGAACACCGAGGCCCCCTCCGCTGAGGCGAGGGGGCCTCCTTCGCTTTGGGATCACCGAGCCCCCCCCCGCGGAGGCGAGTGGGCCTCTTCCGCTTTGAGATCGCCGAGGCCCCCTCTGCTGAGGCGAGGGGGCCTCCTTCGCTTTGGGACCACCGAAGCCCCCTCCGCTGAAGCAAGGGAGCCTTTTTCGCTTTGTGACCACCTAGGCCCCCTCTGCTAAGGCGAGGGGGCCTCCTCCGCTTTGGGACCACCGAGGCCCCCTCCGCTGAGGCGGAGGGGCCTCCCCCGTTTAGGGACCACCGAGGCCCCCGCCGCTGAGGCGAGGGGGCCTCCTTCGCTTTGGGATCACCGAGGCCCCCGCCGCTGCGGCGAGGGGGCCTCCTCCGCTTTGGAAACTCCGAGGCCCCCTCCGCTAAGGCGAGGGGGCTTCTTTGGCTTTGGGACTTCGAGGCCCCCTCCGCTGAGGCGACGGGGCCTCCTCCGCTTGGGGACCACCGAGGCCCCCGCCGCTGAGGCGAGGGGGCGTGCCCCGTTTTGGGATCATCGAGGCCCGCGCCGCTCAGGCGAGGGAGCCTCTCTCACTTTGGGACCACCGAGGCCCCCTCCGCTGAGGCGAGGGGGCCTCCGCCGCTTTGGGACTAACGAGGCCCCCTCCGCTGAGTTGAGGGGGCCTCCCCCGTCTTGGGATCATCGAGGCCCCCGCCGCTGAGGCGAGGGAGGCTCTCTCACTTTGGGACCACCGAGGCCCCTCCGCTGAGGCGAGGGGGCCTCCGCCGCTTTGGGACCATCGAGGCCCCCTCCGCTGAGGCGGGGGGGCCTCCTCCAATTTGGGACCACCGAGGCACCCGCCGCTGAGGCAAAGGGGCCTCTTTCGCTCAGGGATCACCGCGGCCCCCGCCGCTAAGACGAGGGGGCCTCTTTCACTTTGGGATCACCGAGGCCCCCGCCGCTCAGGCGAGGGGGCTCCTTGCTCTTTGGCACCATCGAGGCCCCCTCCGCTGAGGCGGGGGGGCCTCCTCCAATTTGGGACCACCGAGGCCCCCACCGCTGAGACGAGGGGGCCTCTTTCGCTTTGGGATCACCGAGGCCACTGCCGCTGAGGCCAGGGGGCCTCCTCCGCTTTGGGATCACCGAGGCCCCCTCTGCTCAGGCGAGGGGCCTCCTTGCTCCTTGGGACCATTGAGGCCCCCGCCGCTGAGGCGAGGGGGCCTCCTCCGCTTTGGGACCACCGAGGCACCCGCCGCCTCCGGCAAAGGGGCCTCTTTCGCTTTGGGATCACCGAGGCCCCCGCCGCTGAGGCGAGGGGGCCTCTTTCGCTTTGGGATCACCGAGGCCCCCGCCGCTGAGGCGAGGGGGCCTCCTCCGCTTTGGGATCACCGAGGCCCCCTCCGCTGAGGCGAGGGGGCTCCTTGCTCTTTGGCATCATCGAGGCCCCCGCCGCTGAGGCGAGGGGGCCTCCTCCGCTTTGGGATCACCAAGGCCCCTGCCGCTAAAGCGTGGGGGCCTCCTTCGCTTTGGGACCACGGAGGCCCCCTCCGCTGAGGCGAGGGGGCCTCTTCCTCTTTGGGACCACCGAGGCCCCCGGCGCTGAGGCGAGGGGGCCTCCTCCGCTTTGGGATCACCGAGGCCCCCTCCGCTGAGGTGAGGGGGCCTCTTCTGCTTTGGGAACACCGAGGCCCCCGCCGCTGAGGCGAGGGGGCCTCCTTCGCTTTGGGACCACCGAGGCCCCCTCCGCTCGGGCGAGGGGGCCTCCTCCGCTTTGGGATCACCGAGGCCCCGCTGCTGAGGCGAGGGGGCCTCTTTCGTTTTGGGATCACCGACGCCCTTGCTGCTGAGGCGAGGGGGCCTCCTCCGCTTTGGGATCACCGAGGCCCCTGCCGCCGAGGCGAGGGGGCCTCCTCCGCTTTGTGACCATCGGGTCCCCCTTTGCTGAGGCGAGGGGGTCTCCTAACCTTTGGGACCACCGAGGCCCCCGCCGCTGAGGCGAGGGGGACTCCTTCGCTTTGGGACCACTGAGGCCCCCACCGCTGAGGTGAGGGGGCCTCCTCCGCTTTGTGACCATCGGGGCCCCCTTTGCTTAGGCGAAGGGGCCTCCTCCGCTTCGGGAACACCGAAGTCCGCCGCTGAGGCGAGGGGGCCTCCTCCGCTTTGGGATCACCGAGGCCCCCGCAGCTGAGGCGAGGGGGCCCCTGGCTCTTTGGGACCACCAAGGCCCCCTCCGCTGCGGCGAGGGGGCCTCCTCCGCTTTGGGACCACTGAGGCCCCCGCCGCTGGGGCGAGGGGGCCTCCTCCGCTTTGGGATCACTGAGGCCCCCGCCGCTGAGGCGAGACGGCCTCTTTCGTTTTGGGATCACGGAGGCCCCCGCCGCTGAGGCGAGGGGGCCTTCGTCGCTTTGGGAACACCGAGGTCCCCGCCGCTGAGGCGAGGGGACCTCCTTCGCTCTGGGATCACCGAGGCCCCCACCCGCTGAGGCGAGGGGGCTCCTTGCTCTTTGGGACCACCGAGGCCTTCTCCGCTGACGTGAGGGGGTCTCCTCCGCTTTGGGACCACCGAGGCCCCCACCGCTGAGGTGAGGGGGCCTCTGTCGCTTTGGGAACACCGAGGCCCCCGCCGCCGAGGCGAGGGGGCCTCTTTCGCTTTGGGATCACCGAGGCTCCTGCCGCTGAGGCGAGGGGGCCTCCTTGACTTTGGGCCCACCCGGGTCCCGCCGCTGAGGCTGGCGGGCCTCCTTGGCTTCGGGGCCGTCGCGGCCCCCGCCGCTGAGGCGAGGGGGCCTCCTTCGCTCTGGGATCACCAAGGCCCCCGCCGCTGAGGCGAGGGGGCCTTCTCCGCTTGGAGACCACGGAGGTCCCCGCCGCTGAGGCGAGGGGGCCTCCTTTGCTTTGGTTTCACCGAGCGGGGGATCGCGTGTCCTCGCGCGGACGACTCCGGCAGGAGTGCCGTGCGGGACGGGGGCGGGGGATCGGGCCACGGACCAAGCCCCCGTGACCCGCCGGCCAAACGCCGCCCAGTCGGTAGTACCTGGCGGCTAAGGGCCCACACCCGTGAGACTGCGTCCCCCTTCTCTTGGGGGGGTGGTGGACCGTGCCGGAATTGGAGCCGGCGCTCCGCCTTGCCCCCCATTCCGTGCCCCTGGGAGGGGATCCGGCTACGTGTAGGGCGGGGGTGCCCCCCTCCCGGTCGCGTGCCAGACCGTCGAGGGCCGGCGGGCACCATGGGGATGTGCCTCGGGGGAGTCCTACCGGGGGACCGCATCTCCTCCTCCTCCTTGGTAGTAGGTTTTGATGTGTTGGCAATCTGGCATTTCTAAATGTTCACCCTGTTTCCCCCACTTCTACTTTTTTGCACACTTTTTTTAACCCATTTCCACCACAACTACTCGGTAGATTGATATGGTGATACTTCTTGAGTCTGCCTGCTACAGGACATCATATTTGCCTCCTCATTTCTTAGGCCCGCTTTCTCCATGGATCTTAATATTTGGGATAGGGTGCTCTACATCCTCTCCAATGGCTTGCTACCTCCTGCCACGGTGGTTGAGACGGCTGAAGATGGACTCCTCCACTTGGAATACCACCAAGATGGGTTGAGAGTGTTGAATGGGCAATGCAAGACGAAGTACATCTCCTTTGCCATCCCAAGTTCAGATTCGCCACCTCACAGCCCTCCATCTCCACCGCCCAACACATAGTCAAGCCCCCCCCCCCCCCCAAAAGGCCCCTGGTCTTTCACCACTGCCACAAGAAACGCGAAGGTCCTCCTCAACGACCCCTTCAGTTCACTTTGGGTCGCCCAATTCTATGGGTGTTTCCAAGCGACGTGCCCAGGGGCTCTTCGGGGGGGAACATAGTCTAACAGTAGCGCATAAAGCCCCGACAAGGAGAGGGGTGGTCCGGCCTCATGACTCCCCCTGGTACCTGGCCTTCGGCAACATATTTAAACCCGGGGGGGCGGCCGGGCCCGGTTCTTGTATGCGCCCCCCGCCACCCCCCCCCCCCCCCGCCGGCGTTTTGAGAGATATTGGGCTGGGGACATGGCGCCAACGGTGCCCCCCTTCTTTCCGCCTGGCGCCAACTGCGCCCCCTTTTCTAGTGTGAGCGCCAGATTTCTTAAGACGAGGCGCTATACAAATGTTGTTTGTTGCCTAGACATGTTAAATGCAATCGTCAGCCCGCGGACAAGGGGCCCCTGGCGCGGGATGCTGCCGCCCACATTGAGCATTGTGTCCGATCCATCCACTCCTCAAACGGAGCTGCTAGCCAACACGGCGACACTTAAGACTTCCTTCTCGGCAATGACGAGAAAGCGCTATCATCGCATACATACCTCCGTACCCCCAACCCCCCAGACACACAACCCGAGGAGGTATGCATGTGGTAGCAGTGGGTCGCGCGCAAGCCCCCCCACCTTGGGAAACCCCGCCCACGGACAAAATCCCCCCCCTACACCCCCCAGCTAACCCCCCTCCCCCGGAAATACCCCCTGCCCCCCCCCCCCCCCCCCGAGTTTTGAGAGATAGCTAGGGGGTGGGTAGCATCAGGACCGGTTGTAGTCGCCCCCCCGTGTTTTCAACACAAAAGGTTTTTGCTCTTGGTGAGGATAGGGCCAAGGCGCCAGAAGAAAATTTGTGTTTACCGGAGCTCCAAATGTCCATCACATATTGCTAGGACGCAGAGTGTATGGTTTCTCCAGGTGTATACAAGCTTGCCAGGATTGCTTGATGATTTTTGGATCAGGCATATGAGTCCGAGACCTTTTTTACACAGTGGGGAGTTCCAAATGGGGCAGATTCTCTTTTTCTAGACAGCTACAGTGATGCCTCTTGTCTGTACGGTGGTAGGTGCCATCTTTCATGTGAGCTCTAGTGGCTCCACAATTTTCAGTGCACGACGTGCGCATAGCATTTTGCACGTATGCAGTGACAACGCTGTCCGCTTAATGTAGAGGTTATTTTCATCCAATTTTGAACTAAGGCCATGAGTAATTGCCCGCCAAATCCGCCCGCCGGAGTCCAATAAACGCGATTTTGCGTTTATGTTCGCGATTTTCACCGTTTTGGCCCTGTCTGGGCCGTTTATTGATGTTTATTGATGTTTTTTTGTCTTTTTTGTGTTTTTCAGAGGTATTTGAACGGTTTATGTGGTTTTCATTGCCTATTGCTTTTTTTTGGGGGGTTTTTTTCATGTAATTTGTCACAGAATTCACTTGTGAGCTGATTTGTCGAGGTTTTCATGAGTGTGGCTACACGGTCCAACTGTTCGATAGACCACATACAAGGTAGAAACCATAAAGCATAAAATAGAAAGTAGGAAGTACAAAGTAGAAAGTAGAAAGGGGAAAGTATGAAAGGAGACATAACGAAGCGATCCATGACGAGCACTAACGTCGCTAAGTGTAGCATTCTTCTCATGTGTACGGAGTCCCTACATGTGCACGCATATGGGGTCCGGCTTGTGGAGTAGACGTTCAAGTTGGGGTTGGGGTTGGGGAAACGAGGTTGCAAGAGCTCCGCAGGCATAACGTTCGGGAAAGGGTCGTGGGCAAGGGTCGGCACACGCTTCATTAGTACAAAATTTCTCGGGTCAAAGCCATACCAAGGGTTCAGGGGCTAGAGGAAAGGGTGGGAATGGGTGCCTCATACAATCCTCTCATTTGTCCCTCTCACTAGCATCTTGTTTTGCGTCCTGCTTGGGTTTGACGCGCCAACGGACGTCAATGGGTGCACCTGGGCTCCGTTGCGTATGCGGTAGCTCATGTGAAGCGCAACGGTACGGGCATCTTTCACACGCAGGTCACCCGGGCGGCAAACAAAGGGGGTACCAGCAAGGGATGGCAGTTCTCTTTTGAAGATGAGACCCCACATCCACCCCTTGTGGCCAATGCCCCTCCGAGCAGTGCACCGGCGGTGGTCTCTTCCTTCTTCCGCCCTATCTCTTCTCTCCCCACATGTGCCTGCTGTGGCCACAAAACCTTCGGGGATATTGTCACCTGCACGAATTGTCATCACAAGGTTCATGTCTTGTGCACGCAGCACGGTCATTGCTTTGTATGCCGTGTGTGCAAGCAACCACCTGGGCTAGACATGCGGGCATGCGAAACATGCAAGCTCTTGGTGCATACCACATGTGTAGTGCGCGTCTCCTTCCGTGTGCAGGTCGTATGCAAAGTATGCACACCCCGGCCACGGGAGCACCCACCGCCTGCCAAGAGGCAGAAGCGTCGGTTCCTACCGAATGGCAAGCCGGTCGCCCATGGTTGCAACATGCCAATGGGGTGATGTGGTGCGCTGCCTGCCGGGAGTACCCCCAGACCGCTGTGCAACAGTGTTGGGTTAGTGGCAACAGACAACTGCGCCGTATGACCGTGCAACCACACGGCAACTCGGGCTTGCACTGCAAGTCCTTGGCATTCTGGGAAAGCGGTGGGACCTCAACCACCGTTATAGGAACCTTGCCAGCGCCCATCCGGCGCGCTATCAGCAGTCTCTTCCAAGTGGTACATCGCATAGCGAAACGTGGCAGCCCACCTGCCCACATACGCGGCGCTGCAGAGGCCCTAATGTCAAGTGGCGGCACCATTACCACAGCCTACCCTTCTCCCTTCTCGGTGCACCAGATCGTGCATGCAATCGCTGCCCCCATTCGCTTCGTGGAGGGTTAGGCAATTGAGACCTCGCCTTTCTTCGCGCTAGCCTCCGACAGCTCCACGGATCGGTCAGCGAACAAGCAAGAGCTAGTCTACACCCGAACACTTCGCGAAGGCCAGGTCCGTACTGCCTTCTTGGGCTTCCGGGAACTCCGGGATGGCACAGCACCGAGTATTGTTGCTGCCTACAAGCAAACCATGATGAAGGCACGATTGCCCATCGAAAAATTGGTGTTCCGGATGTTGTGGTATTGTGGTGATGGTGCAGAGGTCATGCAATCAACCGGCAATGGCCCCTCGTAGAAACACGTAAGAGCCGCAGAGCCTGTAATTCAACCGACTACTTCTTGTTTTTGTGTTCCCTTTGATAATTGACCGCCATTGTTTGGATGCAGTCAGTGCATCTTCCCACCATTGGTCTCCAGTCGAGGTAATGGACCTGAGGGAGGTTTCCAGCTCTCCCATTGCCTCGGGGTCTTGGAGGATTATCTCTGGACGGTAGAATCTGGGGGTCGTGCCCTCTGTTTCAAAGGAGGGGGGCGTGAATTCAGTGGCGGGCCTGCTAATGCAGTTGCAGGCGGAAGTGCTCGGCTACAGTTTGGTCGTTCCGGTGCATCACAGCGTTGACAACCCCAACAATGACGTCCCCGACAGCGCTATATCGCAAGGTGTGCTGTCATTGTGTGTTGGTGCCAGTGACAGTCCCAGACAGCCACAGAGAGTCACAGCGATAGTCCCATACAGTCACAGTGAGAGTCCCAGAAAGGCAGGGCAGGGCAGGGCAAGGCAGGGCAGGGCAGGGCAGGGGGCCAAGGAAAATTAATTAATTCTGCACGCTTCTTTGTCCCACAATTGTCTGTCGTCCACCCCAGCATCACAACGTTGACCTCCCCAACGATGACGTCCCCGATAGTGCTATATCGCAAGGTGTGCTGTCGTTGTGTGTGGGTGAGAGTGACAGTCCCAGACAGTTCCATACAGTCACAATGATAGTCCCAGACAGTCCCTAACAGTCACAGCGACAGCCCCAGACAGTCCCAAACAATCACAGTGACAGTCTCAAACAGGTAGGGCAGGGAAGGGCAGGGCAGGGGGCCACAGAAAAGGTGACCCCTCCCCCCCACCCCTCGGACTTGCATCCTCAATGTTGCACACACTTTTGTGTCACACAGATGTGTGCAGTCCACCCAAACCAGCAAGACCTTCGTCCGAGAAGATGGACAACCAAGACGGCGCAGTCTCGCAAGGTGTGCTGCTGCAGGGTGTGGGTAACAGTGACAGTCCCAGTCACAGTTTGGATGGCACAGAAAATGAATTAATTAAAAGAAACACGGTGACCGTCCCCCCTTGCCCCACATCCACCACTTTGCACCCCCTTTGTTTGCCACAGATCTGTGCAGTCCACCCGCAGCCGCCGACGTGGACACCCCCAACGGCAACGATAGCGATTCAGATTGAAATCGGCGACCATGGCTCCTCGGTGTTCAACACGCTAGCCTTGCCGGACGGGACGCCGACTGGGCCGAATGGGCTCCCGACTTTTAGTGTAGGAAGATAGGAGTATAGGAAGATAGGAGGGGGACCAGGGCTCGTTTTGGACCCCACCCGCACCCGGAAAAGAGAAAAACGTCGACGCGAACTAGCCTCCGAGAAGTGGTTACGACTTTGCATCTTTGCTTTGTGGATGGGTTGTGTTTGCGCTTGAGGAAGTAAGAGAATTGGCAGGTGCAAGGGACAACGACAAGCATCAAGTAACCAACAAAAGCCTAGTTAACAATCTTGTCACAAAAAAAGCCAATTTAGCACACTCAGATTTTTTGACCTCTAATGGAAATGGTTTTTTGCCAAAAGTCAACCTTTTGGCCGAAATTCCTATCACACCAAACAAAAGCTGTGTACCCAGGCCAATGTATTTTCATTTTCACTTGTGCCAAGAGCAAAACCGACAAAAACAAATGCTTTACCAAAAGACGTTTTCCCAAAATGAACACCTTTTTGCCAAAAACAAAACTGTTTCACCACAACCAAAGCCATTTTACCAACATGAAACCGTTTTCACGAGAATAATGTCGTACATATGTACCCTTCGTGAACGGGGGATAAGTGGCCGTTTGAATAAATGCGTGAATTTCACGTGAATTTACCCAAATTTTGAGGTTTTCGGGGGAAAACGCCATATTATTGGATCCTTTTGAGGGATTTGAGGGGATAAAATTCTTCCCCCAGCTTCATTACGCATCATCCAATGAAGGTACCGCCCCAAAAGCATCCACCATGCCCAAACCGCGCCCAAAACGAGAGGTGCCAAAATCCGTGAATTTATGCGTGAATTTGGGTGCGTGAATTTCACATTCACGCGAATCTCACCAAATGTGTTGAACCTTGTGGCTACTTCAAACCTTTAATTTGCACACATTTGTTGGATCTCACTTTGGGCGAAGATAGCAGGACAAAAGCACACGATGGCACCAAGTTACAAGCAAAACACAGCAAAAATAGGTGCAATTCACGGTACCGTGAATCTCAGATTCAAACGGCCGGTTCACGAAGGGTACATAGCCGCCAATACCCAGTACCAAAATCCTTTTAGCAAAATCAAGACCACTTTACCAAAATAAAATGTTTTCTCCAATATGGGGGCGCGTTAGGCGTAGTGCGCGTGCAGTGCTCGCGCAGTGCAGCTATCTGGGCGCCTTGCCGTCGTAGAAACCCATACTTTGTGGTACTTTGGGTATCATTGTTGTTTGGTAGTAGGTTTTGATGCATTGGCGATGTGGCATTTCTAAATGTTCACCCTGTTTCACCCAGTTCTACTTTTTTGCACTCATTTTTTACCCATTTCCACCACATCTACTCCGTAGATTGATATGGTGATACTTTTTGAGTGTGCCTGCTACAGGACATCATATTTGCCTCCTCATTTCTTAGGCCCGCTTTCTCCATGGATCTCAGTATTGGGCATAGGGTGTTCTACATCCTCTCCAATGGCTTGCTACCTCCTGCCACGGTGGTTGAGACGGCCGAGGATGGACTCCTCCACTTGGAATACTACCAAGATGGGTTGAGAGTGGTGAATGGCCAGTGCAAGATGAAGTACATCTCCTTTGCCATCCCAAGTTCAGATTCGCCACCTCACAGCCCTCCATCTCCACCGCCCAACACATAGGCAAGCCCCCCCCCCCCCCCCAAAGGCCCCTGGTCTTTCACCACTGCCACAAGAAGCGCCAAGGTCCCCCTCAAGGTCCCCCTCAAGGTCCCCTTCAGTTCACTTTGGGCCGCCTACTTCTATGGGTGTTTCCAAGGGGCATGCCCAGGGGCTCTTCCGGGGGTCATAGTCTAACAGTAGCGCATGGTGCAAGGATTCCCCCTAAGGCCCCGGCAAGGAGAGGGGTGGTCCGGCCTCATGACTCCCCCCTGCTACCTGGCCATCGGCAACACTTTTCAGCACAAAAGGTCATTGGGCTTGGTGAAGATAGGGCCTAGGCGTGAGAAAAAAAATTCTGTTTACTGGAGCCTCCAAATGTCCATCACATATTGCTAGGATGCAGAGTGTATGGTTTCTCCAGGTGTATACAAAATTGCCAAGATTGCTTGATGATTTTTGGATCAGGCATATGAGTCCGAGACCTTTTTTACACACTGGGGATTTGCAAATGGGGCGGATTCTCTTTTTCTAGACACCTACAATGATGGCTCTTGTCTGTACAGGGGTAGCTTCCATCTTTCATGTGAGATGCAGTGGCTCTACCATTTCTAGTGCACGACGTGCGCATAGCATTTTGCATGTATGCAGTGACAACGCTGTCTACTCAATGTAGAGGTTGTTTTCATCCAATTTGAAACCAATTTTTGCTGTCTTTGGTCAAAATGTTTCATTTTGTGTTGTTCTATGATTTGTTTGCTGGCAATTGATTCTAGCCTTACGTATGGGGGCGCCCCGGGGGGGCGGCCAGGCCCGGTCCTTGTATGCCCCCCCCCCCCCCAAGCTTCCCCCCCTCCCCTCCCCCCCCGGGTTTTGGCAGATAGTGGTGGCGGGTGGGCCACCAAGAAGTGTCTCTACAAAAAACTTTGTGGCAACTGTCTGCAAAACTTTTTTTTTTCATCCTTACCGTTGATACTCAAAATACTCAAAATTTTGTAGAGAAATCATATGTGTGTTAAAACAACAAGACAAATTTTTTGTTCTGAAGGAGGGCTACAGGAGTTTTGTAGGCCGTGAGGGCGGCCACAACCCTAGCCCTAACCCTAGCCCTAACCCTAACCCTAACCCTAGGGCTAACTGTAACCCTAACCTTAATCAAGACTGAATATTGGGACCGAGTTTGTGGAGTAGGGAACATCATCTATGAATGGCGAGCGACACCAATGAGGCACACATTGAAGGCCGTTGATTGAGTGGAATCTGCTTGCAAGTGATCCCCTTCACCACAAGGCCCAGTTTCAAGGCCTTTTTTGGACTTGTGAGGGGCCAAAATGCCCCAAAATGGGCTCAAAATGGGCTCATTTCACCCGTTTGTGCACCCGAAACGGTCTAGGATGAGTTTTGGAAAACTGTGTTTTTGACCATTTTTTTGACGCATTTGTGGTCCCAAAACACCCCATTTTCAAGGCATTTTGGGATTTTCGGAGGACCAAAATGGGCCACCACAAGCTCCGAACAGTCCAAAAACACTTGTTTTAGCATCACACATGGTGTAGGATCATTTTTGAGAAAAGTCATTTTTTGCCCCTACTGGACCCTGTTGACCCATTTGGGCACCCACCCGTTTTGGCCCGAGCTTGCAGCTTGCCGCAGCCTGCTAGGGCTACATATGGGGCATGGGGGGGGCGCCGGGGCTGGGCCCTTGACGCCGGTTCCCCCCCCACCCACCCCTCCCTCGAAATTGGCTGGAAAGTGCCGGGCCATGGGCACCAAAGGAGGCGTAAGCAATTTTGCTTGATATGGCAAAGGGTACAAAAATGTGTTTTCACCCCATGTGTGTATACTCAATATACTTGGAATTTTCAGGAGAACTTAATAATGCACAAAAATTGGCATTTTCTCAGTTAGTGCAAAATCCTTATCTCATCTCAGAGCATTGATGTTCAGTGATGGTGAGTGCCCTAGTTGGTGGCAATCTGCAATCGCACTGGAAGGTCCCGGGTTCAAATCCCGGTGGTGGTGAGTGTGAGGCAGTGGAGGATAGGGATGGTTGAAGGTTTGACTTTGTTTTTTCCTTTTTTTCCCCATGGCTCATCATGAATCTACTTTGCAAAGGCAAGGGTTCCGCTTCTCTTTTTGTCCCTTTTTCTGGGGATCCCCGACAACACAGGGGTAACGTAGCAAATCCGCCCACTTGTGGGCCCCCGAGAAGACACGGGTGAATTGGCAACTTCTGATTTCGTCCCCTTTTCTGGGGACCCCAGAGCATGCAGGGGTGATGTAGCTAGGGGTGCTACGCCCTCAAACAAAAGCAGCACCTACCATGCCCCCCCCCCCGTTTCAATTTTTTTTACCACAACATACATACCTCAAAATGATCAGCGCGACAAGGAGGTCATTTTAAGCCATATATGTTGGGGTCCGGGAGCCCCCCCCCCCCCGTGGGCTAGCCCCCAGACCTCCCTCCAACCCAGCCCCCCCCCCCCCTCCCTAAAAGTGGCTGGAAATTGGGGGGGAGTCGGCGAATGGCCCGTTGCTACGCCCCCCCCCCCCACTTGATATGTGGGTATAGGCGTCTGTTTGGGCAATTGTGAGGGATGGAAACCACAAAAAGTGGGGGCTTGTGGGTGGACTATTCGCCCTCGGATTCGCGTTGTGAGCAATGTAGCCAAAGATATGGCCTATTCTTTGTTTGTGGCTGTCGCCAGCCAATGTGCGCCAAATTTGGGGCTTCTGGGGCCTTTTTGGGCCGTTTCAAGGACATATGGCGCAGTTAGAGGGCCACAAAGGGCTCGTTGACACGGGAAAGTCAAGCCGCACGTGGAGTGTACCCACCCTTTTCCTTTGTTCGGCCGTTTTGAATGGGTTCTAGGGCTGTTTTGGTCCAAAAATGGCTGTTTTTGGCCTTAAACTGCAACTTTTGAAACCGAGGTCTGCCACTTGCGACAGCTATTCTCAGCCGCCAGCGTTGAGTTTTTGGATCATACTTTGTCAGTTTGTGTGGTTGTCCCTCACACCCATACGTATCATCCACCAAAATTTCAGCCGAATCGGAATAACCGGATTTCTGATTTTTACCCATTTCGCGCGTGCTGCTTGCTTGCTTGCCGCTTGCTTGCTGCTGCTGCTGCTACGCTTGGTTGGTCCACCCTAGACACTAAAAAGGGTTATAAAACCAAGACTGGTTCCACCGGCTCGGTGACCCTAACCCTAAGAGACAGAGAGAGAGAGAGAGAGCGAGAGAGCAATGGTCGGTTCTGATTGACTGAATACCCCCGCCATAGGCACTTCCAGCCTTTAGTCCAATGTGTGTTCTTCACAATAAAGCTGTGACCCTAACCCTAACCCCCCCCCCCCTCCTCACCCCCGGCTGGACACCCCCATGACCACCGGCCAGACCCCCCCCCTTGACCCCGGCAAGAACACCCCTGTACGCTGTATTGAAGTTCTGATGGAGGCTGTTGGTAGCAGGGACAGCAGCAGTCTCCGCCTTGGCTGTAGTTCTCAACTGCAGGTTGCTCCCTTTGCACTGTGCAGTTTGTTTTTCATTTTTCCAGGAGCATAGAGGATCAGTCGGAGGCACCCCGCGACTACGGGTGCCCTTCTCATGCCGTGGGGGCGTCAGCAGCTCGCCAACGTGGAGAAGTGGTCAGGGACGACAACGACCAGACCAACCTACCGGGATATCAGGACGCGGAGGACACCGGGACGCCCCGCGGTGGGTCTCGTGACGACGACGGCGGGGTGATCGTGGGCCAGGTCGATCGCGGCCTGCCTCAAGCAAAGCCCGGTTGAAGCATTCGGGGGCGAGAGCGGGGGTACGGAGGCGACAAGTACCGGGGAGAGCACGGTGCAGGTGTGCCCTATAGCCCCCTAGCCACGGTGCAAGCCGGTGCGGCCTGCGCGGTAGGCCGGCCTGGGGATCAACCCTACGGTGATGGCGGTGAGGGACTAACTGAATTAGACGACAGCCCCGCCTCGACCAAGACCAGTCAAGGCGACTCCGGGCAATGGCAACGATGCAGCCCCGGCAGGAGCACACCAGAACTGGGTACAGAGGTGCCCGGTGACTTCTCCGCGGCGGGAAATGCCACCGGTTCCTGCGAAGCAAGCCAGTCAGGCGATGGAATCCACTGTGACGACGTTGAGAGGCTCGCCAGGTCTGGTCTCCCTCGGTTCCGGTCTAGTGGCGACAGCTGCTGGTAAGGGCGGGGGTGCAGCGGCGGCAGGAGAGCAGTGGAGCTGGGTATGCAGGACTGTGGTGACCACACAGCGGCGACACACGCCGGTGTTTCCCGTCAAGTAGGCTAACCGGCTGATGGAATCCACTGTGACGACAGAGCGAGGCTCACTAGGTCTGGCCCCCCTCGATCCCGGTCCGGTGGCGACGGTTGCTGGCAAGGGCGGGGGTGCAGCGGCGGCAAGAGCGCAGCACAGTTGGGTATGGAGGTGCTTGATGGCCCCAAGGCGGCGACGCACGCCCAGGAGGCAGTGGTGCACACTAACCTGGGGACTGGCCTACGCCCTTGCTCGCCAAGTGCGATGCGTGCCCGTCTGGGCGGGGTCAGGCAATCCCAGGAGTGCAACAACGGCAACAGCGAAGTTGAGCTTGGCATGGAGGTGCCTGGTAGCCCCCCTGTTGCAGGGGAAAATGATCTTGGGAGAGAGGACTGTGCGGATGTAGAGGAGCTCGTAGAATGGTGGCAAGACCAAGAAGAGGGTTGGGACTCGGACACGGTGCTCGATGAGTGGGACAGTGTGAGGACACGCGACGGCTTTATTGAGTTACACGAGACGGTGTTCTTCCCAGAAAGTGCGGACGATCGGCCGCTGGACCCGGAAGGGCAATCGCTGGTATGGGATCGCCACGTTCTACCGCGAGACCTGCAAGGGGCCGGTCAACCAGTTACCAGTGCAGATGGACAGGGACTGCAAGCAGTTTGCAGCATGGTCTCCTGAACAGCTTGAGAACGTCATCTTCATTGCGGGGGCTACGGTGTTGGTGAGAAATGTGAGCCTGCAAGACCTTGGTGTCATACCTTGTATGCTGCTAGAGATGCGGGCCCAACTAACGGGGGGAGCTGGGGACTCACACCTCATGGCGGCGCTGGCCGTCTTCCGTGTGCAGAAGTACGAAACCTGGAGGGAGTACCTGGCGGGCTCGCCGACGACAGCCGGGGCATTGACACGCGCCATAGAAAAGATGATAGGCAGGTTTGCAGGCGCATTGCCCTCTCTGTTGACGAACGTCAGCGTCACGTGTCCGTGGCTGGAGCTATAGCATATGTGGACATTGCTGGGATGTTTTGAGACGTATGCGGGCGCCCTGTTGGATTTCTCTGTGATGCGGTACGTGCACGTTTGACGTGAGGAGTACCATGATCCTCAGGACTCGGATGCGTTGCAGCAGGCCCGCAGAGAATATGACGAGGTCGAGCATCAGGTCAGATTGGAATTAGCGAACAGAAAAGAACACGATGAGCACTTGCGAGAGCTTGACAGTAGCGACAAGGAAGAGAGCCCGTACGAGGTCCTGAACCTGGAGAACGTGCCCCAACTCCTGAAGCACCGGGTGCGCCCAAATGGACGGTAAGACTCAGCAAGGCCCTTCGGGACTACCTGCAGCAGCCGGAAAGCGTAGAGGAGCATAGCCTGGCGACTGCCATATGGGAAGTCATGCGGAAGATGGATCGCCAAGGGATCGCCTACTTGAAGGAGGGATGGAAGAAAAAGCACAAGAAAGAAAAGAAGAAGCGAAGCACGGAGCGCAAGAAGGCGAAAAAGGCGGGCCACAACAGCAGGAACGGCAAGGGGCGCAAGTCCAGGGATACTGACTCCTCCAGCGGAAGTTCCAGCGACTCAAACACCAACTCGGACAGTTCGTCGTCCTTGCAGCCCAGTCTGCATGTGGAATGCAAAGCCTGTTTGTCCTGTGCTTGCATGTGTGCTACATTTCACTGCCCTGCGACCTACAGCCGGTTTGAACCCCGCCCCCCGACCCCCGGGAGGAACAACCCCCCCCCCCCCCCCTCCCCGACCCCCGGCGGGACCCCCCCCCCCAACTGCCCCCCCCCTAGTTTTGAAAGATAGTTGGCGGGTGGGTCGCATCAGGAGCGGTTGTAGTCGCCCCCCCCACGAGGGCGTGTTAAGCGCAGTGCGCGTGCAGTGCTCGTGCAGTGCAGCTATCTGGGGGCCTGCCCGTAGTAGGAACCCCTACTTTGTGGTACTTTGGGTATCATTGTTGTTTGGTAGTAGGTTTTGATGCATTGGCGATGTGGCATGTGTGAATGTTTACCCTGTTTCACCCACTTCTACTTTTTTGCACACATTTTTTACCCATTTACACCACATCTACTCGGTAGATTGATATGGTGATACTTTTTGAGTGTGCCTGCTACAGGACATCATATTTCCCCCTCATTTCTTAGGCCCGCTTTCTCCATGGATCTCAGTATTGGGGATCGGGTGTTCTACATCCTCTCCAATGGCTTGCTACCTCCTGCCCCGGTGGTTTAGACGGCTGAAGACGGACTCCTCCACTTGGAATACTACCAAGATGGGTTGAGAGTGCTGAATGGGCAATGCAAGACGAAGTACATCTCCTTTGCCATCCCAAGTTCAGATTCGCCACCTCGCAGCCCTCCATCTCCACCGCCCAACACAGTCAAGCCCCCCCCCCCAAAAAAAAGGCTCCTCGTCTTTCACCACTGCCACAAGAAGAGCGAAGGTCCCCCTCAAGGTCCCCTTCAGTTCAGTTTGCGTTGCCTAGTTGTATGGGTGTTTCCAAGGGGCGTGCCCAGGGGCTTCTCGGGGGGAACATAGTCTAACAGTAGCGCATAGTCCAAGGATTCCCCCTAAGGCGCCGACAAGGAGAGGGGTGGTCCAGCCTCATGACTCCCCGTGCTACCTGGCCTTCGGCAACACCTCTAAACACAAAAGGTCATTGGGCTTGGTTAGGATAGGGCCTAGGCACTAGCAGAAAATTTGTGTTTACCGGAGCCTCCAAATGTCCATCACATATTGCTAGGATGCAAAGTGTATGGTTTCTCCAGGTGTATACAAGATTGCCAAGATTGCTTGATGATTTTTGGATGAGGCGTATGAGTCTGACACCTTGAGACCTTGAGACTAGGAATTTGCAAATGGGGCGGATTCTCTTTTTCTAGACACCTGCGATGATGCCTCTTGTCTGTACGGGGGTAGGTGCCATCTTTCATGTGAGTTGTAGTGGCTCTACCATTTCCAGTGCACGACGTGCGCTTAGCATTTTACAGGTATGTACTGACAACCCTGTCCACTTAACGTACAGGTTGTTTTCATCCAATTTTGAACTAATTTTTGATGTCTTTGGTCAAAATGTTTCATTTTGTGTTATTGTATGATTTGTTTGCTGGCAATTGATTCTAGCGTTACGTATGGGGGCGCGTTAAGCGTAGTGCGCGTGCATTGCTCGCGCAGTGCAGCTATCTGGGGGCTGCCCGTAGTAGAAACCCATACTTTGTGGTACTTTGGGTATTATTGTTGTTTGGTAGTAGGTTTTGATGCATTGGCGATGTAGCATTTCTAAATGTTCACCCTGTTTCACCCAGTTCTATTTTTTTGCACATATTTTTTGTGCATTTGCACCACATCTCCTCGGTAGATTGATATGGTGATACTTTTTGAGTGTGCCTGCTACAGGACATCATATTTTCCTCCTCATTTCTCAGGCCCGCTTTCTCCATGGATCTGAATATTGGGGATAGGGTGTTCTACATCCTCTCCAATGGCTTGCTACCCCCTGCCATGGTGGTTGAGACGGCTGAAGATGGACTCCTCCACTTGGAATACTCCCAAGATGGGTTGAGAGTGGTGAATGGGCAATGCAAGATGAAATGCATCTCCTTTGCCATCCCAAGTTCAGACGCGCCACCACACAGCCCTCCATCTCCACCGCCCAACACACAATCAAGTCCCCCCTCCCCCCCAATGGCCCCTGGTCTTTCACCACTGCCACAAGAAACGCGAAGGTCCCCCTCAAGGTCCCCTTCAGTTCAGCTTGGGTCGCCTAATTCTATGGGTGTTTCCAAGGGGCGTGCCCAAAGGCTCTTCACGGGGAACATAGTCTAAAATTGGCGCATAGTGCAAGGATTCCCCCTAAGGCCCCGACAGGGAGGGGGATGGTCCGGCCTCATGACTCCCCCTGCTACCTGGCCTTCGGCAACACTTTTAAACACAAAAGGTCATTGGACTTGGTGAGGGTAGGGCCACGGCGACAGAAGAAAAATTCTGTTTCCTGGAGCCTCCAAATGTTCATCACATATTGCTAGGACGTAGAGTGTATGGTTTCTCCGGGTGTATACAAGATTGCCAAGATTGCTTGATGATTTTTGGATCAGGCGTATGAGTCTTGAGACCTTTTTTACACAGTGGGGATTTCCAAATGGGGCGGATTCTCTTTTTCTAGACACCTGCAATGATGCCTGTTGTCTGTACGGGGGTAGCTGCCATCTGTCATGTGAGTTGTAGTGGCTCTACCGTTTCCAGTCCACAACGTGCGCTTAGCATTTTGCAGGTATGCACTGACAACGCTGTCCACTTAGCGTAGAGGTTGTTATCATCCAATTTTGAACTATTTTTTGCTGTCTTTGGTCAAAATTTTTCATTTTGTGTTATTGTACGATTTGTTTGCTGGCAATTGATTTTAGCCTTACGTATGGGGGCGCGTTAAGCGCGGTGTGGGTGCAGTGCTCGCGCAGTGCAGCTGTCCGGGGGCCTGGCCGTAGTAGAAACCCATTCTTTGTGGTACTTTGGGTATCATTGTTGTTTGGTAGTAGGTTTTGATGCATTGGTGATGTGGCTTTTCTCAATGTCCACCCTGTTTCACCCACTTCCACTTTTTTGCCCACATTTTTTACCCATTTCCACCACGTCTACTTGGTAGATTGATATGGTGATACTTTTTGAGTGTGCCTGCTACAGGACATCACATTTCTCTCCTCATTTCTTAGCCCCGCTTTCTCCATGGATCTCAATATTGGGCATAGTGTGTTCTACATCCTCTCCAATGGGTTGCTACCTCCTGCCACGGTGGTTGAGACGGCTGAAGATGGACTCCTCCACTTGGAATACTACCAAGATGGGTTGAGAGTGGTGAATGGGCAATGCAAGATGAAATGCATCTCCTTTGCCATCCCAAGTTGAGATTCGCCACCTCGCAGCCCTCCATCTCCACCGCCCAACACACAGCCAAGCCCCCCCTCCCCCCCAAACGCCCATGGTCTTTCACCACTACCACAAGAAACGCGAAGGTCCCCCTCAAGGTCCACTCCAATTCAGTTCGGGTCGCCTAGTTCTATGGGTGTTTCCAAGGGGCGTGCCAAGGGGCTCTTCGGGGGGGACACAGCCTAAAAGTAGCGCATAGTGCAAGGATTCCGCCTAAGGCCCCGACATGGGGGGGGGTGGTCCGGCCTCATGACTCCCTTTGCTACTTGGCCTTCGGCAACACTTTTAAACACAAAAGGTCATTGGGCTTGGTGAGGATAGGGCCTAGGCGCCAGAAGAAAATTTGTGTTCACCGGAGCCTCCAAATGTCCATCACATATTGCTAGGACGCAGAGTGTATGGTTTCTCCGGGTGTATACACGATTGCCAAGATTGCTTGATGATTTTTGGATGCGGCGTATGAGTCTTGTGACCCGTTTTACACACCGGGGATTTCCAAATGGGGCGGATTCTCTTTTTCTAGACAGCTACAGTGATGCCTCTTGTCTGTACGGGGGTAGGTGCCGTCTTTCATGTGAGTTGTAGTGGCTCTACCATTTCCACTGCACGACGTGCGCTTACCATTTTGCAGGTATGCACTGACAACGCTGTCCACTTACAGTAGAGGTTGTTTTCATCCAATTTTGAACCAATTTTTGCTGTCTTTGGTCAAAATGTTTCATCTTGTGTTACTGTACGATTTCTTTGCTGGCAATAGATTTTAGCTTTCCGTATGGGGCGCGTTAAGCGCTGTGCGCATGCAGTGCTCGCGCCGTGCAGCTTTCCGGGGGCCTGGCCGTAGTAGAAACCTATACTTTGTGGTACTTTGGGTACCATTGTCGTTTGGACCCGCTTTCTCCATGGATCTGAATATTGGGGATAGGGTGTTCTACATCCTCTCCAATGGCTTGCTACCTCCTGCCACGGTGTTTGAGCTGGGTGAAGATGGACTCCTCCACTTGGAATACCACCAAGATGGGTTGAGAGTGGTGAATGGGCAATGCAAGATGAAATGCATCTCCTTTGCCATCCCAAGTTCACATTCGCCACCTCACAGCCCTCCATCTCCACCGTGCAACACACAGTCAAGCCTCCCCCCCTCCCTCAAAGAATGCACTGCCTCGAACCCGGAAGGGGGTATACAGTCATGGCGGACGGCAATTAAACAAAATACCGTCGAAAGGGGGGTTTGATACCCCCACGGTCCATGTCCAAAAGTGGACAAGGGCATGGTTGCTACAATTCTATGCATCACAACCAGGGGTACGTGATCCACAAACACTTGGGCTGTGCGAGCAGTGGGCAAACACACGGCTACGGCCAAGGGTGAAGGACTTTCTACAAAGAGTGTTGTGGCACAAACTTACGGTACATGAAAGGGTCTATAAGAGGTCGGGCACGGACAGGTGCCCGATTTGCTGGCAGAAGGAGTCAATCAAGCACGCTACGGTCGAGTGCCCCATGTTGAAAGCGGCGGCGGCGATAACACAACACTATTATGGCCTAGTGGAAACCGGGGACGAGAAATCCCCAGTCCGGGATATGATGGAGTCCGACCAACAGGAGTGGTTGCCGAGCACGGACGGCTGGCCACTGGCGATACGGACGTGAAGTTAAGGCAGGAGCATCACCAGTGTTCGCGTCATATCTGAGAGCTTGGCTCTTGGAGTTGTGTGAATGGATTAGGTTTAACTCAGGAGAACGCAGGGAACACCGGACAGGTTTTCAAGCAATCGCCGGAGCAACTTTGGGACACAAGAGTGCGGCCACGACAATGGGAAGTACGTATAAACGGGGGGTTAATTGGGTGGTGGCAAACACACATGGAGTGTTTCACACAAGATGGGAACCCCGCGATACGCTATTGGCAACGGTAAGGTGAATCACGCCCAAAGCGCCCGAGGCAGGCAGGCCCAGGAGTGCTTCAAGGTGTACAAGACCTGATTGCAGAGCTAGTAGCGAAAGGGTACAGGATTGTATACACGGACGGGTCTTCAAAAAGATTGAGCCGCAGAGACATGCGCTCGGCATATTGATTCGGTGTATTCGCAACAAAAGATTAGGAAAGGCCAGAAGCTCGTTTCTGCGGCTACGTACCAACATGTCACAGGCAAACAAACAACGGTGCGGAGCTTTGGGCAGCACTGGAGGCCGTACAGGGGTTTTGGGTGCCAAAACTGGCAATCCTCACCGACTCACAATATCTGCAACTGGGAGCGACCAACAGTGCATAGCACTGGAAGTCAAAAGGGTGGACAACAACATCCGGCAAGCTGCAAGTCCACGTGCCCGTCGGGAAACTTTTGCTCCAGGAAATGGCAAAGCGAGGAAGAGAAGTCAGGTGGGAACACGTCCCAGCACATGTCAACGTGCAGGGGAATGAGGTGGCGAATGGATTGGCGATGGAAGGCATGTGGTCCAGCCCGTTGTGGTCTCGACAAGTCACACACCAATTGTCATCCGGGTGAGAATCCACGGTGGGGTTGGGAGGAGGGTTTGGGTCCGAATCAGAGGACACCAAAACTCTTTGGTCGTCCTTGGGCATGGTAATCATGGACAGTGATGTACTGACAGGGGAAGCCTCCGGGGAACCAGCGCCACGCGGAACAGAATTGTGCAATTGGTGCAGCTGGGGCACCGAGGAGATAGGGGCAGGGCACGAGCAAATGGGAGAATGGGGGGAAGAAATGTCTGAAGTTGATTCACTGTCCTTCAGCACAGATGGGAGTGACACAAGGCGACAGCATGAGAGGCAAAAGTTCCGGAAAAGCAGAAACCCTGGACAAGGCCGCTGAAAGCCGGTGCCCCTGATCCCCGCATCCTGACCGCGGTATTTTCACAGGTTTCATACATGCAAATGCCTGCACGCCCAAAATCTGCGACCTGACACAGGGGAATCTTGATGTGAGCATTGTGTTCTATCGCGAAGTACGGCAGCAAAAAGGCTTGGCAAAGGCAACGGCTGAAGACAAGCACAAACCCCGCGTCCTGTCGCGGAAGGGCTCTCTGGCGTGATGCCGCCGGGAAAGCCTTGGAAGAAGTGGGGGCCACAACAACATCGTCATGGCCCTTACACACAAATTGATCCAGCCCCAAAGAAGGCCAAGCCCCAGCACGAACGCCAGCGTTTCAAGGTGCAAGCACTGAGCTAGCTAGACGCCATAGCGGACGAAGGGTTGAGAGCTGTCAATACCGAGTTGACCACTATGGCTTGGGCCCGCAATCAGCAGATCTGGCTTCCACTGGACCAACCACAGAGCACCAGGATGCACTGTGAAATTGTGCACAATCGTGGAGAGCCATTGCTGATGAACAAGCAAGAACTCTACTCGGTGATGGTCCAAAGCAACTGTACCCTGAAGACTCAGGCTCTGACGAACATGCAGGTTCAGTGGCGACCCAAGAGTGCAGGCAAGTGGCATCCGTTCCAGTGGGAGGCGATCCTCCACTGTCCGATGGCAGAGGGACACAAAGCGGTGCCTTCCTTTGTGAGCAAAAATGGAGACTGCCTACATGTGTGGCTCACGGGCCGAGCTGATCTCTTAACGTTGTTCCAAAGAACGCCCTTCAAGCAAACAGACTCGGTATCCGGAGAAGCTGTACGGTTCCTCTACGCGCTGCTGAGCACACCGCCATGGGAACGGCTATATGCCTAACAAGAACCAGCAAGCAGGGGGGTGTAAGATGAGGCAGAGACACAAGAAAAACCCCTGGGGAGGGTGAGGAGAGAGAGAAAGAGAAAGGGCGAAGAGGGAGAGAGAGGGGGAGACAAAGAGAGAGAGAGAGAGGGAGACACAGAGAGAGAAGGAGGGCGAGACACAGAGAAAGAGAGGGAGTGGGCGAGGCACGGAGAAAGAGAGCAAAGCCCGCAGAGCAAAAGGCCAGAGAGAGTGACGGAGACCCGAACAGCAAGGGTTAGAGACGAACCGGCACTGTGGGAGGGTGGTGGGTGCGAGCTGACCCAAATGTACGGACGGCCGAGGCCAAAGCACAATCAGGAGCCACCTTGAGTGGTACATAGCTGGTCTGCGCTGCAGTGCAGCAATAGCAAAACACTGAACTGTGTGGTGATGACCATGCGCCTATGACACGGGGGCGTATGCGAGCCCAGTATCCGTTGCCTCATGGCACCCCCTCAAAGGCCCCTGGTCTTTCACCACTGCCACAAGAAGCGCCAAGGTCCCCCTCAAGGTCCCCTCCAGTTCGGTTGGGGTCGCCTAATTCTATGGGTGTTTCCAAGGGGCGTGCCCAGGGGCTCTTCGGGGGGAACATTTCACCCACTTCTAATTTTTTGCACACATTTTTTCCCCATTTCCACCACATCTACTCGGTAGATTGATATGGTGATACTTTTTGAGTGTGCCTGCTACAGGACATCATATTTCCCTTCTCATTTCTTAGACCCGCTTTCTCCATGGATCTCAGTATTGGGCATAGTGTGTTCTACATCCTCTCCAATGGCTTGCTACCCCCTGCCACGGTGGTTGAGATGGCTGAAGATGGACTCCTCCACTTGGAATACCACCAAGATGGGTTGAGAGTGGTGAATGGGCAATGCAAGATGAAATGCATCTCCTTTGCCATCCCAAGTTGAGATTCACCACCTCACAGCCCTCCATCTCCACCGCCCAACACACACTCAAGCCCCCCCCCCCCCCCTCAAAGAAGGCACTGCCTCGAACCCGGAAGGGGGTATACAATCATGGCGGACGGCAATTAAACAAAATACCGTCGAAAGGGGGGTTGGATACCCCCACGGTCCATGTCCAAAAGTGGTTGCTACAATTCTATGCATCACAACCAGGGGTACGTGATCCACAAACACTTGGGCTGTGCGAGCAGTGGGCAAACGCACGGCTACGGCCAAGGGTGAAGGACTTTGCACAAAGAGTGTTGTGGCACAAACTTAGGATACATGAAAGGGTCTATAAGAGGTCGGGCACGGACAAATGCCCGATTTGCTGGCAGAAGGAGTCAATCAAGCACGCTACGGTCGAGTGCCCCATGTTGAAAGCGGCGGCGGCGATAATACAGCACTATTATGGCCTAGTGGAAACCGGGGACGAGAAATCCCCAGTCCGGGATATGATGGAGTCCGACCAACAGGAGTGGTTGCTGAGCACGGACCAAGGCTGGGCAATGTGGTCGGCAAGAAGTGCCCACTGGCGATAAGGATGTGAAGTTAAGGCAGGAGGATCACCAATGTTCGCGTCATATTGGAGCACTTGGCTCCGGGAGTTGTGTGAATGGATTGGGTTTTACTTAGGAGAACACCGGGAACACCGGACAGGTTTCAAGCAATCGCCGGAGCAACTTCGGGACACAGGAGTGCAGCCAGGACAAGGGGAAGTACGTATAAACGGGGGGTTAAGTGCGTGCTGGCAAACACACACGGAGTGTTTCACACCAGATCGGAACGCCGACATACACAACTGGCAACGGGAAGGTGAATCACGCCCAAAGCGCCCGAGGCAGGCAGGCATGGGAGTGCTTCAAGGTGTACAAGACCTGATTGCAGAGCTAGTAGCGAAAGGGTGTAGGATTGTATACACAAACGGGTCTTCAAAAAGATTGAGCCGCAGAGACATGCGCAGGGCAGGTGGATTCGGTGTATTCGCAACAGAAGATGAGCAAAGGCCAGACGTGCGTTTCTGCGGCTACGTACCAACGTGTCACAGGCAAACAAACAACGGTGCGGAGCTCTGGGCAGCACTTGAAGCCCTACAGGGGTTTTGGGTGCCAAAACTCGCAATCCTCACCGACTCACAATATCTGCAACTAGGAGCGACCGGAAGGGCATAGCACTGGAAGCCAAAAGGGTGGACAACAACATCCGGCAAGCTGCGAGTCCACGTGCCCGTCGGGAAACTATGGCTCCGGGAAATGGCAAAGCCAGGAAGAGAAGCGAGGTGGGAACACGTCTCAACACATGTCAACGTGCAGGGGAATGAGGTGGCGAATGGATTGGCGATGGAAGGCACGTGGTCCAGCCCGTTGTGGTCTCGACAAGTCACACAGCAATTGTCATCTGGGTGAAAATCCATGGTCGGGTTGAGAGGAGGGTCTGGGTCCGAATCGGATAAACCAAAACGGTTTGGTCGTCCTTGGGCATGGTACTCATGGACGGTGATGAACTGACAGGGGAAGCCTCCGGCGAACCAGCGGCACGCGGAACAGAATTGTGCAATGGGTGCAGCTGGGGCACTGAGGAGATAGGGGCAGGGCACGTGCAAATGGGAGAATGGGGTGAAGAAATGTCTGAAGCTGATTCACTGTCCTTCACCACAGATGGGAGTGACACAAGGCGACAGCATGAGAGGCGAAAGTTCCGGAAAAGCAGAAACCCTGGACAAGGTTGCTGAAAGCCGGTGCCCCTATCCATGCATCTTGACCGCGGTATTTCCACAGGTTTCATACATGCAAATGCCTGCACGCCCGAAATCTGCGTTCTTACACAAGGGAATCTTGACGTGAGCATCGCGTTCTGTCGCGAAGTACGGCAGCAAAAAGGCTTGGCAACGGCAACGGCTGAACACAAGCACAAACCCCGCGTCCTGTCGCGGAAGGGCTCTATGGTGCGATGCCGCCGGGAAAGCCATGCGGGAAGTGGGGGCCACAACAACATGGACGTGGCCCTTACACACAAATTGATCCAGCCCCAAAGAAGGTCAAGCCCCAGCAAGAACGCCAGCGTTTCAAGGTGCAAGCACTGAGCTAGCTAGACGCCATAGCGGACGAAGGGTTGAGAGCTGTCAATGCCGAGCTGACCACTATGGCCTGGGCCCGCAATCAGCACATCTGGCTTCCACTGGACCAACCACAAAGCACTAGTATGCACTGTGAAATTGTGCACAATCGTGGAGAGCCATTGCTGATGAACAAGCAAGAACTCTACTCGGTGATGGTCCAAAGCAACTGTACCCTGACAACTCAGGCTCTGACGAACATGCAGGTTCAGTGGCGACCCAAGAGTGCAGGCAAGTGGCATCCGTTCCAGTGGGAGGCGATCCTCCACTGTCCGACGGCAGAGGGACACAGAGCGGGGCCTTCCTTTGTGAGCAGAAATGGAGACTGCCTACATGTGTGGCTCACGGGCTGAGCTGATCTCTTAAGGTTGTTCCAAAGAACGCTCTTCAAGCAAACAGACCCGGTATCTGGAGAAGCTGTACGGTTCCTCTACGCGCTGCTGAGCACACCGCCATGGGAACGGCGATATGCCTAACAAGAACCAGCGAGCAGGGGGTGTAAGATGAGGCAGAGACACAAGAAAAACCCCTGGGGAGGGTGCGGAGAGAGAGAAAGAGAAAGGGCGAAGAGGGAGAGAGAGGGGGAGACACAGAGAGAAAGAGAGAGGGAGACACAAAGAGAGAAGGAGTGCGAGACACAGAGAGAGAGGGACTGGGCGAGGCCCGGAGAAAGAGAGCGAAGCCCACGGAGCGAAAGGCAAGAGAGAGAGACGGAGACCCGAAGAGCAAGGGTTAGAGACGAACCGGCACTGTGGGAGGGTGGTGGGTGTGAGCTGACCCAAATGTACAGATGGCCAAGGCCAAAGCACAATCATCAGCCACCTTGAGTGGTACATAGCTGGTTTGCGCTGCAATGTAGCAAGGCAAAACACTGAACTGTGTGGTGATGACCATGCGGCTGGACACCGGGGCACCGGGGAAACCAAGAGTGCCCAACTAGATGTATGTGGAACGGACACGTAGTAGTAGTATGTGGGCAAAGGCAAGGCCTGGCCGTCAACACATTGCATGGTTACAACCACTATGAACTGATTTGTGCGGAGCCGGATCCTGTGAGCGGGGGTACCCGGTTAGCCAAGTATCCGTCTCTATGCCAGCCTGGACACCGGGGCGTATGCGAGCCCGGTATCCGTTGCCTCATGGCCCCCCCTCAAAGGCCCCTGGTCTTTCACCACTGCCACAAGAAGCGGGAAGGTCCCCCTCAAGGTCCCCTCCATTTCAGTTGGGGTCGCCTAATTCTATGGGTTTTTCCAAGCGGCGTGTGCAGGGGCTCTTCGGGGGGAACGTTTCACCCACTTCTATTTTTTTGCACACAATTTTTACCCATTTCCACCACATCTACTCGGTAGATTGATATGGTGATACTTTTTGAGTGTGCCTGCTACAGGACATCATATTTCCCTCCTCATTTCTTAGACCCGCTTTCTCCATGGATCTCAGTATTGGGGATAGGGTGTTCTACATCCTCTCCAATGGCTTGCTACCTCCTGCCACGGTGTTTCAGCTGGCTGAAGATGGACTCCTCCACTTGCAATACCACCAAGATGGGTTGAGAGTGGTGAATGGGCAATGCAAGATGAAATGCATCTCCTTTGCCATCCCAAGTTCAGATTCGCCACCTCACAGCCCTCCATCTCCACCGCCCAACACACAGTCAAGCCCCCCCCCCCCCCCTCAAAGAATGCACTGCCTCGAACCCGGAAGGTGGTATACAATCATGGCGGACGGCAATTAAACAAAATACCGTCGAAAGGGGGGTTTGATACCCCCACAGTCCATGTCCAAAACTGGACAAGGGCGTGGTTGCTACAGTTCTATGCATCACAACCAGGGGTACGTGATCCACAAACACTTGGGCTGTGCGAGCAGTGGGCAAACACACGGCTGCGGCTAAGGGTGAAGGACTTTGCACAAAGAGTGTTGTGGCACAAACTTACGGTACATGAAAGGGTCTATAAGAGGTCGGGCACGGACAAATGCCCGATTTGCTCGTAGAAGGAGTCAATCAAGCACGCTACGGTCCAGTGCCCCATGTTCAAAGCGGCGGCGGCGATAATACAGCACTATTATGGAATGGTGGAAATCCCCAGTCCGGGATATGATGGAGTCTGACCAACAGGAGTGGTTGCTGAGCACGGACCAAGGCTGGGCAATGTGGTCGGCAAGAAGTGCCCATTGGCGATAAGGATGTGAAGTTAAGGCAGGAGGATCACCAATGTTCGCGTCATATTTGAGCACTTGGCTCCGGGAGTTGTGTGAATGGATTGGGTTTTACTTAGGAGAACACAGGGAACACCGGACAGGTTTCAAACAATCGCCGGAGCAACTTCGGGACACAGGAGTGCAACCAGGACAAGGGGAAGTATGTATAAACAGGGGGTTAAGTGCGTGGTGGCAAACACACACGGAGTGTTTCACACCAGATCGGAACGCCGACATACACAACTGGCAACGGGAAGGTGAATCACGCCCAAAGCGCCCGAGGCAGGTAGGCCCGGGGGTGCTTCAAGGTGTACCAGACCTGATTGCAAAGCTAGTAGCAAAAGGGTACAGGATTGTATACACAAACGGGTCTTCAAAAAGATTGAGCCGCAGAGACATGCGCAGGGCAGGTGGATTCGGTGTATTCGCAACAAAAGATGAGCAAAGGCCAGAGGTGCGTTTCTGCGGCTACGTACCGACGTGTCACAGGCAAACAAACAACGGTGCGGAGCTCTGGGCAGCACTTGAAGCCCTACAGGGGTTCTTGGTGCCAAAACTGGCAATCCTCACCGACTCACAATATCTGCAACTAGGAGTGACCGGCAGGGCATAGCACTTGAAGTCAAAAGGGTGGACGACAACATCCGGCAAGCTGCAAGTGCACGTGCCCGTCGGGGAAATGTTGCTTCAGGAAATGGCTAAGCCAGGAAGAGAAGTCAGGTGGGAACGCGTCTCAGCACATGTCAACCTGCAGGGGAATGAGGTGGCGAATGGATTGGCGATGGAAGGCATGTGGTCCAGCCCGTTGTGGTCTAGACAAGTCACACAGCAATTGTCATCCGGGTGAGAATCCACGGTGGGGTTGAGAGGAGGGTTTGGGTCCTAATCAGAGGACACCAAAGCGCTCAGGTCGTCCTTGGGCATGGTACTCATGGACAGTGATGAACTGGCAGGGGAAGCCTCCGGGGAACCAGCGCCACGCAGAATAGAAACGTGCAATTGGTGCCGCTCGGGCAGTGAGGAGATAGGGGCAGGGCACGAGCAAATGGGAGAATGGGGGGAAGAAATGTCTAAAGCTGATTCACTGTCTTTCAGCATAGATGGGAGTGACACAAGGCGACAGCATGAGAGGCGAAAGTTCCGGAAAAGGAGAAATCTTGGACAAGGTCGCTGAAAGCCGGTGCCCCTATCCATGCATCTTGACCGCGGTATTTCCACAGGTTTCATACCTGCAAATGCCTGCACGCCCAAAATCTGCGTCCTGACACAAGGTAATCTTGACGTGAGCATCGCGTTCTGTCGCGAAGTACGGCAGCAACAAGGCTTGGCAACGGCAACGGCTGAACACAAGCACAAACCCCGCGTCCTGTCGCGGAAGGGCTCTATGGCGAGATGCCGCCGGGAAAGCCTTGGAAGAAGTGGGGGCCACAACAACATCGACATGGCCCTTACACACAAATTGAACCAGCCCCAAAGAAGGTCAAGCCCCAGCAAGAACGCCAGCGTTTCAAGGTGCAAGCACTGAGCTAGCTAGACGCCATAGCGGACGAAGGGTTGAGAGCTGTCAATGCCGAGCTGACCACTATGGCCTGGGCCCGCAATCAGCAGATCTGGCTTCCACTGGACCAACCACAGAGCACCAGAATGCACTGTGAAATTGTGGACAATCGTGGAGACCCATTGTTGATGAACAAGCAAGAACTCTACTCGGTGATGGTCCAAAGCAATTGTACCCTGAAGACTCAGGCTCTGACGAACATGCAGGTTCAGTGGCAACCCAAGAGTGCAGGCAAGTGGCATCCGTTCCAGTGGGAGGTGATCCTCCACTGTCCGATGGCAGAAGGACACAAAGCGGGGCCTTCCTTTGTGAGCAGAAATGGAGACTGCCTACATGTGTGGCTGACGGGCCGAGCTGATCTCTTAAGCTTAGGAGGCCCATAGTGCCCCCTATCGTTTTAGCGAAAAAAGGGGTGATGGGTGGTGTTTTGCGTATGGTAAAATGGGGGTTCAAATTTACATACTTTCATCGGGTTGGGCTCTGCAGAGCCCAGACCAGCCATGTAAGCCATTTCTGGCCCTAATATTACACATCATAGATTTCTGGGCTCTTCAAAGCCCAGGTTACAAGTTATACCCTCTGTACCTACCCCCGGTACAACACTCGGCACCTGTATACGGTGGTCAAGTGGCCACGCTTCATGCCCCTGGGTTAAGTGGTATACTCTCGTTGACATTGTAACACATTCAACCTAAACATTGTCCCCGGACAGGTCAGCAATAACAGTATTCAAGGATACAACTCCTACATACATTACCCGTGGGCAATGATCCAAGACAGTTACCACACCAGGCATCACATATTCTAGATGGAAATGCCTAAACCAGGCTTATATTAGGATTTTTCAACAACCTGGGCTCTGCAGAGCCCAGAGTTCATAAACTTGGTGCTTGAGGGGTGCTTATTAGGGTCTCCCTGTTTGCTGGGCTCTGCAGAGCCGAGATCTTCACAGCTTCCCATTTTGCCCCCTTTTGTGTGACATAATAGCGCTATGACACTCCGAAACTTATTCAACATGTGGTCCGGTAGTATTTTTTTCTATGCCTTTCTGCCGCGTTGTTGTCGTATCGTGTATTACAATCGTGCACCAATGGCATTGTGTAAGTATGACAGTCGCCATTCAGGAGTACGCTGCAACAAGCCTTGGACTGTTTGCACGCAGTGTGGTACAACAGGGTCCAATGGGGTAGTGTTTCTATTGTTGTGGTCCGTTCGATACTATGGGAGTTTTAGGACACATTGTTTGCAATATACCCTAATCTATGGCAGCTGGTTTTTATGCATACTGTGCAGTGCTCGTACATTTACTACCTGGTCATACGTCCCGTATATTAAGTACATGTAACATGCTATCTTCCTTTTACAACAGCCATGGCTGATTTCCCACATGCTAGACGTACGGAGGTGGATGTACCGGGTTCCAGCCAGGATACTGAAGGAGATGAGGCTGTAGGACTTGTACCCTTACCGGTCCCATCAACCAGTGGAACAGCAGCGCGTGCTGCAGCTACGCTCGCCTTGCAAGAGGCAATTATGTTTACGCGGTCAGCACCCCCATCCCCACCGCGGCCACCAAAGCTTGTCCCCAAGGACCAGCCAACCCCACCAAAGGCCTCCCTCAATGACCCATTGACCCCAAAGACAATGGAGTTGCTGAGGGACAACAGTGGTGACCAGGCACGATGGTTCGTGCAGTACATTTGGGGGTTTCGTGCACGGTTCCGTTTTGCATTGCGGAACCCAATGCGCAACCCCCTCGTCACATGGCAACAAGGGGATCGGATATGCCGATCCCATTTTCTGTCATGCAGCGAGGAGCGGGCTGCATTGATCCTGGATACACTGAATCCAGAATCACGTCCCCCTGTTGAGTTCTCCCCCCATCCCCGTATCCCACCTCCTCGGCCACTTCCTCCCCCAGATGCCGACCAACCCACACTTACACAGATTGATCGCACCCCTCCGATTGATCGGCACCCCTCCGATCGCCAGCACGTAAGGTCCCTTCCATTACCTGTGGAAGCAGACCGCACCGGTGGGCAGTCAAAATACAGCCTGTTGCCACCACTGACTGTACCACATCGAGGCAACCCCCCCGCCCTGAGTCACAGTTCAGTCACCTCCAGTGGTAGGCGGTCAGTTAGCGCCCCGCTGCCCCTGTCTGATAATGCACTACCCACAAGGAGTTCCCTCCTGCATCCCCCCCCGCGCACTTCTCTGTTGCCCACTGCCGCTTATGCGGACAACCGACGTACCCCCAGGTACTCACTTTTGCCACATACGCATGTAGGATTGTCGCCGGATGTGGCTCCATCTGCCCCCCCACAACCATCTACTATCCCAGTACAGAAGGATGGTCGGTATCTGTCACGGTGGTCATTACTACCTGATATGCCTCCGGCCAAATACCGGAAAACTGTGTGATGCATTAAGTGGTTGGTCCACTCCCCAAGTGGGTGGTATGCACCCCCAACTATCATTTCTTGGGACCCTGGGCTCTGCAGAGCCCAGCTTGCGCCAAATGATACTTTTACCCCTTCTCAATTCTTTGCTTGTGGCACGTCCCTCCCTCTTTTTCCTCTGTCTATTACACGGCCCGCCATTACTGATTACGGGACGCTGGGCTCTGCAGAGCCCAGCACTCATAACCTTGGTACTTGAGGGGTGCTTATTAGGGTTTCTTTGTTGGCTGGGCTCTGCAGAGCCCACACCTTCACCACTTCCTGTTTTGCCCCCTCTTGTGTGCTAGTCTACGCCTCTAGTTACCTGTTCTGGTCACCACCTTTTCGTGTTGTGCCACCCAGATTGTCTTATAACTATGGCACCGGTTTCTATGTCGTTGCATGTCAGCTACATGCGGTCTCTTTGTAAGACAAAATGGCGCACTGGTCGCCAAATGATATTGTCGGCTGTGCCCCATGGTGTGGCAAAGGAATTCATAAGATTCTGTGCGGGTCTACGTGTCAACAAGCGGACCCGCATTACGATCGACCCCATTCGCAAGGTGTTGGCACGAAAACAATGGCCTCGTTGGCTAACTAATTTTTCCAAGGAGGCCTATTATGTATGGCTGGGGATGCGTCGCATGGCCTTGCCACAAGCGCTCGTCCCCAATGGTGAGAGCACCATTGCTGTAATGCGGGCAGACAGCCGCAAGCTGGTGCACGCTGGTATCACCAAGCAATCCTGGTTGTCTATTGCAGGCTAGGGGGCATTACAGTTCCGGAAACTGTGGCGTAGCATCGTTCGCCGTGATATTGTGGTGTGGGTGGACAACCGGTGGCATGCCCAGTTTCGGGCCAATCCGGTGAAACCCAATGTCCGTCTAGATGTGACTGCCATAGCGGTGTTGCACACAACCCTCTTCCTCATTTTCTTGGCCACCCGAGTCTGTGTGACCTAGTGGACCGGGTGGACACAGTGGCCATGGCAGTTGTTCAACAGCACAGAGAAATGTTGAAGGTGTGCAGTGATATGTGCAATACACCCATTTCTCGGAGAACCATCCGTGCCCCCCTCGATGTTGCCCGGGAGGCTAGTAGACAGCAACTCTTTTGGAAGCCATTCGGCATATATTAGTCCCGTACAAGTCAGAACCAAGAGCTCTTGGATCTCCTCGATATGCTACGCACTACCCAACGGCATTGTCAAAAACCTATGGCATTGCTCGTTGATTGCAACATCCACTACCGGGTGCTCAAATTTTTGTACTCTAGAGCAACCATTGACTCGAATTTTCCGGATTGGTTGCGGGGTATCTCGTTGATTTACGGCGTCTGGCACCCCTACAAACATGTTTGCAATATCATTTGGCGTAAATTCTTTCCTCTGTCTTCGTACATCACCGCTCCCGTGTTTGGGGCCGGTGCGCGCATATATAACCATCCCAAACTCATTGTAATAGAGAAAACCATTGCTGCCCTCCTTCTCTCAGCCCCGGACATATGGGCACATCTTCAGCAGAAAATTTCCATGTTTGAGGGACGCACCAACCAAGCAGCCCTAAACACACAGGATGGGTTGCGCATCCTTCGGGGCCTTGAATCCCTCCTGAATCATTACCTCCCAGCCATCTTTGTAGTAGGACACTTAGTGCGCAATTGCACTTGGGCTGGGCGCGCCGACGGGACTGGTATAGTGGCCACGTGTGTACTTCAGCGCTGCGTGGGTCTGCTTGTTGACCTAGCTGGTCCAGTTGCAGCAAAAATGGACTATGTCCGTACCATATGCTGTGCACTTCTGTACAATACACAATGGCACGACGACACGCCTGGTGCTCCCCATGTGGAGGAATGTTGTGAGGCCCTGCTTGCAAAATTGCGGGCACGGTGCAAGCAACACCCCGACAAGCACACCGCGGATGAGGCTGGTGACCTATTCCGCACCATGCCCCCCCGTCAGGAGGCACGTGCAACGGAGTCCCTCTCCGAAAGTGTGTGTGTTGAGGTGCGCGACAGGGTATGGGCACTCATGCGTGGTGCAGGACGGGAGGAGCATCCAAGTGTGCGATGGTCCTCCGGTCCAGTTAGTGTGGTTGAGGCAGAAAGAGACACAACGTACGTGTTCCCCGAAAAGGGAACCGGGGGTACCCTAACAGTTGTGTTCATGAAATCTATTCTAAAGCGCTTTCTGCGCACCCCAGTAGGTGGACAAGGGCTCCGCGATGATGCTATGGCTTACATACGTCAACATATCCCACTTAGGCCACCTGTGAACCGCCGCGAGGCCCGGGCAGCTGTAGAAACAGTTGCGTTCATACCAATTGCAATGGAGCACATTATTCCACCAGTGCCAAATGCAATGTTCATTGATCATGTGCGTGCCCCCCCTGAGGATGGCGTACCCGTGATCCGGGCGAGGGATGCCGTAGATGTTGATGCCCTGTCTGATGGCCCTGTACCTGTTGTGCTCAGTGAGGAGTTGCGTGAATTTGATCTGATAGATTAGGACTAATCACGGGGGGGCTGGCAATGCAGACCCCCTCCCCCCCAAGACAGGCCAATCTGCTGTGTATAGGCCCCTTATTGCTGTACCCAAGAGTCTAGGCTCTGCAGAGCCCAGCTTTCTCCGCCACTGAGTTTTCAGGGGTTGTAATACTGGTTTTTGACACTCTAGGCTCTGCAGAGCCCAGCCGGTCCCCACCGTCTGACATGTACCCGTATCTGGTCATTTTCAGTCGCTTTCATGTTGCTTTCATAGACTCAAACTGATCATCGAGGGGGGTGGCAATGCAACCCCCCCCCCCCTAGACAGGCAAATTTGATGTTTACACCCCTGCTATCACTGTACCCCAAGTCGATGGGCTCTGCAGAGCCCAGCTTTGCCTGGCACTGAGTTTTAAGGGGTCGTATTATTGGTTGTTGTTACTCTCGGCTCTGCAGAGCCTAGCCTGTCACCACTGCCTGATATGTACTCCCATCTGGTCATTTGCTGTTCCTTTCTTAGGGCTGGGCCAGTCCTGGACCATGCCATCTTCGTGCTTTGATCTGTGCACACATCTCCATTCTTTCGTATTGTAGTGTGCACCCGCTGCGTGAGCCTGTGTGACCCTCGAAGAGGTGTGCCTGGCACTGCTGTACTCACTGTTACGATTATTGGAGTTAAATTGCCACAAGCAGGTTTGGCTGTGGTGTTGCAGGCCATTTGCACAGGCCCAATTTCCAGCCGGTTCATACCTGTGTCAACGGGGGACGTTTTAGTGGGCTTGTTTGATGCCGTGACCATCAATGTGCCCTGGACATTGTACTTGAGATGCCTCTGCAGTGATTTGCTGTTTTGAAGACAGTTTTGGCTATTTCAACCCATGTGGGTCCCAATTTGAATGCTTTGATCCGACTAATTTGCTGTCCAAATCTGCTGTTTGCCACCATTGATGCTTCGAACTGTGTGATTGTTGTGATGTTTTTGGTGACTTGATTTGTCTTGTAAAATCCGTGTGTTTTTGGACCATGTGTGACATACCAAACGAAGTTGCCATGGATGGCAACACCGCTGAGATACCAGCGATGGACACACTGGAAGCCGAGAAAGTGGACGCACTGCAGTCAGAGCCCTCCATAGAGGATGCTGTACAGGGCAGCACTGTTGCTGGGGCTAGCCAGGCCAGTCAATCTCCCTCGCAAGTGGTGAACAAGGGTCGTGTCGCAAGGAAGATGGGCAGTATGAAGGACTCCTCAACCGTACTGGCCATTCAAAACTACGTGGAGGTGCGGGGAGCGAAGGTGCCGCGCAAGGAAATGAAGATTGACAGGTGCATGGAGTATGGCCAATCCACGATCATTGATTGGGACGACGTGGCGGAGGTGAAGGAGGACCTACTGGCAAACCCCCCCGATGGCCGACTGCAGCTTCTGGTTTGGGACGACAAAGGTATGGGATTGTTGCGACGCAACTCGATCAACGTAATTGGCTACGTGGCCTGCCCTGTGTGACCTGCCATGCTGTTGTATTCAGTGGGAGCCCTGTGGGTGATTGGAGGCCAACACGGCGTTGCGGCGTGTGATCAAATTTGCAAGGATGTGACAGCAAGGATGGGCGAGGTCGAGGATTGGATGACTAACTTTGACGTGCGCATCATCAAGTTTGATACATCCGTCGAGGTCAGGCGAAAGTTGGCCGGACAACACAATAGGGTGCAGCACAGTGGGCGTGAGAGCAGTGTACCCCAACTGTTGAACAATTTCCTACAACTGGCGGCTGAGGACACACAATGCAAGAAGACAGTTGTCACCTTGATGTGTGAGGCAATCGTGGAGGCGGGGCTGACAGCGAAATCCGGCAACACGGAGACAATTGTCAAGCAAATGAGGCCAGCTGCCCATATGGCCCTGACTTGTGGTGCCACTTTCACGGACGCACTCGGCAAGATGGTGGAACGCAAGCAGGTGATTGCCCTTTACACAATGCGATGCTTTGCTGGAATGCAACCCGACAATTTGTGGCGCGTATGCACTTACATTGCCTCGCCGAAGAGTACAGTACCGGGCTTCCAGAAGCTGGCAAAGGAGCTCCGCGCTGGGGAATTGTGGTGGTATCACTTTGGTCATCCCGACATGCCAGTTGAGCGCATCCACCCGTCACGACGTATGCTGTTGCTTTGTAAACCCCTGCCTTTTGTTGTGATCGGGCCGCTGCGACAGGGAGCCTGGATGAAGTGTAATGACCGATTTCAGTGTGACAGTTTGGGTGTGCCGGGCTCTGCAGAGCCCAGGATCCGCTGGGTTGCCAGTTGACTGCATGCAGGCTTGCAAAGAGACGTTGGATTTGTTGGATTGTCCGAACGTCCGCAACTTCACTCATGATGACCGGTGCACTCTTGCCTAATGATGTCCAAGCCCCCCCCCCCCCCCCCCGGAGGACCCGTAATTCACCATTTTGGTCATGCTAGGCTCTGCAGAGCCCAGATGGAGGAAGTTGACCAATTTCAGACGCCATATTACCATCTGGAGAGTTCTGGGCTGTGCAGAGCCCAGGATCCCCTGGGATGCCAATTGACTGCACGTACAGAGACGCTTGATGTGTTGGATTGTCCGAACTTCCGCAACTTCAGTCCTGATGACCGGTGCACTGTTGCCTAATGATGCCCAAGCCCCCCCCCCCCCCCCCGGGCAACCCCCCAATTCACCATTTTGGTCATGCTGGGCTGTGCGGAGCCCAGATGAAGGGCGCTGACCAATTTCAGACGCCATGTTACCATCTGGAGAGTTGTGGGCTCTGCAGAGCCCAAGATCCCCTGGGATTCCGATTGACTGCATGTACAGAGACGCTAGATCTGTTGGATTGTCCGAACTTCCGCAACTTCACGCCCGATTACCGGTGCACTCTTGCCTAATGATGTCTAACCCCCCCCCCCCCCCGGGACACCCCCTAATTCACCATTTTCGTCATGCTAGGCTCTGCAGAGCCCAGATGGAGGAAGTTGACCAAATTTCAAACGCCATATTACCATTTAGAGAGTTGTGGGCTCTGGAGAGCCCAGGATCCCCTGGGATGCCAATTGACTGCATGTACAGAGACGCTGGACTTGTTGAAGCTTCCTTGACGCTGGAATTGTTGACCACTGCGCCCTGGCCTATTGATGTCACACGAACTCCCCCCTCCCCCCCCGGGCCAGCCCTTAAATTGCCAATTTAGTCATGCTGGGCTTTGCAGAGCCCAGATGAACCACAGTGACCAATTTAAGCCTTCATGTTACCAATTTGACAGTACTGGGCTCTGCAGAGCCAAGGATCAAACAAAATGCAAATTTACGCTTTGCCGGATCGCTGTGACTTGGTGGATCGCCCTCCTGCCCTCCTCTATGGCTCCTGTACACACAGGCACAAAGACTGAAGTGGCTCGTATCTCAAAGAAGTTTAGTCACCGTCTGGCGAATTTTGGTGCATGGCAAGGGAGCTGGGAGTACAGCGAGACCACGCCCTGGCTACCGCTCCAAACGCTGTTGAAGGCAGGTCTGTGGGTCAGCGATCAAGAAGAAGTCGAAGCCCATCGCATACAGCTTGTGAGACCAGTGTTGAACCCAGCTGTTGAGGTGTGTGGTGGCGAGGTGGCAAAGGTCAATGTTGGCAAGGGGTCAGAATCTGGAGAAATTTGGGCGTACGATGGATCGGTGACCGCAGTCCCAAATGAGATCAAAATGCTGAAGTACAATCTCGTCATTGTTGAAGTCCCGCGGCGTGGAGGGTGGATCCATGGTGCGCAGATCGTGCTTGTGCTGTCTCGAGGAGTACTTGGCGCCTTTCATGGACACCATGGGGATTTGGTCGCTCTGGAACAACACTTGCGGTCGCATTTGGAAGATTTGTACCCAACGGCTTTGCGCATGGCTGTGTACCACCTGGGGCGCCGAGAAGAGCCATATTTGTTTGAGCAGTCAACCTTGTTGCTGGTGAAGACCCATGGGCTGGGCCCTGCAGTGCCGCACTTCCTCACACAAAAGTCGTTCACTGAAGGTCTGTGGCTGGGTCTGGCTATTTTGTGGTGGTTGGTGAATTTGCTGGAGGACCCCAACGAAGACTCGGACGACATGCACATGGATGGTGATGCATCGCGCTGCCTGTGGGCACTGTACTATGGCCGCCGCCCCGACCTGATCAGTCTGGGCTGTATTCACTTGCCTGTCCCGTTGAATTGCGCATGGGGTGTACTATCCGATGGTCCCCACAATGCAGCTGATGTGGTGAACTTGCTGAAGACGAGCGTCCGGAAAGGGGACACGGAGGATGATGTTGAGTGGCGGAGTGTCACGCACTGGGCAAGCACCGGGCAGCCGCTGTTCCGGCAGGAGTCCCTTGACCAGGCAGCAGACGCGGACACGAGTGAGTCAGAACTCGAGGAGGTGCCGGATCCGCAAACTCCCAAGCCGAAGGGGAGAAACACCGAAAAGCAGCGGCACAAAGAGCATGGGAAGGCGGAGCGCGAGTCGCGGAAGCGAGAGGAGGCACGGGAGAAGCAACGTAAGAAGGAGGAGAAGGAGAAGGAGAAAAAGGCAAGAGAGGACGAACGAGCAAATCGCAACAGGAAAGAAGAGGAGGATAAGTTGGCAACGGCAGCCGCTGGGGCGTCCCCATCGCAGAAAAAAAGGGCAGTTGAGGGCCTGCAGGCCACCCTACAACGTGGTGTCCGGGTTGGCTTGTCCAAGAGCAACGGCAAGAGCAACGGCAAGTGACTGGAAGCCCCACATACCGCTGGATCATGACTGTGGCTGGACCATACCGGACATACAACCACAGACGCGTCCGTGTTACTGTGCTTGTTTTGTGAGCGCCTGATGTGACTGGGCCTGTCCTGTGCAGTCCCAAGTGGTTGTGGGACAGTGAATGATGTGCCTGTTTGACGTTGTACGTGTTTGTGGCTGATTTTGACGCTCATTTTTTTAATTTGCACTGAGCTGGGCTCTGCAGAGCCCAGCTTGCCAGATTTTGCTTGATTTGCCTCCGAATATGAACAATTTTATACTGCTTGGCTCTGCAGAGCCCAGCATGTTGTTCCACGCCAATTTGCATGCCTCCTGGTGGTACGCAGTGCTGCTTTCATCTCAACAGTGTCCATGTGTCCCTGTGTGAATTTGGTTGTATCAGCACAACATTGTGCTCTGGCATTTCTTTTGCTACGTCCCTCGTTGACACAGTGTGCCAACTGTCGAGTTTTCTCACAATTGTGGTCCATATATGGTGCCAGGTTTGTGTGTATGAGCCCCACAGGATTTAATTCTTGCTATTCTTTTACCCGTCCATGCCCTGCAAAGTCCAGATGCCTTTTGTAACCCCGATTTGGTCCTGACATGTTCTGTTGCCCGTGCTTGAGCCCTGCAGAGCTCAGCTGAACGTGTCTGTCATTTCGAGTTTACCAGGTATGCCCTGTGTCCAATTTCAAGTCAGTAGTTTGGGCACAGGTTTGCTTTTTATCGCTGAGCCCTGTTTTATTCCTCGCTGTCATGTATGCTCAATTGCATTGATGTGTTGGGCCTGTGTCTTTTCATTTCTCTAGCGGTTGACAGTGCGTATGCTGGACAGTGGCCTGACACTGTGTACTGCGATGCTTAATTTTTTGATGCGATTTGCGGCAGGTTTTTGTTGGTGTCAACCATTTATCGATAGTTCAACATTTGCTCGGAACTTAGAAGGGGGAACAGTCTTTGTGTGGCCAGGTGTTAGTAGGTGCTTGTTAACCACATATGGGGACACATCAGTCTGTAGTCAATACACCATCCAATTTTGTTGTTCTCGCGGAACTCCTACAGCGCACATAACGGTTTTTACAACTTCTGTGCCTTGTTTTGTGTGTGTTCGTGCCTTAGACTCCTCAACTAGTGTGTACAGCTTCCATGCCTTGTGTATGACTGGTGCTCTAGTGGTCTATCGCTTATTGGGCTGAGATTTTTTTGGGGGGGGGCGGGTGGGGGTATAGTCCGCCATTGTGTAGCCATTACTACAATGGTGGTCTGGCTTGTTTATCAATAGCGTAATTCATGGGTGCTTTGTGATGTTTGTATTGAGCTGGGCTCTGCAGAGCCCATCCAGTAGGAATTCCCTATTTAACGCCCTGTTACTACCTGTTTGCCTGTACACTGTTGTGTTGGTGTACCACCCTGTACTATTACCCCTGTTTTTAGTGAATTTCATGTATCTGGGCTCTGCAGAGCCCAGCCTTTCAGAACTGCTGCCTTGCACCCTCCTTTTGTACAGGTGCTGTTCTCTGTTGTGATAGGTGGCACCTTCTTCACAGGCGGTGCATGTACGGTCATGATTGCCGTTACAATACCACGGGTGCTAGAAGAACCGCAGCACATGCCGTTGCCACCTACGTGCTCCATTTGTGATATCAGACTGTGAAACATAGTTTTATGGTGCGACTGGTCCATTTTCGGTATTTCAGACCCCCAAAACTGGAAAAAAGAGTCGCTGCGCTTGTATGCTGTGGGGGCCCAAAATGGTGCCTTTTGGCTGCTTCGCACCCGTAAATTGCGTGCTGTTCCTCCTCCTCATAAACCCAGGCTGGGAACCACCCCTCCGTTACGCTTGGCTATGCAGCAGAGAGGCTAGGCTCTGTGCAGGACACGAATTTTTTTTTTAAAACACGATAGGGGGCACTATGGGCCTCCTAAGTTAAGGTTGTTCCAAAGAACCCTCTTGAGGCAAACAGACCCGGTATCTGGAGAAGCTGTACGGTTCCTCTACGCCTTGCTGAGCACACCGCCATGCGAACGGCGATATGCCTAACAAGAACCAGCAAGGAGGGGGGTGTAAGATGAGGCAGAGACACAAGAAAAACCCCTGGGGAGGGTGAGGAGAGAGAGAAAGAAAAAGGGCGAAGAGGGAGAGAGAGGGCGAAACACAGAGGGAAAGAGAGAGGGAGACACAGAGAGAGAAGGAGGGCGAGACACAGAGAGAGAGGGAGTGGGCGGGGCCCGGAGAAAGAGAGCGAAACCACGGAGCGAAAGGCAAGAGAGAGAGACGGAGACCCCCACAGCAAGGGTTAGAGACGAACCGGCACTATGGGCGGGTGGTGGGTGCCAGCTGACCCAAATGTACAGATGGCCAAGGCCAAAGCACAATCAGCAGCCACCTTGAGTGGTACATAGCTGGTCTGCGCTACAGTGCAGCAAGGCAAAACACTGAACTGTGTGGTGATGACCATGCGCCCGTGACACGGGGGCGTATGCGAGCTCAGTATTTGTTGCCTCATGGCCCCCCCTCAAAGGCCCCTGGTCTTTCACCACTGCCACAAGAAGCGGGAAGGTCCCCCTCAAGGTCCCCTCCAGTTCAGTTTGGGCCGCCTAATTCTATGGGTGTTTCCAAGGGGCGTGCCCAGGGGCTCTTCGGGGGGAACATTTCACCCACTTCTAATTTTTTGCACACATTTTTTGCCCATTTCCACCACATCTACTCGGTAGATTGATATGGTGATACTTTTTGAGTGCGCCTGCTACAGGACATCATATTTCCCTCTTCATTTCTTAGACCCGCTTTCTCCATGGATCTCAATATTGGGGATAGGGTGTTCTACATCCTCTCCAATGGCTTGCTACCTCCTGCCACGGTGTCTGAGATGGCTGACGATGGACTCCTCCACTTGGAATACCACCAAGATGGGTTGAGAGTGATGAATGGGCAATGCAAGATGAAATGCATCTCCTTTGCCATCCCAAGTTCACATTCGCCACCTCACACCCCTTCATCTGCACCGCCCAACACACACTCAACCCCCCCCCCCCCTCAAAGAATGCACTGCCTCGAACCTGGAAGGGGGTATACAATCATGGCGGACGGCAATTAAACAAAATACCGTCGAAAGGGGGGTTTGATACCCCCACGGTCCATGTCCAAAAGTGGACAAGGGCATGGTTGCTACAATTCTATGCATCCCAACCAGGGGTACGTGATCCACAAACACTTGGGCTGTGCCAGCAGTGGGCAAACACAGGGCTACGGCCAAGGGTGAAGGACTTTCCACAAAGAGTGTTGTGGCACAAACTTACGGTACATGAAAGGGTCTATAAGAGGTTGGGCACGGACCAATGCCCGATTTGCTCGCAGAAGGAGTCAATCAAGCACGCTACGGTGGAGTGCCCCATGTTCAAACCGGCGGCGGCGATAATACAGCACTATTATGGCCTAGTGGAAACCGGTAACGGGAAATCCCCAGTCCGGGATATGATGGAGTCCGACCAACAGGAGTGGTTGCTGAGCACGGACCAAGGCTGGGCAATTTGGTCAGCAAGAAGTGCCCACTGGCGATAAGGATGTGAAGTTAAGGCAGGAGCATCACCAGTGTTCGCGTCATATCTTACAACTTGACTCCACGAGTTGTGTGAATGGATTGGGTTTTACTTAGGAAAACACAGGGAACACCGGACAGGTTTCAAGCAATCGCTGGAGTAACTTCGGGACACAGGAGTGCAGCCACGACAAGGGGAAGTACGTATAAACGGGGGGTTAAGTGCGTGCTGGCAAACACACACGGAGTGTTTCACACAAGATCGGAACGCCGACATACACAACTGGCAACGGGAAGGTGAACCACGCCCAAAGCGCCCGAGGCAGGCAGGCTCGGGAGTGCTTCAAGGTGTACCAGACCTGATTGCAGAGCTAGTAGCGAAAGGGTGTAGGATTGTATACACGGAGAGGTCTTCAAAAAGATTGAGCCACAGAGACATGCGCAAGGCAGGTGGATTCGGTGTATTCGCAACAGAAGATGAGCAAGGGCCCGAAGTGCGTTTCTGCGGCTACGTACCGACGTGTCACAGGCAAACAAACAACGGTGCGGAGCTCTGGGCAGCACTTGAAGCCCTACAGGGGTTCTGGGTGCCAAAACTGGCAATCCTCACCGACTCACAGTATCTGCAACTAGGAGCGACCGGCAGGGCAGAACATTGGAAGTCAAAAGGGTGGACGACAACATCCGGCAAGCTGCAAGTCCACGTGCCCGTATGGGAAATAGTGCTCCAAGAAATGGCAAAGCCAAGCGTCATATCTGACAATTTGCCTCCGGGAGCTGTATGAATGGATTGGGTTTTACTCAAGAGAACGCAGGGAAAAGTGGACAGGTTTCAAGCAATCGTTGGAGCAACTTCGGGACACAGAAGTGCAGCCACGACAAGCGGAAGTACGTATAAACAGGGGGTTAAGTGCGTGGTGGCAAACACACACGGAGTGTTTCACACCAGATCGGAACGCCAACATACACAACTGGCCACGGGAAGTAGAATCATGCCCAAAGCGCCCGAGGCAGGCAGGCCTGGGAGTGCTTCAAGGTGTACAAGACCCTATTGCAGAGCTAGTAGCGAAAGGGTACAGGATTGTATACACGCACGGGTCTTCAAAAACATTGAGCCACAGAGACATGCGCAAGGCAGGTTGATTCGGTGTATTCGCCACACAAGGTGAGCAAGGGCCATAAGTGCGTTTCTCCGGCTACGTACCAACGTGTCACAGGCAAACAAACAACGGTGCGGAGCTCTGGGCAGCACTTGAAGCCCTACAGGGGTTCTTGGTGCCAAAACTGGCAATCCTCACCGACTCACAATATCTGCAACTAGGAGTGACCGGCAGGGCATAGCACTGGAAGTCGCAAGGGTGGACGACCACATCCGGCAAGCTGCAAGTCCACGTGCCCGTCGGGGAAATGTTGCTCCAGGAAATGGCAAAGCAAGGAAGAGAAGTCAGGTGGGCACACGTCCCAGCACATGTCAACGTGCAGGGGAATGAGGTGGCGAATTGATTGGCGATGGAAGGCATGTGGTCCAGCCCGTTGTGGTCTGGACAAGTCACACAGCAATTGTCATCCGGGTGAGAATCCACGGTGGGGTTGAGAGGAGGGTTTGGGTCCGAATCAGAGGACACCAAAGCGCTCTGGTCGTCCTTGGGCATGGTACCCGTGGACAATGATGAACTGACAAGGGAAGCCTCCGGGCAACCAGCCCCACGCGGCACATAATCATGCAACTCGTGCAGCTCGGGCAGTGAGGAGATAGGGGCAGGGCACGTGCAAATGGGAGAATGGGGGGAAGAAATGTCTAGAGCTGATTCACCGCGGTATTTCCACAGGTTTCATACATGCAAATGCCTGCACGCTCGAAATCTGCGTCCTGACATAGGGGAATCTTGACGTGAGCATCGCGTTTTGTCGCGAAGTACGGCAGCAACAAGGCTTGGCAACGGCAATGGCTGAACACAAGCACAAACCCCGCGTCCTGTTGCGGAAGGGCTCTCTGGCGTGATGCCGCCGGGAAAGCAATTGAAGAAGTGGGGGCCACAACAACATCGACATGGCCCTTACACACAAATTGATCCAGCCTCAAAGAAGGCCAAGCCCCAGCAAGAACGCCAGCGTTTCAAGGTGCAAGCACTGAGCTAGCTAGACGCCATAGCGGACGAAGGGTTGAGAGCTGTCAATACCGAGCTGACCACTATGGCCCGGGCCCGCAATCAGCAGATCTGGCTTCGACTGGACCAACCACAGAGCACCAGGATGCACTGTGAAATTGTGGACAATCGTGGAGAGCCATGGCTGATGAACAAGCAAGAACTCTACTCGGTGATGGTCCAAAGCAATTGTACCCTTAAGACTCAGGCTCTGCCGAAAATGCAGGTTCAGTGGCGACCCAAGAGTGCAGGCAAGTGGCATCCGTTCCAGTGGGAGGCAATCCTCCACTGTCCGACGGCAGAGGGACACAGAGCGGGGCCTTCCTTTGTGAGTAGAAATGGAGACTGCCTACATGTGTGGCTGATGGGCCGAGCTGATCTCTTAAGGTTGTTCCAAAGAACGCTCTTCAGGCAAACAGACCCGGTCTGTGGAGAAGCTGTACGGTTCCTCTACGCGCTGCTGAGCACACCGCCATGGGAACGGCGATATGCCTAACAAGAACCAGCAAGGAGGGGGGTGTAAGATGAGGCAGAGACACAAGAAAAACCCCTGGGGAGGGTGAGGAGAGGCATAAAGAGAAAGGGCGAAGAGGGAGAGAGAGGGCGAGACGCAGAGAGAAAGAGAGAGGGAGACACAAAGAGAGAAGGAGGGCGAGACACAGAGAGGGAGGGAGTGGGCGAGGCACGGAGAAAGAGAGCGAAGCCCACAGAGCGAAAGTCCAGAGAGAGAGACGGAGACCCGCACAGCAAGGGTTAGAGACGAACCGGCACTGTGGGAGGGTGGTGGGTGCAAGCTGACCCAAATGTACAGAGGGGGGCTCTTCGGGGGCTCTTTGGGGGGAACATAGTCTAAAAGTAGTGCGTAGTGTGAGGATTCCCCCTAAGGCCCCGACAGGGAGGGGGGTGGTCGGGCCTCATGACTCCCCCTGCTACCTGGCCATCGGCAACCTTTTTAAACACAAAACGTCATTGGTCTTGGTCAAGATAGGGCCTAGGCGCAAGAAGAAAAATTCTATTTACCGGAGCCTCCAAATGTCCATCACATATTGCTAGGGTGCAGAGTGTATGGTTTCTCCAGGTGTATACAAGATTGCCAAGATTGCTTGATGATTTTTGGATCAGGCGTATGGGTCTTGAGACCTTTTTTACACACTAGGGATTTGCAAATGGGGTCGATTCTCCTTTTCGAGACACCTACAATGATGCCTCTTGTCTTGTCTGTACGGGGGTAGGTGCCGTCTTTCATGTGAGTTCTAGTGGCTCTACCACTTCTAGTGCACGACGTGCGCTTAGCATTTTGCAGGTATGCACGGACAACACTGTCCACGTTGTTTTCATCCAATTTTGAACTAATTTTTGCTGCTTTTGGTCAAAATGTTTCATTTTCTGTGCACGTATGATTTGTTTGCTGGCAATTGATTTTAGCCTTACGTATGGGGGCCCCTTAAGCGGAGTACGCGTGCAGTGCTCGTGCAGTGCAGCTATGTGGGCGCCTTGAGCGCTATACGCGTGCAATGCTCGTGCAGTGCAGCTATGTGGGTGCCTGGCCGTAGTAGAAACCCATACTTTGTGGTTTTTTGGGCGTCATTGTTGTTTGGTGATGGGTTTTGATGCCTTGGCGATGTGGCATTTCTGAATGTTCACCGTGTTTCACCCACTGCTACTCTTTTGCACACATTTTTTACCCATTTCCACCACATCTACTCGGTAGATTCATATGGTGATACTTTTTGAGTGTGCGAGCGGCGCGACATCATATTTCCCTCCGCACTCGGCAGCCCATGCCCGTGGCAGAGCAGATCTGCACACCACTGTCGCCCGACTTGAGGGATAACTTCTCCCCACAGGCGTCCTCGATGGACGTGCATAACCCGCACGAGACCTGTGGCCATAGTTACAACGGTTGTACTGATGCTAGGCGGCCTGCCTATGAGTGCCCCTTCTTTTTTCATAGTGACTCTTTGAACTTCGAACTTATGTGGCGCCGGAAGTAAAAAAAATTTTTCCCTCCTCATTTTTTAGGCCCGCTTTCTGCATGGATCTCAGTATTGCGGATAGGGTGTTCTACATCCTGTCCAATGCCTTGCTACCTCGTGCCACGGTGGTTGAGACGGCCGAAGGTGGACTCCTCCACTTGGAATGCTACCAAGATGGGTTGAGAGTGGTGAATGGGCAATGCAAGATGAAGTACATCTCCTTTGCCATCCCAAGTTCAGATTCGCCATCCCACAGCCCTCCATCTCCACCGCCCAACACACAGTCAAGCCCCCCCCCCCCCCAAAGGCGCGTGGTCTTTCACCACTGCCACCAGAAGCGCGACGGTCCCCCTCAAGGTCTCCTCCAGTTTGGGTCGCCTAATTCTATGGGTGTTTCCAAGGGGGGTGCCCAGGGGCTCTTCGGGGGGAACACAATCTAAATGTAGCGCGTAGTGCAAGGATTCCCCCTAAGGCCGTGACAGGGAGGGGGGTGGTCCGGCCTCATGACTCCCCTTGCTACCCCGCCTTCGGCAACACCTTTGAACACAAAAGGTCATCGGGCTTGGTCAGGATAGGGCCTAGCCGCCAAAACCAAAATTCTGTTGACCGGAGCCTCCAAATGTCCATCACATATTGCTAGATTGCAGTGTGTATGGTTTCTCCAGGTGTATGCAAGATTGCCAGGATTGCGTGATGATTTTTATTAAGCGTATGATCGTAGATTGCTTGATAGTTTTGGGATGAGGCGTGCGAGTCTTGAGACCTTTTTTACACACTAGGGATTTGCAAATGGAGCGGATTCTCCTTCTCTAGACACCTACAATGATGCCTCTTGTCTGTACGGGGGTAGCTGCCATCTTTCATGTGAGTCGTGGTGGCTCTACCATTTCCAATGCACGACGTGCGCTTAGCATTTTACAGGTATGCACTGACAACGCTGTCTAGGTTGTTTTCATCCAATGTTGAACTAATGTTTGCTGTCTTTGGTCAAAGTGTTTTATTTTGTGTTACTATGCCGTAGTAGAAACCCATACTTTGTGGTACTTTGGGTATCATGGTTGTTTGGTAGTAGGTTTTGATGCATTAGCGATCTGGCATTTGTGAATGTTCACCCTGTTTCACCCACTGCCATTTTTTTGCACACATTTTTTACCCATCCCCACCACATCTACTCGGTAGATTGATATGGTGACACTTTTTGAGTGTGCCTGCGACAGTACATCATATTTCCCTCCTTATTTCTTAGACCCGCTTTCCCGATCTATCTCAGTATTGGGGATAGGGTGTTCTACATCCTCTCCAATGGCTTGCTACCTCCTGCCACGGTGGTTTAGACGGCTGGAGATGGACTCCTCCACTTGGAATACTACCAAGGTAGTTTGAGAGTGGTGAATGGGCATGGCAAGATGAAGTACATCTCCTTTGGCATCCCAAGTTGGGAATCGCCACCTCACATCCCTCCATCTCCATCACCCAACACACGGTCAAGCCCCCCCCCCCCCCCTAAAAGGCCCGTGGTCTTTCACCACTGCCACAAGAAGCGCGAAGGTCCCCCTCAAGGTCCCCTCCAGTTCGGTTTGGCTCGCCTAACTCTATGGGTGTTTCCAAGGGGCGTGCCCAGGGGGTCTTCGGGGGGAACGTAGTCTAAAAGTAGCGCGTAGTGCAAGGATTTCCCCTAAGGCCCCGATAGGGACGGCGGTGGTCCGGCCTCATGACTCCCCTTGCTACATGGCCTTCGGCAACACTTTTAAACACAAAAGGTCACTGGCCTTGGTCAGGATAGGGCCTAGGCGCCGAAAGAAAACTTCCGTTTACCGGAGCCTCCAAATGTCCATCACATATTGCTAGGTTGCAGAGTGTATGGTTTCTCCAGGTGTATACAAGATTGCCAAGATTGCTTGATGATTTTTCGATCAAGCGTGCGCGTCTTGAGACCTTTTTTACACATTGAGGATTTGCAAATGGGGCGGATTCTGTTTTTCTAGACACCTACAATGATGCCTCTTGTCTGTACGGAGGTAGGTGCCATCTTTCATGTGAGTTGTAGTGGCTCTACCATTTCCAGTGCACGACCTTCGCTCAGTATTTTGCACGTATGCACTGACAACGCTGTCTAGGTTGTTTTCATCCAATTTTGAACTAATTTTTGCTGTCTTCGGTCAAAATGTTTCATTTTGTGTTACTGTATGATGTGTTTGCTGGCAATTGATTTCAGCCTTACGTATGGGGGCGCCTTAAGCGCAGTACGCGTGCAGTCCTCGCGCACTGCAGCTATATGGGCGCCTGGCCGTAGTAGAAACCCATACTTTGTGGTCCGCTACTGGTATAGTAACCCAATGGGCCATCAGACTTTAGACTTCAGACTTTTATGGACCATCCCCTCCAATCCACAACCCCCCAAGCCCCCCATGATACACCTTTGCCCCCCAATATCAGACTTGTGCCTTGCCCCCCATATCAGACTTGCCCCCCCCCCCCTTTTCTCTTGCCCAATTCTGCACCTTGCTTCATTTGCAGACCATGACCGTAGGCATGAACTAGGTATGTAAATAACAACAGGGTCAGTTTTGCCGGTGGGCTACCCCAACACTCAACCCGAAACCCCCCATCAGGCTTTTCTCCGCGTGGCAACAAGTGGAAAATTGGAACATATGGAACCTCGGAAAACGTTCAACATGGGGGAATGTGAGGGATCGTGGGTATAGTAACCCCCCCCCCCCGTTTCGAATGATAAAAGCGCAGCCCACCCCCCCCCCCCCCAACACACAGGAACTTCAGTTCAGGAAAATGGTGATAAAAGTGCAGTACCCCCCCCCCCGCCATAGAGACACAGGAACTTCAGGAAAACGGTGGGTCGGGGAAAATATGCTTGGTGTGTGCATGTCGTGTTGTGTGCTCTCCTTTCGCTTGCTGCGGTAGGTAAGGTGAGTAAGCCTAGGAGGGGCCACCCCCTGGTAGAGTCATTGTGATTGAGCACGGTTGTGCTCACATTGTGGCTCCTGTGCATGCACATGACGCATTAAAGGGTAGGCCACACGTGGTGCGCTCGATAAACCCTTGTTTAGGTTACCCAGGGGCTCCGCCCTACGTTCTATAAGAGAACAGGCGGAGTTCCTTAAGCTTGCTTGCTTGGAAGGACCTATTTTGGGACAACGTATTATTTTCCACTGGAGGACCCGTATAATACGGCGAGGGTGGTTAGGTTCCTCAGCCCGAAACAATGCCTGCATTTGAACCTTTCAGGTGGTGTAGGTCAGGGTGATTGGTGCACTTCGCTGTCCTCGACAGCGCTTTTTTTTTTCCTAGCAAAAAGGGCGCAAATCACACCAAACAAATGGGGAAGCAGAGAAGAAGATGAAGAACGACTCCGCCATGAACGACACGTACTCACGTTGCGCCGCAGTGCACTCCTTCCCTCCAAGCTCTGGCAAGGGTACGCGTAACGGCGTCCTCGCTTGGCCACAGCAGCTTAGCAGCTCTGTGTTTTGCTCGCTTCTCAAAGGAAGACAAGTAGGGCCTACGACCTCCTTGACAGCAGCACCAAATAGCCTGTGCGTGTAGGAGTGGAAGGCTTGGATGATGTCATCCTTTGCAGGCTGGGTCCACAGTAGGGTGTGTAGGACGTGCAGTGGGTGTGTCACTGTCCCGCCAGTCTCTTGGAATTTTAACAGGGTTTTTGGTGGGCACTGGCAGTGGTAGCCTAGGTTTTGGCCACATTCCAAACAGGCGTTTTCATGCCTCATAGCTTTTGGCCACCCCTCCCCTGCAGTAGGTAGGTAGTTAGACAAAACCAATACCTTGGCGTTAGCGTTGGGTATTTCCCAAGGTTTGCTGGCGCCGGCACACAAATTGGGCACCTAGGGGCGGAGAGACGTGGGACGTACCCCATCGCACCGTGTAAAGACATCCGCCGGGTTTAGCAAGGGTGCAGACTTGGGTACAATTAGGATACCATTTCTGCAGCTTGCTCCAGGACCTCAGGCTAGCACACTCACACAGACATTGGGAGAGGCAAGTATAGGCAGGTATATTCTGCTGTTGTTTCAATTTGTTTATGTAGAACACCCCGGAGTTGTTTTGGTTGTGTGTGGTCTAGGCCTTGGCGCCTGCAACCATGTACCCCTTCAGTGATGAACCGGCTGACAACGGCTAAGAAGGAGTTTGGACATGTTTGTTTTTGCATCCGATCAGAATGTGCTCACAATTTGATTATGCAGAACATCCTTGAGGTTTTTTGGCTGTGTGTGGTCTAGGCCATGGCGCCTATGACCACAGACCCCTTCAGTGATGAATACGCTAACAACAACTGAGAAGGGGTTTGGACATGTTTGTTTTTGCATCCGATCAGCATGTGCGCACAATTTGATTATGCAGAACATCCTCGAGGTGGTTTGGCTGTGTGTGGTCTAGGCCCTGGCGCCTATGACCACAGACCCCTTCAGTGATGAATACGCTGACAACAGCTGAGAAGGGGTTTGACATGTTTGCTTCTGCAACCACAATTACAATTTGCTCACTGTGAGCCCCTTCAATGACGATGCATGGCAGTTGATACGTGCTGCTCCGTCACGCGTGGGTCTTCGGTGTGGGCCCCTACAGGGACCTTTGTCTTAGGACCTGCTTTGTGCGGACGGAGCTTTGCGGATTCGCAGCCGAGGAATGGGACTGCTCCGCTGCACTACTGCCAGTAGCAATCGGCGTACCATGTCCCCCTGAATGAACACCATGTCCTCCAATGGCTAGCAAAGATTTTGAAAACCCTTGTTTGTCCATGTCATGTGCAAGCAATATACATCTAAGAAGGGGCTTTGCAGTGAATTTGAATTTGATTTGCTTTTTTTAACCCGACCCTCTTACCTGCACTTCGCTCTGCTCGCGCTTTGTTGTTTGTTCCTAGGATTTGGTGCGGCCATAAAAAACCCTTTGTCCTCTTCGTGCTTTGTCTGGCTGTGTTGTGCTAGTATGGAAAATCATCCAGAGAAATCCATAGTGTAGGGAAAACACCCCCCACCCCTCCCCAGGCATAATTGTATGGAAAAGCCTGCCTTGACTCTTTCAATGCAATGCGTCACAAGGTGTGTGCAAAGAATGTATTTGTGTCTGTGTTGTTTGATGTTCTTTGGCTTACCATGACCATTTTATTTTTGGATCCGGATTTAACTGATACCAATTGCAATGGTCATGATGCTGTCCCTTGAGATGGCACGACCCGCGTGCATCCTCAGCTGTGACGCTGTGACTCACGCAATGGGAAACAAAATGGAATACTCCCTCTCCCCCCTCCCCATTCTGCGACCACATCCAAGAGCCTGCCCCCCCCCCCCCTTTGACAATAGCATGCTATGTGTCACATTCTCCTTGTACCCATGTCCCTTCAGTGCTTATCTATTCTTTGTTGTGCATGTCTCTGTTGACACAAAGGGAAATGCGTGTACTGCATAGGAGACAAGTGTGTACTTAGCCTCTCCTACACATAGGGCAGTCTTTTGTTTTCAACCTCCCCCTTGAGGCGAGGAAGTGCGTCTTGGGTCTAGACCGTTGCGTCTCTGACCCAGACATTTGAGTTGGGCCTGCCCCAGCACCCACGCGTTCATCCTCCACCCACTGCAGGCCGCAATTTGCCATGTCCTCTAGCCCCCTTAGCGTGGCCTCTTCCGTCCCCTCCAACCCTTCGTTCCCGGAATGTGGTTGGGGGGATGTGCCGCAGCTCTCGCGGTTGGGAGACCAACCCCCATCGCCACCGTGGGACTCTGACGCTGACTCTGACGTTGTGCTTTGCATCCATACGTTGAAGAATCCACAAGGGGCGGTTCCCAGCGCACAAAACGGTGCATTTCACAACCGCTCTGCCGACCAAAACAGGGCCTAAGAAAAAGGTCCTTGCAGGAGTTTGTGGCGCAGCCCAAACCCAACATCGGCACACCAGCCCCACAAGGTAGTGGAATGAATGCGTCATTCATCGCTGAAGTGGTTGCAAACAGGACAAAGTGCAAACAATGGCAAATGGGAGGGTACATATGTGGCAGCAGCCCAAGAAAAAGGGCATGCGAATGAGCCGTTCGCATTTCATTAGCAGGGACGAGGAGCAAGCAGCAGTGGTGCTTGAAATCCTGTGTGCTACCCCGAAACCCCTGCGTATCCCCAAGCCGGCCCCACAACCTTTGCCTCGTCGGCCACTGCCCCCTCCAGCAAGTGATCAGGTGACACTGACCCGGTATAGCAGGCACCGCCGTTCCTCACTCCTCCCACTGGCTCCCGCCCCAAAGCGGCCATGCCCCACCCCGCAGTACGGTTCATTGCTCTAGCGGCGTGCATCTCAGTCCGCCCCCCCACCGGAGAGGCCGCAGTTTGGGTCATTGCTCCCGGCGGGAGCCCCCCCCCCGCAATGACCCCAAATTTCGGCGAGACGTTCCAATTTCCAGCTCTTCGGGAAGTGTGCACCGAGCGTCTCTTACACATAGGGCACTCTTTTATTTTCAACCTCCCCCTTGAGGGGAGGAAGTGCGTCTTGGGTCTAGACCGTCGCGTCTGTGACCCACACATTTGAGTTGGGCTTGCCCCAACACCCACGTGTTCATCTCTCCCCCACTGCGGGCCGCCGAGCCGCAGGAGTTCGCCCTTGGTCCCCGGCCACAGCGCCCCGACGAGGGCCGTCGTCTATCCCCCAACCCACCTATTGCGGGCCGCTGAGCTGCAAGACTTCGCCCTCGGTCCCCGGCCACAGCGCCCCGACGAGGGTCGTCGTCTACCCCCCTACCCACCTACTGCGGGCCGCCGAGCCGCAGGAGTTCCCCCTTGGTCGCCGGCCAGAACGCCCCGACCAGGGTCGTCGTTCGTGCCCCAACCCACCTACTGCGGGCCGCCGAGCCGCAGGAGTTCACCCTCGGTCCCCGGCCACAGCGCCCCGACAAGGGTCGTCGTTCCTCTCCGTACCCACCCACTGCGGGCTGCCGGGCCGCAAAAGTTCGCCCTCGGTCCCCGGCCACATCACCCCGACCGGGGTCGTCTTTCAACCCCCAACCTAGCTACTGCAGGCCGCTGAGCCGCAGGAGTTTGCCCTCGAGCCCCGGCCACAGCGCCCCGACCCTCACAACATGCCAAACAGTGGGCAAACACAGCCCCGTGGCCCTCCGCAGCGCAAAGGCCCTCAGCAAGGCAAAGGCCATGGCCCTCAGCAAGGTAAAGGCCCACAGCAAGGCAAAGGGCATGGCCCTCCGCAAGGCAAAGGCTCACAGCAAGGCAAAGGGCAAGGCCATTTGCAAGGCAAAGGCCCCCAGCAAGGCAAAGGCCATGGCGCTGAGCAAGGCAAAGGCAAAGGCCAAGCCCCCCCACAAGGCACAGGTCAAGGCCCTCCGCAAGCCAAAGACAAGGCCCGGACCTTTGCTGAAACCCTTGCCCATGTGGAGTACGACATCGACACGAACCCAACCGAGGGATTCACCACCCGTTGGGCCGATCGCGATGCATATGTCCAAAAGGGGTCCCTGGTGCACACTGTCCATGAATGTGCCGCTGCCCGGAAGTGGGCATGGGAGCAAGGTGCCCCGCGGCAGCTGTGGTTTGAGAGAGAAGAGTGGCAGAAGGAGGACAAGAATGGCAACATGGTGCTCGTAACAGAATGGGTTGCTCAGATCGAAGTTTGGGGCAACTATGATCTGACCGACAGGGATCTCATCCATGGATGGGACATGCAGCGGGAAGACATTGGCGGCGACGTCACACCATACCCGGACTGGATTGGCAAGGTGTATGGTGATGGCACCTCCGGTGACATGGTGACCATAGTTTGTGCGAACAAACCGCCCATTCTGTACATCCACAAGTGGTGGTGCTGTGTCCTGCCCGATGAGGCAGCGTTCCGGTCGTTGCGTCAGGAGATGAGGACGAGGCATGCCTGGAACGTGCTGCTCAGTGCCACCCGGCAAGAACCACATTTGGCTGCCAGCCTCCCTGCCGAGGACTAGCAGATCCTGCGCCACCTTGTGGCGCATCATAACCTGAACCCCTCCCAAGCCTTGGCTGTCCGGCAATGTCTGGATGAGGGTGCTATTGTCTCCTCCATGACTAGTGGGGCCGGCACAGGGAAGTCGGAGACCCTGGTGGCCTGCATCAAGGCAATGATGTGGCAGCACGGGTACTTTGACCCATGCATCCCGAATCCGAAGGCGCCTGGTTCGATACACACTAGCAAGAAGGGGGGGGGGGGGGGGCAACGACAACCCCCCTCAGGCATGCATCTTGGTCACCTCCCCAACAAACGCACAGGTCGACAGCCTGATGCGGCGGGTGATCCAATTGGCACAACAGGATACTATCTTCTCAGAGGAAGTTCTGAAGGATCATCCCGTGCCCTAGATGCGGCTCCGTGTTGCAAGGGGCCGGACCCCCCCAGATTTGCATGTGTACAACCAGCCAGTAGTCCAAGAGACGTTGGCCAATCATCCGGAGTGCAATGGCACATTTGCATGTGCCCTCAACAGCTGCCGTGTTCTCTTTGCAACAGTAGGTATGGTCGCCACAAGGCGGAAGTTGTTGCTTGGGGGCCCCCCTGGTGACCCACAAACTTGGTTCGCATTCGGCTTCGTGGATGAGTCCTCGAGGCATAGCATCCCAGTGGGTCTGGACTTGGCCGCTTTTGGGGCATAGTGCATGTTTTTTGGGGATGCCGGTCAACTGCGCCCATACAGTGCCATCACTCTTCTCGCAACGCACCACAGTAAGGTGACGGCTAAACAAATTGCTTGGCCACGGTCAAAGCATTTTGCTAACCTCAATGTGCGCATCGACGAGGGACCACAGATGCAGTATGGTGACTCGCAGCGCTTCGACACAAGCAGTGTGTTGCAGTTCGTCCTGTGCCGTACAAGGTGTACTGCGTATGTCCTAACCCAGCAGTTCCGCATGGACCTGCCATTGGCAACGGTGGTGCGTGGGCTGTTCACAGGGGGGGTCCTTGGGCTGGTACCCCTCTTCCTGCCCAACATTACCCCCCCCCCCCCCCGGTGTTGGGAGGGCAACACATCCGCATAGTCAGCACAGACGATCCGGAGTGGAGACATGAGCTGACCCGGTACGGGATGTCGCACGGGTGCATAGACTCGGAAGGGAGATTATGAGAGCATCGGACTCCCTCGTTATGGACGACGACATGCTCGCCCAGGGGAACTTGAGCAGGGAGAGGCATGGCTGGTGCTGCACTTTCTGGAGCATGCACACAGTGCACAAGCGTACCCCCCCAAGTAAGTGGCAATCGTCACCACACACTATGCACAGAAGCTATGGCTGCGGCACTGTGTGTGGGAAGCGGGGCGCTGACTGCATGGGAACGAGGCATATGAGTGTGTGCACGTAATCGCCACCCTAGACCGGTACGAGGGTTCGCAGGCCGCGGTTGTCCTTGCCTCCATGGTGTCCTCGGAGCCGCGGATCATGAAGGACGTGGTGCGGGCAAAAACACTCATCAGCAGGGCCCAATCTGGGCTGCATCTGTTTGGGCCCTTTTTCGTTTAGGACAAGTCCCCCCTCACTGATGGTTGGTTGAGTGGGTTGAGGGTGCCCCCCCCCCCCCCCCAGAGTGACCAATTGTTGGATTGGGAGTGGATCATGGCCAACAAGAGGGTTGGGACATTGGAGATGCGGCTGCGCCTCGAAACGGGGGAAGTAGAACCAACCCACCTCGGGGTGACCCTCCCCGATTTCACAAAGTGGGCATTGCCCTACATCCTCATCAAGGATGAGGACACAAACTGGGCATGGTGGCATGTGATTGAGGGGTTGGAGAGAGTGTGCCACACGGCTGACCAAACGCGGCAAGGACCATCCCAAGAGGAAGTACAGAGCGTGCGGCTTTCGGGGGTTCTGTACCAACAGCCTACCCTTGCCAAACCAGAGGTGGGTGTCATTTACAAGTTCAGGGGGGGGGGTGGCGGGCCAGTGGCTTTGGAAGCCGTGGAGGAAGCATGCAAAAGCCCCTGACCCTTGGGGATTGGACCACGCGAAGAGGCCTGTACAGTTTCTAATCACCAAACCCCTCCAAAAGACCCAAACCTATCCCCCCCCCCCCCACGGTCAGCTGCCTACCGCGCTGTGTCTCTGCATGTATGGCAAGATGCCTATAGGTACTTGGACACGGTAGGCTTCACGGAGGATGACTTCTGCACACCCTTGGGGGTGTATGTGGCATCCTTGCTCCATGGGGTGAGGGAGTGTGCCGGGGGGGGGGGGGGCGCGATGTGTGTGCCCCACATGCCGTTCACTTTGGACATACCCTGCACTGTGGTTGGAAGCCATTGCCGGATCGTGTGAAGCGGTATGTCCATGGCATGGTTACAGCGACAGAGAAGCAACCAGCGCCATCAACTGGTATTCGATTCGGAGGGGGAAAATCATGACATGACCCTTGTGGTGACGGACTCCGTGGAACATTGGACAGCCTCCATGGCTTGCTTAGGGGCACTGTGGAGCATATGGAGGTGTGTGTGCAACATTGGGGGTTCCGAATGGATGGTACTATGTCTGCATGGAACATCATGGGTCGCCGGCCGACACCCGAGGGTCTCTATTGTCCGCCTGTGGTCTTTGTGCAATGCTTGCTTCCGTGGACCAATTCAGAGTGTCATGAACAAAATCACGGGTTCCAGAAAAAACTGTCCCCCCAAAATCCTGTGCCATGTACCTAGGATCCCCATGAGGTGATCCAAGTTGGTGTGATGTCCTTGCCTTGGCGCAATGACTTGCACCCCTAGAACGTTTGACAGACTATGTGGAACATTTTGTAGTCCAAGGAACAGTAGAGCATCGCCATCGAATAATTTGACCCTCCAAGGAATATTTCAACCTCCGTGAATCATTTACCCCCCTCCGTGAATTATTTCACACCTCCGTGAATTATTTACCCCCCTCCGTGAATTATTTGATACCTCCGTGAATTATTTGATACCTCCGTGAATTGTTTACCCCCCTCCGTGAATTATTTGATACCTCCGTGAATTATTTGATACCTCCGTGAATTGTTTACCCCCTCCGTGAATTATTTGATACCTCTGCGAATCGTTTACCCCCCTCCGTAAATTTTTTGATACCTCTGTGAATTATTTACCCCCCTCCGTGAATTATTTCACACCTCCGTGAATTGTTTACCCCCCTCCATGAATTATTTGGTACCTCCGTGAGTTATTTACCCCCCTCCGTGAATTATTTGATACTTCTGTGAATTTTTTTTCCCCCTCGGTGAATTGTTTGATACCTCCATCAATTGCCTACCCCCCTCCGCGAATTATTTGATACCTCCGTGAATTGTTTACCCCCCTCCGTGAATTATTTGACACCTCCGTGAATTGTTTACTCCCCTCGGTGAATTATTTGATACCTCCGTGAATTATTTACCCCCCTCCGTGAATTATTTACCCCCCTCCGTGAATTATTCAATACCTCCGTGAATCATTTGATACCTCCATGAATTATTTACCCCCCTCCATGAATTGTTTCTCACCTCCGTGAATTAAGCACCCCTCTCCGTGAATTGTTTGATACCTCCGTGAATTGTGCACCCGCCTCCGTGAATTATTTCACACATTCGTGAATTGTTTACCCCCCTCCGTGAAATATTTGATACCTGCGTGAATTATTTACCCCCCTCCGCGAATTATTTGATACCTGCGTGAATTATTTGATACCTCCGTGAATTATTTGATACCTCAGTGAATTATTTACCCCCCTCCGTGAATTCTTTCACACCTCCGTGAATTATTTACCCCCCTCCGTGAATTATTTCACACCCCCGAGAATTGTTTACCCCCCTCCGTGAAACATTTGATACCTCCGTGAATTATTTACCCCCCTATGTGAATTATTTGATACCTCCGTGAATTGTTTAACCCCCTCCGTGAATCATTTGATACCTCAGTGAATTATTTACCCCCCTCTGTGAATTCTTTCACACCTCCGTGAATTATTTACCCCCCTCCGTGAATTATTTCACACCTGCGTGAATTGTTTACCCTCCTCTGTGAATCATTTGATACCTCCGTGAATTCTTTACCCCCCTCCGTGAATTATTTGATACCTCCGTGAATTGTTTACCCCCCTCCGTGAATTATTTGACACCTCCGTGAATTATTTACCCCCCTGCGTGTAGTATTTGATACCTCTGTGAATTGTTTAACCCCCGCCGTTGCTGCTCGTGCATTGGAAGAGTGGGAATCTTTCAAGGAGCATGTTGTTCAGACCTTCGCCAAGACCCCCATCCCCCGGATGTGGGAGGCCTTGGCGCCGGAGCGGGAGCATCTCCAATGGGTGAATGTTTGGCGTGTTTTGTCATTGCTGCGCACATATTGCCCTGCTAAGGATGCTGTCCAGCGTGCCATTTCGTTGCGTGGGAGGTTCACCAGCAGTATGCATGATATGGAGGACACACATGTCCTTAGCATGTGCATGGCTCTGCATTGTAATCTGCCACCTTTGCGGCAGGGGGTGAAGGGGCATGGTGTCCAAGTAGCCCGCAAGTTGGCAGCCAATGCACGCTTCGATGTGCGTCCCCGGCATAGGGTTTCGCGGCGCATTTATCCACGTACATCAGTGGAAGCGGCCATGCTGCAGTGCCTGGAGGGGGAAGCTGCAGTGGCACACGATGGTGACATTTTGCCATCTTTTGGGGGAGTCGGAGGTGCCCCTGGCTTGTCAAGGCGCTACACGCAAGCGGGCTGACTGACAAGCCCCGTCTGAGGACATTGAGGGCACTGTGGTCGCATCAGATGGTAGTCCTCCTCAGCATGGTGGCAACCATGACTTCTTCACTTTCCAAAGGGGCATGGACTGTGCAGTGTGCAGGCAGTCTGTGCGCATGTGGTGCAATACATGTCTGGTTTACCACGCATGCTTTGTCAAGGATCCAAGACCGTGTGGTGCGGCAGTGGTGCAGGTTGTGGATGATGCAGCCGAGGCTGCTGAAAATAACAGTGAAGAGGACGCAGTGGCACCACGGAAGTCCGACCCAAAGCGTGCCTTGGCCCGTGCATAGGCCAAGCTGGTACGTGTTGCAAAGGCAGGCACGTTGCGTGACCGGACACGCGCTCGCATCTGTGATTGCTTGGGTGCCATGGGTGTGAAGGTGCCATGTAACACGAACCGGCGACAAGCCCGAGACATTGCTATGCAACAGGCATTGCCTTTGCTAGCCCAAATGGACTCTTATTGGGTCCCCCCAACGGATCGTGTTACCCGTTCTGCTGCACCACCCAGCAGCTCACAACCATGTTCCCAAGTGCCGGTGGACGGACTCATTGATGAATGACACTGTTGGGGTTGCAGTGGTATTGTGCTTTTGCACGCTTGCTGTGCCAATCCCCGTGGTACCCGTGTTCTCCTTCTGTGCAGGTCCATTCATACATTAGCAACCATCAGTATGAATTGTATTTTTCATTTTCTGTCCGATGTTGTGCTCTAACGTCTTCCCATTTCCCTTGGTTTTCCCTTTTCCCACATTTTCCCCAACCCCCCATTTTCCAAGAGGTTTGGGTGTTTTTTTTGGGGGGGGGAGGGGGGCACTTGTGCCACGTTGTTCCCAGAATTGCCTTTTCCGCATTTTCAAACCCCATTTTTTCCCCAACCCAACCCATCATTTTCTTGAACTGAATGGTTGTGTGTTTGGGGGGGGGGGGTTGTATCAGACTTTTCCTAGTGTTCCCTTCTCCACATTTTCCATTCCAACCTATTTTCCCTAACCCACCATTTTCGTGAGGTGAAGTTCCTGTGTGTCTGTGGGGGGTGGGGTATTGCACTTTTATCAGCATTTTCCTGTGAACTTGCTATGTGCCTTGGGGGGGGGTGTGCACTGTTATAACCATTTTCCTGAACTCAAGTTCCTGTGTGTGAGGGGGGGGGGGGAGGCTGCACTTTTATCAGACTTTTACTTGGATGTGCTCTAATGTGGGTCCGCAACACGACATGCCAAATCAGACTTCAGACTTCAGACTTTATACCCATAGCTGTTTGTGGTACTTTGGGCATCATTATTGTTCGGTAGTAGGTTATGATGCATTGGCCATCTGGCATTTTTAATTATTCACCCTCTTTCACCCACTGCTACTTTTTTGCACACATTTTTTACCCATTTCCACCACATCTACTCGGTAGATTGATATGGTGATACTTTTTGAGTGTGCCTGCTATAGGACATCATATTTCCCTCCTCATTTCTTACACCCGCCTTCTCCATGGATCTCAGCATTGGGGATAGGGTGTTCTACATCCTCTCCAATGGCTTGCTACCTCCTGCCACGGCGGTTGAGACGGCAGAAGATGGACTCCTCCACTTGGAATACTACCAAGATAGGTTGAGAGTGGTGAATGGGCAATGCAAGATGAAGTACACTTTGCGATCCCGAGTTGGGATTCGCCACCTCACATTCCTCCATCTCCACCGCCCAACACATAGACAAGCCCCCCCCCCCCCCCCCCCAAAGGCCCCTGGTCTTTCACCACTGCTACAAGAACCGCGAAGGTCCTCCTCAAGGTCCCCTCCAGTTCAATTTGGCTCGCCTAATTCCATGGGTGTTTGAAAGGGGCGTGCCCAGGGGCTCTTCGGGGGAACAAAGTTTAAAAGGAGCGCGTAGTGCAAGGATTCCCCCTAAAGCCCTGACAGGGAGGGGGTTGGTCCGGCCTCATGACTCCCCCTGCTACCCGGCCTTTGGCAACACTTTTAAACACAAAAAGTCATTGGGCTTGGTCACGATAGGGGCTAGGCTCCAGAAGAAAATTCCTTTACCAGAGCCTCCAAATGTCCATCGCATATTGCTAGATTGCAGAGTGTATGGGTTCTCCAGGTGTATACAAGATTGCCAAGATTGCTTGAAGATTGGTCGATCAGGCGTGTGAGTCTTGAGACCTTTTTTACACACTGGGGATTTGCAAATGGGGCGGATTCTCCTTTTCTAGACACCTACAATGATGCTTCTTGTCTGTACGGGGGTAGCTGCCATCTTTCATGCGAGTTGTCGTGGCTCTACCATCTCCAGTGCACGACCTTCGCTCAGCATTTTGCACGTATGCACTGACAACGCTGTCCACTTAACGTAGAGGTTGTTTTCATCCAATTTTGAACTACTTTGTGCTGTCTTTGGTCAAAATGTTTCATTTTGTGTTACTGTATGATTTGTTTGCTGGCAATTGATTTTAGCCTTACGTATGGGGGCGCCTTAAGCGCAATAGGCGTGCAATGCTCGTGCAGTGCAGCTATCTGGGCGCATGGCCGTAGTAGAAACCCATACGTTGTGGTACTTTGGGTATCATTGTTGTTTAGTAGTAGGTTTTGATGCATTGGCGATGTGGCATTCCTAAATGTTCACCCTATTTCACCCACTGCTACTTTTTTGCACACATTTTTTACCCATTTCCACCACATGTGCTCGGTAGATTGATATGGTGATACTTTTTTAGTACTATTAGTGCCACTAATGCCTCAAAGTCAACCTGCGCGAAACTTCGCGCAGGGGGTGTTGCAGCTGCCCGGCACGCCGGCCCCTCACACCGCAATAAAAAGAATTGTTTATATATTTCAATGCGGATGTTGCTTTGGCACCCACAATACCCGGCAACAGAGTGGGGTGCCTCCCCCCCCCCCCCCATGAAAAATTTGCCACACTAGTGAGGGAATGGAGGGCCATGTTTGATGCCGAAGCATCCTGGGTCAACGTACCTGGGAACCTTGCCCTTCGGCGCACTTCGTGGGCCCTCCAGTGTGCTGAAGGAGTTCGCAAAGGTGGCAGCCGAGTTGCCACCCGTGGGGTTCAAAGGGCCGATGCCTTTTGCCCGTCTCACAAGGAACATGGTTCCCCTAGTGGTGCTCCACCACATCGCCATTTGCCCCCCCCCCCCCCCAGCCCACCCTTAGACCTAGTGTGAGTCTGAGTCTGAGTCTGACCCCAATGCCCCTGTGTCCTCTACAGGGGTGACGGGGAAGAGGAAGAGGGCACAGGGCAAGGGGCACAGGAAGAAGAACAAGAAGGCGGTTGGTGCCCCCAGCCCCTACATCTCGTGTAGTGGGACAGGGCCAGCGCGGCGGGGGGGGGGGGGGGGGCAAAGGGGGCCCTCCCCCTTAGGATTGTGACGTCAGTCCGCACAGTGCTGGAGTAGGTGACGGGCACGGGGCACCGCCCCAAGTCCTGGAGGGAGCCCTTCCCCCTGCTGGGTGGGAGCCGAGCTGGTCAAGCGGAGCTCATCCTTCTCATTGTCCATGCATGGACCCAAGCCATAGGGTCCCATAAAGCAGAGCCACAGGAGTAAGAGGACTCAAATTACTATACATATATATATATATATATATATATATATATATATATATATATATATATATATATATATATATATATATATATATATATATATATATGTATATATATATATATATATATATATATATATATATATATATATATATATATATATATATATATATATATATATATATATATATATATATATATATATATATATATATATATATATATATATACATATATATATATATATATATATAATATATATATATATATATATATATATATATATATATATATATATATATATATATATATATATATATATATATATATATATATATATATATATATATATATATATATATATATATATATACCACCACCACCACCACCACCACACGGCTCTAATCTTTTCCAAAATTTTTTCCAAAATTTTTTGACCTTCTGCACTTGCCCTCGTGTTTAAAACTGCGAAGCACTACAGGCACCTCAAGCGTGATGAACACGGACTCTGTTTTTGTTGAAATCTGTTCTCAAATCATTGGTATGGTACCATGGTTTCGGCCCAAGTTCAGGCCCTCGTCAGCCTGCCAACTCTACAAATGAAGACAGAGAGACCTTTATTATACAAATCTTAGCGTGCAATAGACAGAAATAGCAAACAGTCAAAATTCCGAAAATTGATCGCTGGAACTTATTCAAAATTCAAAGCTGACAGAAAATCATCTGCATCCTGACTTAAATTCTGTTTCAAATTCTGCAATTCAGGGGATTCAATTTTTGACAGTGTCTGCATAAGCTTTCTGTGAAATACACGTCGAAAATTCGCCTGCGACTTGAAGCTGCAGAAAACATGCGCACTCCCGGCAGTACGGAATTCACGTTCCTCTGTAGTTTTTTCATCAATCTGCTCCATTTAACTGGGATGCAGCTGTCAAATGGCACTCTGAATACGTGGACACGACCCTCCAACCCTCCCTGTGTCCCTTGTCTGTGCAAATACTTGTCTGTGTCACCCCAATCAACAGGTAAGGGGTTCAGCACCCTCTTGGGGTAGTGCAGCCTGGCAGTAGCCAGGTGCAGTCTCCTCACACAGGCATAGAAAAAGTGTGGATGTGAGTTGGTGCGAAGGTATTGCACTAGCTGTGTCTTCACCCATCCCAGCTTTGTGTGCCTGGGGGTGTTACTCCCCCAGGAGATATATGAGGCAGTATTGGTGCTCTTAAAAAAGGTACAATATGTAGGCGGGGATAATCTCACAATTCTCAGATCCAGAAATTGTACATCACCAGTCCCCCCTAAAACCAGACACTCAAAAGGTAGATGTGCAGGAAAGGTCTGCTGTAGTTTTTGCACAAGGTCAGAGGTTGCAGAGTGGGGGTGGATCATTAGTCCATCATCCAAAAAGCGCCACATGAGAGCTGGCCCTGCCAAAAATGCAGGAGATTGCAGAATAAACGAGCGCAGAATTAAATTAGCCCATGCTGGGGCACAGTTGGTGCCCATACTCCAGCCTTGGGCCTGCCGGTACACACCTGCTCCGGGTGCCTGAAAAATATTATGGGTAAATACAACCCGCAGCAGTGCTTCACCCAGAGTTAAAGAGGCATGGTAATCCATTTTTAGATAAGGAAAGGAGTACTGCAGGTATGCCCAGTCACCAGGGGCAATGGGTTTCAGTAACCATTCAGCAAACTCCTTTTCTAAACTGGTGCAACGTGAACTGTGATGATGCTGTAACCAATGTGCACGCCAAAAGGTGTATGCACTTGCAATATCCCCCCAAGTGAAATTTGTGCAGAGACTGTTGAAGTCAAAACTTGAGATACGTGGGGGACCATCATTGAAATTCCAGATTCTGGGCAGTTCTTCTAGACGAGCCACTAAGTCTGTGGAATCCCTAAGGGAGCACTGCAGTGGGTCACAGATAGCGTCTAAACGCAAGAACATCTCACCAATAATTGCCAGTAAAGTCGATGGGCGGGTAGTGCACCAATTGGTCAAACCTGTGATAGGTCTGCTGGGCAAGTGCCCATTCTTGACCTCCAGTGACTTGTGTGTCTTCACCATTAGGTAAAACATGGGACATTTGACACTACCGAAAGAGTCAAGAAAATCTCCTACAATGGTAGCCAACTGTGGGTTTGCATTCACCAATGTGTTTTTAAGAAAACACGTTAGATCATCTCTCCACACTGAAGCTTGTTTGCACCATAGCTCAAGGTTGGCTGCATCATACAAGGCGAGTCGCTCATAGATTGGCAGCCCATTTGCATGTATCAGTCCCAGGTGATGGGCCTGCTCATTCAAATAACAGGGGATGGTCATTACAACATGTGACCCATCCTTGTCAGCGGGTACAACAAGATTGTTGTCAAAGAAAGGTTTAGTCAATTTTTCAATCCACATGACACCGCGTCGGAAAAGCTTTTGTGGACTGAGAACACTCATGTTCAACAAACATGTATCCTTGAAGTCTTCAGTAACACGTTCCAAAAACGTCCCATCAGCTCCCAGACTTTCCACAATTTTGTTTGAAGGAAATGTTCCTTTAGTCGTGTGCATTTTTCTGTGCGGAAACTCCTTGTAGAGGTCTACCTCCGGTGGATGCTTCATGTAATACAAAGACCACAACAAAACACGTGGCAGATTTTCAAATTCCGGGCTGACACTTTTAGACAGGTTTTTCAGCGTGTGACTCGGTAACATGTGTGGAACATACTTTCCACCCAACGAGAGAATCAAGTTCATGTAGGGTGACGGTCTTTGTGGAGAATCACCTTTCAAAATCTGGGGTTCATACGGGGGAGGAATGCACAATTCACAGTTTTTATTAACCACAGCAGCGGCCTTGCGCGCGTTGTTCCACTTACGCTTGCGGGCGCGTTGACTTGGACAATTGTTCTTGTCCCTCAATGACTTCGTGACCTCTTTCTCATTGTCGGTTTTGGTGTTCCGCTTCTTCTCTTGCGGGATCCACTTCGGTCTCTTGACGATGTAAGTGGCGCTGTGAATTTCACGGATTTGGAAGAGCTCCGACTTGATGAGTGCGTTGCGTTCGAGCTGCTCTTGCTCTTCGAGGACGCGCTGCGTTCTGAACTTCCACTTCTGGAACGTTCGCTGCGATTCGAACTCCTCTGTTTTTGGTTCTTTGACCTTCCTCTTGAGCGTTCTCCATCGGAACTCTTGCTCCGCCCGTTTTTTGGGGCTCGTGGCTTCGTGTTTTGCAAGTTCTTCAGCACGCTCCTTATCGTGGACAATTGATCTTCAAATTCACGATTACGTTGGATATCCTCAATCAACGCTTCTTTTCGTGCCTTCGCGTGTTCGATACGGGTTTGATTCTCTGCTGATTTCTTTAACGTGAACTTCTCCCACTTTTGATACTTCTCGTCCGTACTCCATTCAATGGATTGTCCTGCAGTAACGAGTTGGTGGATAGCTTTATCTCTGATAGCTTTTGCCTCAAGTTGTGGGTCTGTAGACGGTCCGAAATTCAGCGCCACAGTAGCATAACCAGCACAGTACTTGTTGAGGCCAGTTTTCACCTCTTCAAATAGCTCCTTCACGACGGCTTTATCGGCTTCCTTCTGTGTTTCTGCAAACTTGATTTTGATGTCGAAATATTCATCGTGAATCGCTTTTTGCTTGTCTTGCATGAGCGTCTTCGTAACCCGTGTCTTTCCATCGTGGAACACGGTTTCCTTAGGAGAGAACGTGTGGAACTTTTGCCAGCTGAGCTTTTTGATCGCAACCTTGCGGTTGAGGTACTTTTCATACGAGAACAAGTAGGGCAGCGTCAGTGATCGAATCGGGTGTGGTACTTGTGACAGATCCCATCTCATTGTGGTCTTGTGTTGCGACGTTGTATTCTGTGACTTTGAGGACGAATTAGGCATAGCGGCGGTCGGTAACTTCAATCTTTTCCAAAATTTTTTGACCTTCTGCACTTGCCCTCGTGTTTAAAACTGCGAAGCACTACAGGCACCTCAAGCAGGATGAACACGGACTCTGTTTTTGTTGAAATCTGTTCTCAAATCATTGGTATGGTACCATGGTTTCGGCCTGAGTTCAGGCCCTCGTGAGCCTGCCAACTCTACAAATGAAGACAGAGAGACCTTTATTATACAGATCTCAGCGTGCAATAGACAGAAATAGCAAACAGTCAAAATTCCGAAAATCGATCGCTGGAACTTATTCAAAATTCAAAGCTGACAGAAAATCATCTGCATCCTGACTTAAATTCTGTTTCAAATTCTGCAATTCAGGGGATTCAATTTTTGACAGTGTCTGCATAAGCTTTCTGTGAAATACACGTCGAAAATTCGCCTGCGACTTGAAGCTGCAGAACATGCGCACTCCCGGCAGTACGGAATTCACGTTCCTCTGTAGTTTTTTCATCAATCTGCTCCATTTAACTGGGATGCAGCTGTCAAATGGCACTCTGAATACGTGGACTCTAAGGTACGTGCGAAGGGCACAAAGAGGTGCATACATGTGGTGGAAGGGGCTAAAATTGGTCAAAACGGGCTCAAAACGGGCTAAAAACACTTGTTTGAGCATCCCAAATGGTCTGGGATCACTTTTGGAAAAACCTGTTTTCAACCCATTTTTGACCCATTTTTGGTCCCAAAATGGCCCATTTTCAAGGCATTTTTGGATTTTCCATGAGCCAAAACCCGTCGCCACGGGCTCAAAATGGGCTAAAAACACTTGTTTGAGCATCATAAATGGTCCAGGATCATTTTTGGAAAAACGCGTTTTTGACCCATTTTTGACCCATTGTTGGTCCCCAAACGGCCCATTTTCAAGGCATTTTGGGATTTTCCATTGCCCAAAACGCGCCACCACGGGCTCAAAATGGCCCAAAAACACTTGTTTGAGCATCCCAAGTGGTCTACGAACAACTTTGGAAAAAATGATTTTTTTCGCTCTGGGGACCCTCGTGGACCCACCGTTGGCCCCCACTGTGGCTGGCCGGCCCTCCGGCTGCACCAAGTGACCACTGGTACGGGGGTCTACGTGTCTCGTTGGGCGAGTCTGAGGCTCGGAAACCATAAAAAGGGGGGGGGTTGCGGGTGGACTAGGTGCCCTCGGGATTTGTTTTTGAGCCACGTAGCCCAAGATACGGCCCGTTCTTGGTTTCGGGGTGCTGGTGCATATAGCGCAGATTTTGGGGCTTTTTGGCGCCTTTTTCGGCCGTAGCTCGGACATATCGTGGAGTTATAGGGCACCAAAGGTCCCTTGGTCACGAGAAAGTTAAGCCGCACGTGGAGTGTACTAGCCGCTTGCCTTCGTTTGGCTGCTTTGAACCCTTACTAGGGCTGTTTTGGGCGAAAAATGGCTGTTTTTGGCCCAAAACTGCGCAGATTTGGGAGGGCACCTCCCGACTTGGCGCCACGGCCCCGGGACGCCACCGGTGAGTTTTTGGCTCAAAACTTGGATTTGGCAAGGCCACCACCTAGGCTCTAGGATGGCTAGAGTAGAGTAGAGCCTGGAGCGATGAGGCCGAGCAATGGCCAAAACAGAAAGGAGAAGTGCTTGTTGCTTGTTGGTGTTGCTTGCTTGTTGCTTGCTTGTTAGCTAGATTTAAGGGGAGAGGGGTGTACTAATATATATATATATATATATATATATATATATATATATATATATATATATATATATATATATATATATATACATATATATATATATATATATATATATATATATATATATATATATATATATATATATATATATATATATATATATATATATATATATATATATATATATATATATATATATATATATATATATATATATATATATATATATATATATATATATGTATATATATATATATATATATATATATATATATATATATATATGCCGCGACTCCGTCGTGGCGACCGTGGCTCAGCACACCCACCACAGGTCGATGACGGTCCGTGATGAGCTGCGGGCCATGCTCCGAGACATGCATGTACAGTACGGAGTGTGCGGGCAGTTCATGGTGCCCTCTGCGTCGTTCGCCACACACGCTGGCAATACGTGGGTGGACAGGGTGCTCAGGGCGATGGGGACGTTGCGCGTGGGGCTTCTCATGCCATCGTCGGTGTACTCGTGTGTACACGCCCATCTGCCGCAAGTGCAGTGGGCGGGGCGGAAGTGGGTATCCCAATCCTACGCCTTCAAGGGTAGGGACATCTGCATTCTCTCGGGGCCCCGCACAGATGCGGCAGTGCAGTCCCTGACTGATCCAGCAAATGACCTCCTGCATGCGCGGCTCCCCTGCCCTGCGCCTGGGCACTGGGCGGTCCAGCTACAGGAGTGCCACGAGGACCACCTGCACCTTCCGCACGCGGGAGTAGGGCCCCACCAGCTGGACCACGTGTGGCTCACGGGGCTTCGCGACGTCTTCCGGCCGCAGCTGCCCGGTCCGTTGACTCACCGTCTCATTCACCCAGTGCGCCGAAAGAAGGCCAGCAAACGCAATAGACAGTCCGCTGCGGGGGACGTGTATGTGGTGGGCGGATACAGGGAGGAAGGATGGGACCCGGCCAACCCGGGGCTGTCCATGCCGTTCGTCCCGCTGGCCGCCCTCCTGTTTCTGTTGGGGGACGTCTTTGAGGGCTACCAACAGCAAGACGATCCGGCGTCCGTCCCCCTGCTCACTCCTCACGCCGGGGGCGGCATAAGTCCGCCACCACTGTGGGTTGTGCACGGACAGCCAGCGTTTTCCAGGGCGTGCGCGGCGGTGCGCCAGTGCAGCGAATGGGCAATTGTTCTTCTGCTACCGGCAGGCCCAATCCCGGATCCGGATGAGCACTCGGTCCCGGAAGTGGTCCGGATGTCCAACGTGCCGCATGATCCGCACGTCGCCGTCACGTCGTTGCGTGGTGGTGGCGCAGTGGAGCAGGGGTCTGTCGTGGTATACCAGCCTTCCTGCTCCGCAACGGTTTGGGGGGCGGAATACACCACCGCCCTGGACGCCATAAAGTCAGTCTGCGGATGTGACCTGGCCTGGAGACCACATGCGGTGTATCGACCGAGGGTGGTCCTGTCCCCGGAGCTCACGGCCTCCAGCGCGGCGTCCCTGGGAAAGGTGGTGCAGAGCCCCCACTCCGACGTGGCGTGGCTAGAGCCCCACCGGTACTGCTGGGTGCCGGTGGCGACTAAAGTCACATCGTCTGACGCGTCGCCCCAGGGAGACGACGCCACAAATGTGGCGGTGGCCAGCCACGGAATCCCCACGTGGACGGGTGCCATCTACGGCACGGTCCCGGAGGCAGAGATCATTGGCGCGGCGGCGTACTTGTTGCACACGCCCCCGTCAGCGTGCACGGTACACGTGGTGGATGCGTCCGTCATAGGAGCGCATCTCCGCAGGGCGCAGGAGGCCCTGTACCGTGGCATCAAGGGGCCGACGTCACATCTGGTCAATCAGCACGCACTGAGCTGGATAGTGGAGGGGCTGCGGCGGCTGCCGCGCCGAGTTGGGGGGCCGCACCACTGGGTGGTGAGGCAGAGCTCGCACTTGGCGGCGGTCCCGCTCGAGGCACCGGACTCTGCCGCGGCCCGTGCAATGGCCCCGCCAGTCCATCTTGTCCTGCCGAAGGAGCACGCCATCCTCTTGGTACCGGGGGATAATGGTGTGCTCGAGCCGCGTGTACCATCCATGCAAGCCCTTCAGCAGGTCCGGGAGATAGAGTGGCGTTCGCTAGCGGCACGCACCAGGGCGCACACGCCACTAGCTGGCGCCTGCGAGGCGATGTCCCTGGGAGCTGTGCACCACGGCCCAACGCACAGGAATATGCTGCGGGCACGTGACGGTCGCTTGTCCACCATGCAGGTCATGCGACGGTGGAGACAGAAGCTCACGCGTGTGGCAATACCAGCCCACCCCTGTATCTTCTGTGGGGGGCCGGAGGAGGACATCGGCCACATGCGCCTACTGTGTGCGCGGGACGAGGAGGTGGCTGGGCTCCTGTGCAGGCGTGTGGAGGATTTCACGGCGGAGCTACCCCTAACGGACAGGGCGATGGAGTTCGTGGCGTGGAGGGAGCACGGCTGCAGGTGGGCAGAATCCCTGATGGCGGGTGTCGTCCCCGGGGACCTGAAGCGGCTGTTCGCCGCGGTGCGAGCGGCGTCGTCCCGGGGCCCTGCCAAGGCCAGGCTCTTTGTGGAGGACATGGTCCAGATTGGGGAAGATGTGTATGCCCGCAGGAACCATCGGCTCACCCAGATCATGCAGCTGCCGATGCAAGATCGAAGGAGGGCGGTATACGCGTTCCTGTGCGGTGACACACCCTTCTGCCCGCCGGCAGGGAGGATCCTGCAGCGTCCGCCGTGGAACCCGTTTGCCGGCCTCCCCGGCGACCTGCGGGCAACCTTTCTGAGGGCACCGCTGCACGCACTGCTGGTGTCGCGGTCGTGCATCGAGCGTGAGGAGGCCCTGTCCTTGTTCCCTCACTGGATGGCGGCGGTGGCGCAGGCCTTCGACCTGTGGATCGGTTCCTGGGTGGCGCGGGACATCACGGCATTCAGGGAGTGGTCCCGCGTGGTGTCGGCGCAGTCCTGGGCCCAGGTGCGGGGTACCAAGGTGAGAAACCCTGACGGCCAGAGTGATCCCTGGCTCCAGGTGTACGCCAACCATCCAGCTGTGGGGAACGTCATGGGCTGGCCTCGCGAGGTGTTGCCAGTCCTTCAGCAACCTCTGTGCGGTCTCCCAGTCCTGGCGGTGGCTGTCGTACTTGACGTGGGTACGTTGTGGCTATATGACCGGCAGCTGCGACGAGCCGTACCGGCGGTCGCGGAGCAGCGGTCCATGGCAGTGTTAGTGGGCTCCAAGCAGCTGGCGCGGGTATAGGGCGACGACGCGCAAGGCCAAGTCACGGAGGCCATGTTCTCTCTGCCAGAGGGGGACGACCACGTGGCTGCCGATGCCCGTCACACCCTTGACACCCTGGGTCTCAGGGCGGTCATTGAGGCTCGGGCGGGAGGGCAACGCTTGGTTCTGGCTTCCGCCAGGGGCCCGGAGCAGGACGGGGTTGATGTCATCGGGGAGGTCTTGCGGGACTACGGTTGGGAGCTCCTGGCGCATGGCACGCGCGGCCCCAAGGTGGCGCGGTGGCCCCGGCTGCTTGAGAGCCTGCCGGAGATGCCCGACGGACGACCGATACTCCGCCCGGTGTCCACGTGGGAGGAGGCGAGGCGCAGCCTCCTCAGTAGTGCCACAGCACGCACGCTGACAGGGGCTTTGCTCGGGCTCCAGGACGCGTGCTGCGATGTATGGCAGGACCTGTGGTCGCAGTGTTGTGATGGTAGCTGCGTTCCATCGCGGTCTGTGCTTCCGCAGCGATGCCACGGGTGCGGGGAGACGGTGTCCGTTTGGGTTCATCAGTGTGCCTCAGCCCCGCTGTGCGGGACATGTCAGGAGCATGCCGACAGGGGGTGGCCTAAGGCGAGGTGGGCACTGCGGCACTCTGGACGGATGTCCTCAAGTGCCTGGACGACTATCCAGGGTGGCCTGAAGAGCGTCCGAGTGGAAGGGGTACGGTGCCCTGGAGCGCCGTCTGCGGCCCTGCCCCTGATGCTGTGGTGGGCGGCTCTGGAGGGCGACTCACGGATACTCTGGTTGTGGCATCACGGAGGAAATGGTGACGGAGTGGTGGGTGCCGGGGGTGCAGGTTGATGGGGATAGGAATTGTGGGTGCACCAGCTACCATCCCTACGCTGGACGCAGCGGAGGGAGTGGCGCCTGAGAAGCAGTGCCTACGCGGCCTGATTGTGCGGTACTGGCAGGCGGCGTATGACGGCCAACGCGATGTGACAGGTCGTGCCGGCCTGATGGTGAGCCGTACTGCCCCCGTGCATGAGGGTCGGACAGGGATGCTTCACCCGCCTGCCCCGGGTCGCCGCATACAACAGTGAGGTGTCATGGGTCGTCCCGACCAGGGTAATAAGGCCCAAACCCCTGTAGGGTATTCCCATGGCACCGGGGTCTCTACTGGCGGCCCGGCTACGGCAGTGTTAGGAGTGGTTGCTCGGGATACACCGGGGGTGCACGGAGTTGTTTGGGGGTTACAGCGCTGCGGCGCCCCCTGGGAGTGTTACACGGGGTTGCGGGGTCAGCCTGCAGGCCCCAGGAGCGGCGACGGGGCGAAGATGTGTGCATGGAAGGTTATGACAGTGGGGTCATCAGGGGGACAGTATGGCGGGCGTCGTGGAGACGGCATGGCAGCCTGGAAGGAGCGCTCACAGGGGGCACGTGGAGTTCCAGGTGGCGGAGTACTGGAGTCTTGGGGGTCAACGCGGCGGTACTGGGATCCGTACGGTGGGGGTACGCGGCGGTACTGGGGAGCCGTACAGTGGGGGAGCAGCGGGGAAGTTCCAGATGACGGTGTACTGACATCGTGGGGGTGTACGCGGCGGTACAGGGGACCGTATGGTGGGGGTACGCGGCGGTACTGGGGTCCGTACGGTGGGGGAACGCGGCGGTACTGGGGAACCGTACAGTGGGGGAGCACGGGGATGCATGGCGGTACTGGGGTGTCCCCCTGACCCCTCTAACAACTCAGGGGGAGCGCAGGGGCATCCCCTGGCCCCGTTAACAAACTAGAGGGACCGTGCCTGCGAGCATGTACATAGTCTAACCTCTGACCATGGCCTTGTGGTTGCAGTGGTGAGTGTCGTGGCGGCTAGCAGGTGGCGTCGGCGTGGCAACGGCGGTACTGCGCGGCGTCGTAGTGAAGAGTATGCAGTCGCCTCACCACTGTAACGGCTTACCCCTGGGGGGCGCCAGTCCGGTCGGCTAGAGGCGAGGAGGGCAGGGGAACGGCATGCTGAGTGGTCCGGGGGGTGACGCGCGGGCCAATGCTATAAGTAGGCTCGCCACGTCGTCGGTGGGGGCCGAACCTGCGGTCTGGCCGCTGCTTTGGCGGAAGAGGCGCAACCACGGAAGCTGGCCAATCAGTGCAGGTAAGGGTCAAGGGTAGGCACCAGGGCATTGTATGTGGGCCAGATGAGGTGCACCTGGTAACCACGGCCCGGGGCGAGCCTCTGGTGGGTACCCCTACAGGGGGTCGATAACCAAGCTACGGCACCCACCAGCCCGAATCCCAGCCAGCGATATTCACGGGTTGCGCCACTCCCGTCGCAAAGCGGCCGGCATCCCCCCCTGTAGACCCTCAAGATATATTATATGTGGGCAAGTGAATACCTCGAAGCAGATTGGGCGCTGGCCCCTGACATGGGATGCCAGCATGGTTTATATCTGGGCTGTGGGGGCAGCACGGGGCCACGGGGACGTGGAGTTGGTACCGTGTTTCTGTACTATACTAGGGGACTGGTGCGGTGGGAAGATGGCGTACAATGTGGAGACATGGGGGCGATGAAAGCTGAGGGCCAGGCTAGGCTGGAGCCTCCCAGAAATCCTGGCTATGCACATACGGGCTATTGCGTGCTGGCAGAGGGATACGTGGAGTCAGGGGTGGTGGGCAATTTCGAGGACGCGGACGACAATGGATTACGTGGGGTCATGGGTGTTGGGTGTCTCCACAGTGGCGGGGCTACGTGAACGATGGAGGGTCAGCTCTCGCTTCGCCGCATGCGTGCTGCTTTGTTCCTTGGTTGCTGCTTTGCGACGGACAGAGGTGCCCTTGCTTTCTGCTTGTTGCGATGCTGCTGCGCTGCTTTGCCTTGCCCCCTTACCCCAGGCGAACAAACGGGCCAGCGTCCGTCGCCGTTGCTAATGCTAACGCTTTGCAGTTGCCACTGCCCTCAAAGCCTGGTTGCCCGGTATCCCCGGTCCTCTGGGTCCTCCGTCATGCTGTGGGCCACCTCAGGCAGCCCTGGGACCCACGGGATCGAGCGAGGCAGGAACCACCTGTCGGCGCGAGATGCCCGGTAACTCCAGTAGACGGCATGATAAGTGGTTATGACTATGACTAAGTGGTTATGACTATATATATATATATATATATATATACAGGGGTTTGAAGCTTTCGGGCACAGTCAGGTGTGCTACAGGACACGGCGCGTCGCTACAATGCGACTGCACCGATGGCAACACCAGCTTACTTATGGCTTAGGGATATCCTCTGTTGTTCCTCTTCAGCGCATGTGCCATTGTCGGGCTTTGCAGCCCTTAAGCAGGAGGGACGGCGGTCGGACACAATGCTGGATGCGTAAATTGCACTTGTTAAAGCGGTGTCTCTGCATAGGGGGGTCGAGCAGTTGGAACGCACATACATGAGGGTGAGGGAGGCGCTAGAAGATAAGCACCACCTCCAGGAGGTGCGCCGCTGGCGCGCCCGAGCATTTCACAGGCCCATGCACCAGGCACAGGAGTCCCGTATCTATGGTGTGTTGAAGGCCCGGTCGGGCCACTTACTGCGCGATCGCCAGGCGATCGCTAGGGAACTGGTAGCCTACAGGAGCACCATGATGCTCCCAGGTCAACGATTAGACGAGGAGTGCTACCAGTGGCTGGAAGGCAGAAGGTTCCCGGCACAATGGCGCACGGCGGTCCCAATGCTGTGGCAGGGCTGCTCGGAAGACCCGGTCTACGCTGCACTACAGCAGATGGATCCATCGTCCTCCCCTGGGGATGACCAAATCCAAGCGGGGGTCTATAAGGCCTTCCTTGAATTTTTTCTACGTAACATGTATTGCGCCTACCAGGAGATGGAAGCAGCGGGCCTACCGGAGGAGTGGGTGACACCGCTAGTGCGGTCGCTGCCTAAGGACCCAGAATCGGCCGCGGTGGACCGCCAACGGCCCGTTGCGATGCAACACGTCAGGCTGAAGTGGCTCACAGGAGTGCTGTTTCTGCAACTGCACGAAGCGCTGTTCCAGCTAGTCCTGCCCCAGCAGAAGGCCTACCTGAGGGGCCGCACGATGCTTGACCATTTGGCCTCCGTGCAACAAAGCTGGCACACGGGCCTAGGGGATGAAGTGGCGGCTTGGCTAGTGGTAGATTACAGTAAAGCGTATGATTCAGTCAGCCACCCCATGATGGCAGCGCTACTTCGTTTCATCTGTATCCCGACCCCCTGGATACGAGTTTTGTTGCAGATCCTGCGGGGCCCAGTCCTGTTCCCGGTGATGGGGGGGGTTTGTGAGGGAACATTCCCTGACTCCGGCGTCGGGCATACGCCAAGGGGACCCATTGTCCCCTATATTGTTCACTCTTCTCACTTCTGTAATATGTTTCATGCTGCGGCCTTATGGGGTTGACGTCTAGCTCTACTCTGACGATGCCCTGGTTGGGCTGCTCCGGCCGGGGGCAGTTCTGGAAGCCGACTTGCAATCGTTGCTTGCTGAGTTTGTGGCCTTTGGTGAGTACATGGGGCTCTGCTTGAACTTCGAGAAGACTCGCCTGCTCTTTCAGGGGCTGGATCGGGACAGATTGTCGGGAATCCAGGTGGTACCCCATGTACGTTACCTGGGTGCCCAGGTGGGACATGTGTCCCCGGCGGTGGCCTATGAGCGGTGCGTGGCGTAGTTTGAGTCCCGCTGTACTAGGTTTTCCCGTATGCCTCTGTCGCGGGCACAGAAGGTTGTACGCCTGCACACGTGGTGCTATCCGGTGTTGCAGGTGACAGCCATTGCGCACTATCCACCAGACCATGTGGTCAAAAGGCTTCGTAGGGCCCTGGTGGTGGCTTCCCATGCCCAGAACTGGAAGGTGCCTCTTAACGTTTGGCATCTCGGTTCGTGTGAGGGAGGGATAGGGTTGTGAATGCCAGAGGTGTACCTCTGCACGACACATGCGGCTACTTTCACACGGTATCCGCAGCAGCCGTCCCGGTACGGTCCGGACGCCTATGTAGTCTTTTGTGGCTGGCTAGACCGTAAGGGCATAGTGCATACGCCCTGCCAGTTAGCGCTGTTGCAATTGTCCCCCTGTTGCATTCGTAATGCGCCATGGTTGGCCTTTTCCGTGAAGGCGCTGCCCTCACTGGATGCTGCCCAGAAGGGCCTGGGACTGACTTGGCAGGAACTGGCAGCGGCCCCCCTGCGGAATAGCCGCCGGCTAACAGTCTTTGAGAAATCTATCACCTGCAAGTTCTTAATACATCATGGGTTCTACGCCTCTCGGACGCCGTTGACACCAGTGCCGGGGTGGCCACGGTCTCTCGCAGCTGGCAGGGGAATAGGAAGTTGCAGCCGCATCAGTATTAGGCCTTGCTTGCTCTCGTGTGCCGGCTGATGTCGGCTTGGGAGGGACATAATTTAGTGCAAGGGGTCGCCCCCCCCCCCTCCCGAGGGACTAAGGTCTGCAGTTCACCCCCAAAATCGGCGGCGCTCGCAGCCCAGCGCGTGTTGACAGGCGACGGCGAAAGAGGTGTGGCAAGCGTTTCGCCGCCTGGTCCTGCCACAAGCGGACCTCGATTTCATCCATACTTGCCTTTGGAAGAAATTGTCGGTGGGGGCCCGCCTAAAGGCGATTTGGCCCTCCGTTTCGGACCGGTGCCCTTTTGATTCCTCTCCAGAGGACGTGTACCATTGCAGTAAGGCATGCTCCTGGGTAACCATCCCTGTTCTGGCCCTGCAGTGGACGTTCCCGACAGTCTCGAGCTCAGGTGGTAGGCTGCCAATTGGCCGGTTGTGCTCTGACTACCCCCGGCTTCCCCTATCAAGGGCGCCAGGGGTCGTGATGTGGAAGGCGGTTCGAGTTTTGTGGTCCTGTCCTTGCGAAGTGGTCTTTCAGAAGGCCCGTGTGACGGTGAATGATTATCTGCGGGTGTTGCACTCTGATGTGTTGAAGTGGCTCGCAATGCCGGACCTGTCCCTTGATCATGAAGCGGTGCGGCTGTATGCAGGGGCCTTACGGGGGTGGTTGACAAGAACATTCCAGTATGTGAGGGCTCAGATGTAGCGGGTCAGAAGCGGCGGTTCCCCGCTCAGCAGGAGCCGGACCGCTACTTTCGGCGGCAGACGGTAGACAGCATAAGCAAGACGAAGGCCCGGGCGGCGGCGGACGTGCCACAGGGCCCGGACGTCCCGCACGTCCCGGAGGCATATACGGATGGCTCCTTTGGCCTAGAGGCGCCGCGCACGGGATTCGCAGGGTATGGGCTATTGTTTGGGCCGCTGGACCCCCGTAACAATGCACAGCCCCTTGAAGGGGAGGTGCAGACGGTGAACAGAGCGGAACTTTCCGCGTGCATTGCAGCCCTCTGGGTGGTTTTGACTGGACAGGCACTGCGGGTCGTGACGGAAAGCACGTATGTGTATGATGGTATCCTGAAACACCTCCGGCGTTGGAGGTTGCAGGGTCGTGCATTCCTGAACTCTGACCTTTGGCTATAGCTTCAAGCAGAAGTGGATGCAAGGGTAGCCCCCACCCTGTGGTGCCCCGTGTATAGCCATATCGGGGTGGCGGGAAATGAACGGGCGGACGAGCGGGCCAACCAGGGCTGGCCGGCACACCCCCAACGGAGCCTGTTCCTGCGTGACCGGGCGGAGACAGCAGGTAGGCTGTCAGTGCTCGTGCGCACAACATGATAACACCGTAGCCAATTTCAGCGATGCACCAAGAGAGGGACGACTGCCTGGGTGTAGAAGGTGGTCCGTGCCCGGTGGTAGCATCTCGTCGTAGTACAGTGGGCACCGCGCCCCTCTTCCATCCTGTAGAGGTGGGTTCGTACCCCGGGGGGGATAGAGTCACACCGAGCATCCCGAATCCCCCACTTTGCCTTTTGGTCATGGCTCTTTGCCTATTGGTGGTGGTTAATACAGGGCGAGCATACCTGAAAGTCCACGGGGGCCCAGCCCCGCGGAGCGCTTCGGCGTCCTCGCGCGCCGTCGCGAACCGTGGAGGCGACATCGCCGGCCGGTAGCGCGTGATTTGCTGCTGTTATTGGTAAGCGGCGGTGGTAGGTCTTTTCTACAGGGCATGCTTTCCTGGTGATGCGATGTGGTGGGTTTGGTGGCGGTTATATGTCCACATCGGTAGCATAGTATATTGCAAGTGCACGGGTGCTTCGTCCGGGGGGGCGTAGGTTGGATGCTCGCCGCCAGGCATGTAGACGACGGCGCCGGCGGCAGGCGTCTTTACCACTTTCTTTTCGGCACATCGTCGTGGCGCTATAGTGGACAGCCACTCGGCCTAGAGTTCCCGGGTGGTAGGTTTCCATCCTGGGGGCTCGTGATTGGTGGGTAGCGACATAGTCCATAGAAATCCCCCTCCCGTTGGGCACTTTGTTTCTATTTTTTTTCCTTCGGGGTCGTGCTGCACGAGAGTGATTGGTTTGTTCATTGCGGCGTTTCCGCGAACACCCGCATTGGCACCCGTTTTTTAGCACGGGAATGACACCTGCACACGCGCGGCTTGGGGCTCCTTTAAGGCGTTTGTGTGTTTGTTCGTTGCAGTGTTTCTGCTCTCTCTCTCTAGTTCACCCATTTATTGGGGGGTCAGCCTCACTGACCCCATACTCCGGCGTGGCCGGCCATGTGAAGCCCATGTGTCCATATGCAGGAGGGATGCAATATTGTTCCTATGGTTAGGAAGCTGTGACTCATTGTGGTAGGGGCTCCTGCAAGGCCCACACATGAACAACGAACTCATGGTTATTGCAGCGATGGAGTGTAGGAATGTTGAACCTCGCAGTTTGAGCATGATTTGAATGGAAGCCTTGGTATATATATATTACTACACCCCTCTCCCCTTAAATCTAGCTAACAAGCAACAAGCAACAACAAGCAAGCAACAAGCACTTCTCCTCACCGTTTTGGCCATTGCTCCGCCTCATCGCTCCGGGCTCTACTCTACTCTAGGCATGTTGGAGCCTAGGTGGTGGCCTTGCCAAATCCAAGTTTTGAGCCAAAAACTCACCGGTGGCGGCCCGGGGCGGGGGCGCCAAGTCGGGAGGTGCCCTCCCAAATCTGCGCAGTTTTGGGCCAAAAACAGCCATTTTTCGCCCAAAACAGCCCCAAAACCCGGGTGAAACGCCCAAACGAAGGGATACGGTGAGTACAGTGCACGTGCGGCTTGCCTTCACCGTGTCAAAGAGCTCTCTAGTGCCCTTCAATTCCACGATATGTCCGAGAAACGGCCCAAAAAGGCGCCAAAAAGCCCCAAAAATTGCGCAATGTGCACCAGCACCTGGAAACCAAGAACGGGCCGTATCTCCGGCTACGTGGCTCAAAACCGAATTCCGAGGGCACCTAGGCCACCCGCAACCCCCCACTTTTTATGGTTTCCAAGCCTTAGAATCGCCCAACGAGACACATAGACCCCCGTACCTGTGGTCACTTGGTGCAGCCGGAGGGCCGGCCAGCCCACGCACAGTGGGTGCCAACGGTGGGTCCACCAGGGTCCCTAGGGCGAAAAAAATGATTTTTTCCAAAATTGTTCCTAGACCACTTGGGATGCTCAAACAAGTGTTTTTAGGCCGTTTTGAGCCCGTGGTGGCGCGTTTTGGGCCATGGAAAATCCCAAAATGCCTTGAAAATGGGCCGTTTCGGGACCACCAATGCCTCAAAAATGGGTCAAAAACGCGTTTTTCCAAAAATGATCCCCGACCATCTATGATGCTCAAACAAGTGGTTTTAGCCCATTTTGAGCCCGTGGCCACGGGTTTTGGGGCATGGAAAATCCCAAAATGCCTTGAAAATGGGCCATTTTGGGACCAAAAATGGGTCAAAAATGGGTCAAAAACGCGTTTTTCCAAAAGTGATCCCGGACCATTTGGGATGCTCAAACAAGTGTTTTTAGCCCGTTTTGAGCCCGTTTTGACCGAGTTTAGCCCCTTCCACCACATGTATGCACCAAGTTGTGCCCTTCGCCTCTACCTTAGAGCCGTATAGTGGAGCCACCTAGAGTTGGGAGAGGGGTGTAGATTGGAGGATATATATATATATATATATATATATATATATATATATATATATATATATATATATATATATATATATATATATATATATATATATATATATATATATATATATATATATATATATATATATATATATATATATATATATATATATATATATATATATATATACACACATATATATATATATATATATACATATATATATATATATATATATATATATATATATAATATATATATATATATATATATATATCCTCTAATCTACACCCCTCTCCCCAAAGACACGCAGGTTCATTATGTGGGAGTCGTGCACAAGGTGGAGGGGAAGGCTAATGGGAATTTTTATCCGCTCAGCAAGAGCCCGTTTGTACGTATGTCCATCAAACCGCAATGTACCGTAACCGCGCGGCAGTGTTGGAGGAACGAAGCAGAGTTGGCAAAACACGTGAAGGATCTACTTGCGAGTCTCGTGGTACTTTACATCACTTTACAGAAACAGTTGTAACCCTTGCTCCCAAGGTTTAGACATGGCATGAAGGTGAAGGTAATTCCGTTAGGAGTACACCTGTACATTGGGAACTCCCACGGATGGCAACCTGAACTGATTGGAACTCTAGGCTACTAGAAAAGTTTGGAATTGAAGGGAAGTGGCTTTAAATTGCATAGAATTGCCGACGAAGGACCTAGTAGTGGTCGCTGTACAAATGGGGTGAATCGAATGCATCACATGAAATTGACAATGCAAGTGAACGTTGACAGTTGCGCAATGACAATCGCTACATACAACATCATGCGGCGAAGTTGGAGGCTTTCGGAAGTTCCAGTTTTTGCTTTAGATAATGGAGGAAGTGTCGTTGAATCATCAGTGAATCATGCCCTCGGAGAACCAGTGGCGTCACCACGGGTAACTTGCGTACCCAGGGGTGGATGCCCAGGCAGCGTCGGCGGCAGCGGTGCGCGGCGGGCTCTTGATTGCCCTTCGGGCGGACGTGTTCGCCGCGGAGGAAGTTCGAGACATCGTGGACATCGTGCCGGGCAAGGCCATGGCCCTCGATGTGGTAACCGCAGGTGGCACCCTCACGGTCATCAACGTCCACGGCCCGGGTAGCGGCGGCGACTCCTGGGCGTCTAAGGCGTCCTTCTGGGCTGACGTGGCCACGTACGCGGCGGCCAAGAGCGCGGGTGGCACCAGGGCCGTGCTCCTCGGAGGGGACTTCAACGTGTGGCTGGAGTCCCCGTGGCACCCCACCAGGAGGAGGTTCCAAGCCCTGTGGGAACAGTGTGGTTTCCACAGGGCAGGCCCGGAACGGGAGGAGGACAGGAGGCCCACGAGGGCAGGGCACCGACTGGACTCCTTCCTTCTAAACTCGCCTCTGGTCCCATGGGCGGCGCGTGAGCGCCCACACTTGGCGCCGGGGCGGTCTCCTGCGTCACTGGGGTCGGATCATGGCCCTGTGGTCGTGGACATCCCGCTAGCGGTGGCCGGCAAAGAGAGGGTCACCAGGATGGCCTACTCGCACGCCCAAGGCAGGCTGCATGCCATACGCCCGGACTCCCCGATGGTTCGTGAGGCGGCAGCGGCAGTACTTCAGAAGGCCTGCGGGGATCGGCGGCTACAGGCGTGGCTCTCGTCGGACCAGGACACTGCCACCATGGGCACGTCGGAGGTGCAGGCGGTCTTTGATCTGCTCTACGCCTTCCGTGATGACGTGTCCAAGGTCACGGGAGTGCGCATGCCTTCAGGCGTGGACCCGCAATACCCGTACGGGCAGGCGGAAACGGAGGCGTCGTTGGACCAGGTCCTCTCGGATCAGCAGGCCCTGGCCTGGCGTGCCCATCAGCTGTGGCAACGGGACGCGGCGGCGGCCGGACTCCACTCCCAGGAAGCGACTGCCCTGCTACAGCACCTCCGGCAAGTGGACCCTGATGGTCTCACACCTCAAAACAGGTGCCCAGACCCTGAAATTTCTAACTGCTGATGGTCTCACACCTCAAAACAGGTGCCCAGACCCTGAAATTTCTAAATCCCGATGGTCTCACACCTCAAAACAGGTGCCCAGACCCTGAAATTTCTAACTGCTTATGGTCTCACACCTCAAAACAGGTGCCCAGACCCTGAAATTTCTAACTGCTGATGGTGTGACGCCTCAAAACAGGTGCCCAGACCCTGAAATTTCTAACTGCTGATGGTCTCACACCTCAAAATAGGTGCCTAGACCCTGAAATTTCTAACTGCTGATGGTCTCGCACCTCAAAACAGGTGCCCAGACCCTAAAATTTCTAACTGCTGATGGTCTCACACCTCAAAACAGGTGCCCAAACCCTGAAATTTCTAACTGCTGATGGTCTGACACCTCAAAACAGGTGCCTAGCCCCTGAAATTTCTAACTGCTGATGGTCTGACACCTCAAAACAGGTGCCCAGACCCTGAAATTTCTAACTGCTGATGGTCTCACACCTCAAAACAGGTGCCCAGACCCTGAAATTTCTAACTGCTGATGGTCTCACACCTCAAAACAGGTGCTCAGACGCTGAAATTTCTAACTGCTGATGGTCTCACACCTCAAAACAGGTGCCCAGACCCTGAAATTTCTAACTGCTGATGGTCTCACACCTCAAAACAGGTGCCCAGACCCTGAAATTTCTAACTGCTGATGGTCTCACACCTCAAAACAGGTTCCCAGACCCTCAAATTTCTAACTGCTGATGGTCTCACACCTCAAAACAGGTGCCCAGACCCTGAAATTTCTAACTGCTGATGGTCTCACACCTCAAAACAGGTGCCCAGACCCTGCAATTCCTAACTGCTGATGGTCTCACACCTCAAAACAGGTGCCCAGACCCTGAAATTTCTAACTGCTGATGGTCTCACACCTCAAAACAGGTGCCCAGACCCTGAAATTTCTAACTGCTGATGGTCTCACACCTCAAAACAGGTGCCCAGACCCTGAAATTTCTAACTGCTGATGGTCTCACACCTCAAAACAGGTGCCCAGACCCTGAAATTTCTAACTGCTGATGGTCTCACACCTCAAAACAGGTGCCCAGACCCTCAAATTTCTAACTGCTGATGGTCTCACACCTCAAAACAGGTGCCTAGACCCTGAAATTTCTAACTGCTGATGGTCTCGCACCTCAGAACAGGTGCCCAGACCCTGAAATTTCTAACTGCTGATGGTCTCACACCTCAAAACAGGTGCCCAGACCCTGAAATTTCTAACTGCTGATGGTCTCACACCTCAAAACAGGTGCCCAGACCCTGAAATTTCTAACTCCTGATGGTCTGACACCTCAAAACAGGTGCCTAGACCCTGAAATTTCTAACTGCTGATGGTCTCACACCTCAAAACAGGTGCCCAGACCCTGAAATTTCTAACTGCTGATGGTCTCACACCTCAAAACAGGTGCCCAGACCCTGAAATTTCTAAATCCTGATGGTCTCACACCTCAAAACAGGTGCCCAGACCCTGAAATATCTAACTGCTGATGGTCTCACACCTCCAAACAGGTGCCCAGGCCCTGAAATTTCTAACTGCTGATGGTCTCACACCTCAAAACAGGTGCCCAGACCCTGAAATTTCTAACTGCTGATGGTCTCACACCTCAAAACAGGTGCCCAGACCCTGAAATTTCTAACTGCTGATGGTCTCACACCTCAAAACAGGTGCCCAGACCCTGAAATTTCTAACTGCTGATGGTCTCACACCTCAAAACAGGTGCCCAGACCCTGAAATTTCTAACTGCTGATGGTCTCACACCTCAAAACGAGTGCCCAGACCCTGAAATTTCTAACTGCTGATGGTCTCACACCTCAAAACAGGTGCCCAGACCCTGAAGTTTCTAACTGCTGATGGTCTCACACCTCAAAACAGGTGCCCAGTCCCTGAAATTTCTAACTGCTGATGGTCTCACACCTCAAAACAGGTGCTCAAACCTTGGAATTTATAACTGCTGATGGTCTCACACCTCAAAACAAGTGCCCAGACCCTGAAATTTCTAACTGTTGATGGTCTCACACCTCAAAACAGGTGCCCAGACCCTGAAATTTCTAACTGCTGATGATCTCACACCTCAAAACAGGTGCCCAGACCCTGAAATTTCTAAATCCTGATGGTCTCACACCTCAAAGCAGGTGCCCAGACCCTGAAATATCTAATTGCTGATGGTCTCACACCTCCAAACAGGTGCCCAGACCCTGAAATTTCTAACTGCTTATGGTCTCACACCTCAAAACAGGTGCCCAGACCCTGAAATTTCTAACTGCTGATGGTGTGACGCCTCAAAACAGGTGCCCAGACCCTGAAATTTCTAACTGCTGATGGTCTCACACCTCAAAATAGGTGCCTAGACCCTGAAATTTCTAACTGCTGATGGTCTCGCACGTCAAAACAGGTGCCCAGACCCTGAAATTTCTAACTGCTGATGGTCTCACACCTCAAAACAGGTGCCCAAACCCTGAAATTTCTAACTGCTGATGGTCTGACACCTCAAAACAGGTGCCTAGCCCCTGAAATTTCTAACTGCTGATGGTCTGACACCTCAAAACAGGTGCCCAGACCCTGAAATTTCTAACTGCTGATGGTCTCACACCTCAAAACAGGTGCCCAGACCCTGAAATTTCTAACTGCTGATGGTCTCACACCTCAAAACAGGTGCCCAGACCCTGAAATTTCTAACTGCTGATGGTCTCACACCTCAAAACAGGTGCCCAGACCCTGAAATTTCTAACTCCTGATGGTCTGACACCTCAAAACAGGTGCCTAGACCCTGAAATTTCTAACTGCTAATGGTCTCACACCTCAAAACAGGTGCCCAGACCCTGAAATTTCTAACTGCTGATGGTCTCACACCTCAAAACAGGTGCCCAGACCCTGAAATTTCTAACTGCTGATGGTCTCACACCTCAAAACAGGTGCCCAGACCCTGAAATTTCTAACTGCTGATGGTCTCACACCTCAAAACAGGTGCCCAGACCCTGAAATTTCTAACTGCTGATGGTCTCACACCTCAAAACAGGTGCCCAGACCCTGAAATTTCTAACTGCTGATGGTCCCACACCTCAAAACAGGTGCCCAGACCCTGAAATTTCTAACTGCTGATGGTCTCACACCTCAAAACAGGTGCCCAGACCCTCAAATTTCTAACTGCTGATGGTCTCACACCTCAAAACAGGTGCCCAGTCCCTGAAATTTCTAACTGCTGATGGTCTCACACCTCAAAACAGGTGCTCAAACCTTGAAATTTATAACTGCTGATGGTCTCACACCTCAAAACAGGTGCCCAGACCCTGAAATTTCTAACTGTTGATGGTCTCACACCTCAAAACAGGTGCCCAGACCCTGAAATTTCTAACTGCTGATGGTCTCACACCTCAAAACAGGTGCCCAGACCCTGAAATTTCTAACTGCTGATGGTCTCACACCTCAAAACAGGTGCCCAGACCCTGAAATATCTAACTGCTGATGGTCTCACACCTCCAAACAAATGCCCAGACGCTGAAATTTCTAACTGCTGATGGTGTGACGCCTCAAAACAGGTGCCCAGACCCTGAAATTTCTAACTGCTGATGGTCTCACACCTCAAAATAGGTGCCTAGACCCTGAAATTTCTAACTGCTGATGGTCTCGCACCTCAAAACAGGTGCCCAGACCCTGAAATTTCTAACTGCTGATGGTCTCACACCTCAAAACAGGTGCCCAAACCCTGAAATTTCTAACTGCTGATGGTCTGACACCTCAAAACAGGTGCCTAGCCCCTGAAATTTCTAACTGCTGATGGTCTGACACCTCAAAACAGGTGCCCAGACCCTGAAATTTCTAACTGCTGATGGTCTCACACCTCAAAACAGGTGCCCAGACCCTGAAATTTCTAACTGCTGATGGTCTCACACCTCAAAACAGGTGCTCAGACGCTGAAATTTCTAACTGCTGATGGTCTCACACCTCAAAACAGGTGCCCAGACCCTGAAATTTCTAACTGCTGATGGTCTCACACCTCAAAACAGGTGCCCAGACCCTGAAATTTCTAACTGCTGATGGTCTCACACCTCAAAACAGGTTCCCAGACCCTCAAATTTCTAACTGCTGATGGTCTCACACCTCAAAACAGGTGCCCAGACCCTGAAATTTCTAACTGCTGATGGTCTCACACCTCAAAACAGGTGCCCAGACCCTGCAATTCCTAACTGCTGATGGTCTCACACCTCAAAACAGGTGCCCAGACCCTGAAATTTCTAACTGCTGATGGTCTCACACCTCAAAACAGGTGCCCAGACCCTGAAATTTCTAACTGCTGATGGTCTCACACCTCAAAACAGGTGCCCAGACCCTGAAATTTCTAACTGCTGATGGTCTCACACCTCAAAACAGGTGCCCAGACCCTGAAATTTCTAACTGCTGATGGTCTCACACCTCAAAACAGGTGCCCAGACCCTGAAATTTCTAACTGCTGATGGTCTCACACCTCAAAACAGGTGCCCAGACCCTCAAATTTCTAACTGCTGATGGTCTCACACCTCAAAACAGGTGCCTAGACCCTGAAATTTCTAACTGCTGATGGTCTCGCACCTCAAAACAGGTGCCCAGACCCTGAAATTTCTAACTGCTGATGGTCTCACACCTCAAAACACGTGCCCAGACCCTGAAATTTCTAACTGCTGATGGTCTCACACCTCCAAACAGGTGCCCAAACCCTGAAATTTCTAACTGCTTATGGTCTCACACCTCAAAACAGGTGCCCAGACCCTGAAATTTCTAACTGCTGATGGTGTGACGCCTCAAAACAGGTGCCCAGACCCTGAAATTTCTAACTGCTGATGGTCTCACACCTCAAAATAGGTGCCTAGACCCTGAAATTTCTAACTGCTGATGGTCTCGCACCTCAAAACAGGTGCCCAGACCCTGAAATTTCTAACTGCTGATGGTCTCACACCTCAAAACAGGTGCCCAAACCCTGAAATTTCTAACTGCTGATGGTCTGACACCTCAAAACAGGTGCCTAGCCCCTGAAATTTCTAACTGCTGATGGTCTGACACCTCAAAACAGGTGCCCAGACCCTGAAATTTCTAACTGCTGATGGTCTCACACCTCAAAACAGGTGCCCAGACCCTGAAATTTCTAACTGCTCATGGTCTCACACCTCAAAACAGGTGCTCAGACGCTGAAATTTCTAACTGCTGATGGTCTCACACCTCAAAACAGGTGCCCAGACCCTGAAATTTCTAACTGCTGATGGTCTCACACCTCAAAACAGGTGCCCAGACCCTGAAATTTCTAACTGCTGATGGTCTCACACCTCAAAACAGGTTCCCAGACCCTCAAATTTCTAACTGCTGATGGTCTCACACCTCAAAACAGGTGCCCAGACCCTGAAATTTCTAACTGCTGATGGTCTCACACCTCAAAACAGGTGCCCAGACCCTGCAATTCCTAACTGCTGATGGTCTCACACCTCAAAACAGGTGCCCAGACCCTGAAATTTCTAACTGCTGATGGTCTCACACCTCAAAACAGGTGCCCAGACCCTGAAATTTCTAACTGCTGATGGTCTCACACCTCAAAACAGGTGCCCAGACCCTGAAATTTCTAACTGCTGATGGTCTCACACCTCAAAACAGGTGCCCAGACCCTGAAATTTCTAACTGCTGATGGTCTCACACCTCAAAACAGGTGCCCAAACCCTCAAATTTCTAACTGCTGATGGTCTCGCACCTCAAAACAGGTGCCCAGACCCTGAAATTTCTAACTGCTGATGGTCTCACACCTCAAAACACGTGCCCAGACCCTGAAATTTCTAACTGCTGATGGTCTCACACCTCAAAACAGGTGCCCAGACCCTGAAATTTCTAACTCCTGATGGTCTGACACCTCAAAACAGGTGCCTAGACCCTGAAATTTCTAACTGCTGATGGTCTCACACCTCAAAACAGGTGCCCAGACCCTGAAATTTCTAACTGCTGATGGTCTCACACCTCAAAACAGGTGCCCAGACCCTGAAATTTCTAACTGCTGATGGTCTCACACCTCAAAACAGGTGCCCAGACCCTGAAATTTCTAACTGCTGATGGTCTCACACCTCAAAACAGGTGCCCAGACCCTGAAATTTCTAAATGCTGATGGTCTCACACCTCAAAACAGGTGCCCAGACCCTGAAATTTCTAACTGCTGATGGTCTCACACCTCAAAACAGGTGCCCAGACCCTGAAATTTCTAACTGCTGATGGTCTCACACCTCAAAACAGGTGCCCAGACCCTGAAATTTCTAACTGCTGATGGTCTCACACCTCAAAACAGGTGCCCAGACCCTGAAATTTCTAACTGCTGATGGTCTCACACCTCAAAACAGGTGCCCAGACCCTGAAATTTCTAACTGCTGATGGTCTCACACCTGAAAACAGGTGCCCAGACCCTGAAATTTCTAACTGCTGATGGTCTCACACCTCAAAACAAGTGCCCAGACCGTGAAATTCCTAACTGCTTATGGTCTCACACCTCAAAACAGGTGCCCAGACCCTGAAATTTCTAACTGCTGATGGTCTCACACCTCAAAACAGGTGCCCAGACCCTGAAATTTCTAACTGCTGATGGTCTCACACCTCAAAACAGGTGCCCAGACCCTGAAATTTCTAACTGCTGATGGTCTCACACCTCAAAACAGGTTCCCAGACCCTGAAATTTTGGGCTGCTGATGGTCTCACACCTCAAAACAGGTGCCCAGACCCTGAAATTTCTAACTGCTGATGGTCTCACACCTCAAAACAGGTGCCCAGACCCCGCAATTCCTAACTGCTGATGGTCTCACACCTCAAAACAGGTGCCCAGACCCTGAAATTTCTAACTGCTGATGGTCTCACACCTCAAAACAGGTGCCCAGACCCTGAAATTTCTAACTGCTGATGGTCTCACACCTCAAAACAGGTGCCCAGACCCTGAAATTTCTAACTGCTGATGGTCTCACACCTCAAAACAGGTGCCCAGACCCTGAAATTTCTAACTGCTGATGGTCTCACACCTCAAAACAGGTGCCCAGACCCTGAAATTTCTAACTGCTGATGGTCTCACACCTCAAAACAGGTTCCCAGACCCTGAAATTTCGAGCTGCTGATGGTCTCACACCTCAAAACAGGTGCCCAGACCCTGAAATTTCTAACTGCTGATGGTCTCACACCTCAAACAGGTGCCCAGACCCTGCAATTCCTAACTGCTGATGGTCTCACACCTCAAAACAGGTGCCCAGAACCTGAAATTTCTAACTGCTGATGGTCTCACACCTCAAAACAGGTGCCCAGACCCTGAAATTTCTAACTGCTGATGGTCTCACACCTCAAAACAGGTGCCCAGACCCTGAAATTTCTAACTGCTGATGGTCTCACACCTCAAAACAGGTGCCCAGACCCTGAAATTTCTAACTGCTGATGGTCTCACACCTCAAAACAGGTGCCCAGACCCTGAAATTTCTAACTGCTGATGGTCTCACACCTCAAAACAGGTGCCCAGACCCTGAAATTTCTAACTGCTGATGGTCTCACACCTCAAAACAGGTGCCCAGACCCTGAAATTTCTAACTGCTGATGGTCTCACACCTCAAAACAGGTGCCCAGACCCTCAAATTTCTAACTGCTGATGGTCTCACACCTCAAAACAGGTGCCCAGACCCTGAAATTTCTAACTGCTGATGGTCTCACACGTCAAAACAGGTGCCCAGACCCTGAAATTTCTAACTGCTGATGGTCTCAGACCTCAAAACAGGTGCCCAGACCCTGAAATTTCTAACTGCTGATGGTCTCACACCTCAAAACAGGTGCCCAGACCCTGAAATTTCTAACTGCTGATGGTCTCACACCTCAAAACAGGTGCCCAGACCCTCAAATTTCTAACTGCTGATGGTCTCACACCTCAAAACAGGTGCCCAGACCCTGAAATTTCTAACCGCTGATGGTCTCACACCTCAAAACAGGTGCCCAGACCCAGAAATTCCTAACTGCTGATGGTCTCACACCTCAAAACAGGTGCCCAGACCCTGAAATTTCTAACTGCTGATGGTCTCACACCTCAAAACAGGTGCCCAGACCCTGAAATTTCTAACTGCTGATGGTCTCACACCTCAAAACAGGTGCCCAGACCCTGAAATTTCTAACTGCTGATGGTCTCACACCTCAAAACAGGTGCCCAGACCCTGAAATTTCTAACTGCTGATGGTCTCACACCTCAAAACAGGTGCCCAGACCGTGAAATTTCTAACTGCTGATGGTCTCACACCTCAAAACAGGTGCCCAGACCCTGAAATTTCTAACTGCTGATGGTCTCACACCTCAAAACAGGTGCCCAGACCCTCAAATTTCTAACTGCTGATGGTCTCACACCTCAAAACAGGTGCCCAGACCCTGAAATTTCTAACTGCTGATGGTCTCACACCTCAAAACAGGTGCCCAGACCCTGAAATTTCTAACTGCTGATGGTCTCACACCTCAAAACAGGTGCCCAGACCCTGAAATTTCTAACCGCTGATGGTCTCACACCTCAAAACAGGTGCCCAGACCCAGAAATTTCTAACTGCTGATGGTCTCACACCTCAAAACAGGTGCCCAGACCCTGAAATTTCTAACTGCTGATGGTCTCACACCTCAAAACAGGTGCCCAGACCCTGAAATTTCTAACTGCTGATGGTCTCACACCTCAAAACAGGTGCCCAGACCCTGAAATTTCTAACTGCTGATGGTCTCACACCTCAAAACAGGTGCCCAGACCCTGAAATTTCTAACTGCTGATGGTCTCACACCTCAAAACAGGTGCCCAGACCGTGAAATTTCTAACTGCTGATGGTCTCACACCTCAAAACAGGTGCCCAGACCCTGAAATTTCTAACTGCTGATGGTCTCACACCTCAAAACAGGTGCCCAGACCCTGAAATTTCTAACTGCTGATGGTCTCACACCTCAAAACAGGTGCCCAGACCCTGAAATTTCTAACTGCTGATGGTCTCACACCTCAAAACAGGTGCCCAGACCCTGAAATTTCTAACTGCTGATGGTCTCACACCTCAAAACAGGTGCCCAGACCCTGAAATTTCTAACTGCTGATGGTCTCACACCTCAAAACAGGTGCCCGGACCCTGAAATTTCTAACTGCTGATGGTCTCACACGTCAAAACAGGTGCCCCGACCCTGAAATTTCTAACTGCTGATGGTCTCAGACCTCAAAACAGGTGCCCAGACCCTGAAATTTCTAACTGCTGATGGTCTCACACCTCAAAACAGGTGCCCAGACCCTGAAATTCCTAACTGCTGATGGTCTCACACCTCAAAACAGGTGCCCAGACCCAGAAATTCCTAACTGCTGATGGTCTCACACCTCAAAACAGGTGCCCAGACCCTGAAATTTCTAACTGCTGATGGTCTCACACCTCAAAACAGGTGCCCAGACCCTGAAATTTCTAACTGCTGATGGTCTCACACCTCAAAACAGGTGCCCAGACCCAGAAATTTCTAACTGCTGATGGTCTCACACCTCAAAACAGGTGCCCAGACCCTGAAATTTCTAACTGCTGATGGTCTCACACCTCAAAACAGGTGCCCAGACCCTGAAATTTCTAACTGCTGGAGGTCTCACACCTCAAAACAGGTGATCAGCAGCTAGAAATTTCACGGTCTGGGCACTTGTTTTGAGGTGTGAGACCATTAGCAGTTAGAAATTTCACGGTCTGGGCACCTGTTTTGAGGTGTGAGACCATCAGCAGTTAGAAATTTCAGGGTCTGGGCACCTGTTTTGAGGTGTGAGACCATCATGAGTTAGAAATTTCAGGGTCTGGGCACCTGTTTTGAGGTGTGAGACCATCAGGAGTTAGGAATTTCAGGGTCTGGGCACCTGTTTTGAGGTGTGAGACCATCAGCAGTTAGAAATTTGAGGGTCTGGGCACCTGTTTTGAGGTGTGAGACCATTAGCAGTTAGGAATTTCAGGGTCTGGGCACCTGTTTTGAGGTGTGAGACCATCAGCAGTTAGAAATTTCAGGGTCTGGGCACCTGTTTTGAGGTGTGAGACCATCAGCAGTTAGAAATTTCAGGGTCTGGGCACCTGTTTTGAGGTGTGAGACCATCGGCAGCTAGAAATTTCAGGGTCTGGGCACTTGTTTTGAGGTGTGAGACCATTAGCAGCTAGAAATTTCAGGGTCTAGGCACCTGTTTTGAGGTGTGAGACCATCAGCAGTTAGAAATTTCAGGGTCTGGGCACCTGTTTTGAGGTGTGAGACCATCAGCAGTTAGAAATTTCTGGGTCTGGGCACCTGTTTTGAGGTGTGAGACCATCACGAGTTAGGAATTTCTGGGTCTGGGCACGTGTTTTGAGGTGTGAGACCATCAGCAGTTAGGAATTTCAGGGTCTGGGCACCTGTTTTGAGGTGTGAGACCATTAGCAGTTAGAAATTTCAGGGTCTAGGCACCTGTTTTGAGGTGTGAGACCATCAGCAGTTAGAAATTTCTGGGTCTGGGCACCTGTTTTGAGGTGTGAGACCATTAGGAGTTAGGAATTTCTGGGTCTGGGCACCTGTTTTGAGGTGTGAGACCATCAGCAGTTAGGAATTTCAGGGTCTGGGCACCTGTTTTGAGGTGTGAGACCATGAGCAGTTAGAAATTTCAGGGTCTGGGCACCTGTTTTGAGGTCTGAGACCATCAGCAGTTAGAAATTTCAGGGTCTGGGCACCTGTTTTGAGGTGTGAGACCATCAGCAGTTAGAAATTTCTGGGTCTGGGCACCTGTTTTGAGGTGTGAGACCATCAGCAGTTAGAAATTTCAGGGTCTGGGCACCTGTTTTGAGGTGTGAGACCATCAGCAGTTAGAAATTTCAGGGTCTGGGCACCTGTTTTGAGGTGTGAGACCATCAGCAGTTAGAAATTTCAGGGTCGGGGCACCTGTTTTGACGTGTGAGACCATCAGCAGTTAGAAATTTCAGGGTCTGGGCACCTGTTTTGAGGTGTGAGACCATCAGCAGTTAGAAATTTCAGGGTCTGGGCACCTGTTTTGAGGTGTGAGACCATCGGCAGTTAGAAATTTAAGGGTCTGGGCACCTGTTTTGAGGTGTGAGACCATTAGCAGTTAGGAATTTCAGGGTCTGGGCACCTGTTTTGAGGTGTGAGACCATCAGCAGCTAGAAATTTCAGGGTCTGGGCACCTGTTTTGAGGTGTGAGACCATCGGCAGCTAGAAATTTCAGGGTCTGGGCACTTGTTTTGAGGTGTGAGACCATCAGCAGTTAGGAATTTCAGGGTCTAGGCACCTGTTTTGAGGTGTGAGACCATCAGCAGTTAGAATTTTCAGGGTCTGGGCACCTATTTTGAGGTGTGAGACCATCAGCAGTTAGAAATTTCTGGGTCTGGGCACCTGTTTTGAGGTGTGAGACCATCACGAGTTAGGAATTTCAGGGTCTGGGCACGTGTTTTGAGGTATGAGACCATCAGCAGTTAGGAATTTCAGGGTCTGGGCACCTGTTTTGAGGTGTGAGACCATTAGCAGTTAGAAATTTCAGGGTCTAGGCACCTGTTTTGAGGTGTGAGACCATCAGCAGTTAGAAATTTCTGGGTCTGGGCACCTGTTTTGAGGTGTGAGACCATTAGGAGTTAGGAATTTCTGGGTCTGGGCACCTGTTTTGAGGTGTGAGACCATCAGCAGTTAGGAATTTCAGGGTCTGGGCACCTGTTTTGAGGTGTGAGACCATGAGCAGTTAGAAATTTCAGGGTCTGGGCACCTGTTTTGAGGTCTGAGACCATCAGCAGTTAGAAATTTCAGGGTCTGGGCACCTGTTTTGAGGTGTGAGACCATCAGCAGTTAGAAATTTCTGGGTCTGGGCACCTGTTTTGAGGTGTGAGACCATCAGCAGTTAGAAATTTCAGGGTCTGGGCACCTGTTTTGAGGTGTGAGACCATCAGCAGTTAGAAATTTCAGGGTCTGGGCACCTGTTTTGAGGTGTGAGACCATCAGCAGTTAGAAATTTCAGGGTCGGGGCACCTGTTTTGACGTGTGAGACCATCAGCAGTTAGAAATTTCAGGGTCTGGGCACCTGTTTTGAGGTGTGAGACCATCAGCAGTTAGAAATTTCAGGGTCTGGGCACCTGTTTTGAGGTGTGAGACCATCAGCGGTTAGAAATTTCAGGGTCTGGGCACCTCAAACAGGTGCCCAGACCCTGAAATTTCTAACCGCTGATGGTCTCACACCTCAAAACAGGTGCCCAGACCCTGAAATTTCTAACTGCTGATGGTCTCACCCCTCAAAACAGGTGTCCAGACCCTCAAATTTCTAACTGCTGATGGTCTCACACCTCAAAACAGGTGCCTAGACCCTGAAATTTCTAACTGATGATGGTCTCACACCTCAAAACAGGTGCGCAGACCCTGAAATTTCTAGCTGCTGATGGTCTCACACCTCAAAACAGGTGCCCAGACCCTGAAATTTCTAACTGCTGATGGTCTCACACCTCAAAACAGGTGCCCAGACCCTGAAATTTCTAGCTGCTGATGGTCTCACACCTCAAAACAGGTGCCCAGACCCTGAAATTTCTAACTGCTGATGGTCTCATACCTCAAAACAGGTGCCCAGACCCTGAAATTTCTAACTGCTGATGGTCTCACACCTCAAAACAGGTGCCCAGGCCCTGAAATTTCTAACTGCTGATGGTCTCACACCTCAAAACAGGTGCTCAGACCCTGAAATTTCTAACTGCGGATGGTCTCACACCTCAAAACAGGTGCCCAGACCCTGAAATTTCTAACTGCTAATGGTCTCACACGTCAAAACAGGTGCCCCGACCCTGAAATTTCTAACTGCTGATGGTCTCACACCTCAAAACAGGTGCGCAGACCCTGAAATTCCTAACTGCTGATGGTCTCACACCTCAAAACAGGTGCCCAGACCGTGAAATTTCTAACTGCTGATGGTGTCACACCTCAAAACAGGTCCCCAGACCCTGAAATTTCTAACTGCTGATGGTCTCACACCTCAAAACAGGTGCCCAGACCCTGAAATTTCTAACTGCTGATGGTCTCACACCTCAAAACAGGTGCCCAGACCCTGAAATTCCTAACTGCTGATGGTTTGACACCTCAAAACAGCTGCCCAGACCCTGAAATTTCTAACTGCTTATGGTCTCACACCTCAAAACAGGTGCCCAGACCCTGAAATTCCTAACTCCTGATGGTCTCACACCTCAAAACAGGTGCCCAGACCCTGAAATTTCTAACTGCTGATGGTCTCACACCTCAAAACAGGTCCCCAGACCCAGAAATTTCTAACTGCTGATGGTCTCACACCTCAAAATAGGTGCCTAGACCCTGAAATTTCTAACTGCTAATGGTCTCACACCTCAAAACAGGTGCCCAGACCCTGAAATTTCTAACTGCTGATGGTCTCACACCTCAAAACAGGTGCCCAGACCCTGAAATTTCTAGCTGCCGATGGTCTCACACCTCAAAACAAGTCCCCAGACCATGAAATTTCTAACTGCTGATGGTCTCACACCTCAAAACAGGTGCCCAGACCCTGAAATTTCTAACTGCTGATGGTCTCACACCTCAAAATAGGTGCCTAGACCCTGAAATTTCTAACTGCTAATGGTCTCACACCTCAAAACAGGTGCCCAGACCCTGAAATTTCTAACTGCTGATGGTCTCACACCTCAAAACAGGTGCGCAGACCCTGAAATTTCTAGCTGCTGATGGTCTCACACCTCAAAACAGCTGCCCAGACCCTGAAATTTCTAACTGCTGATGGTCTCACACCTCAAAACAGGTGCCCAGACCCTGAAATTTCTAACTGCTGATGGTCTCACACCTCAAAACAGGTGCCCAGACCCAGAAATTTCTAACTGCTAATGGTCTCACACCTCAAAACAGGTGCCCAGACCCTGAAATTTCTAACTGATGATGGTCTCACACCTCAAAACAGGTGCCCAGACCCTGAAATTTCTAACTGATGATGGTCTCACACCTCAAAACAGGTGCGCAGACCCTGAAATTACTAGCTGCTGATGGTCTCACACCTCAAAACAGGTGCCCAGACCCTGAAATTTCTAACTGCTGATGGTCTCACACCTCAAAACAGGTGCCCAGACCCTGAAATTTCTAACTGCTGATGGTCTCACACCTCAAAACAGGTGCCCAGACCCAGAAATTTCTAACTGCTAATGGTCTCACACCTCAAAATAGGTGCCCAGACCCTGAAATTTCTAACTGCTGATGGTCTCACACCTCAAAACAGGTGCCCAGACCCTGAAATTTCTAACTGCTCATGGTCTCACACCTCAAAACAGGTGCCCAGACCCAGAAATTTCTAACTGCTGATGGTCTCACACCTCAAAACAGGTGCCCAGACCCTGAAATTTCTAACTGGTGATGGTCTCACACCTCAAAACAGGTGCCCAGACCCTGAAATTCCTAACTGCTGATGGTCTCACACCTCAAAACAGGTGCCCAGACCCTGAAATTTCCAACTGCTGATGGTGTCACACCTCAAAACAGGTGCCCAGACCCTGAAATTTCTAACTGCTGATGGTCTCACACCTCAAAACAGTTGCCCAGACCCTGAAATTTCTAACTGCTGATGGTCTCACACCTCAAAACAGGTGCCCAGACCCTGAAATTTCTAACTGCTGATGGTCTCACACCTCAAAACAGGTGCCCAGACCCTGAAATTTCTAACTGCTGATGGTCTCACACCTCAAAACAGGTGCCTAGACCCAGAAATTTCTAACTGCTTATGGTCTCACACCTCAAAACAGGTGCCCAGACCCTGAAATTTCTAACTGCTGATGGTCTCACACCTCAAAACAGGTGCCCAAACCCTGAAATTTCTAACTGCTGATGGTCTCACACCTCAAAACAGGTGCCCAGACCCTGAAATTTCTAACTGCTGATGGTCTCACACCTCAAAACAGGTGCCCAGACCCTGAAATTTCTAACTCCTGATGGTCTCACACCTCAAAACAAGTGCCCAGACCCTGAAATTTCTAACCGCTGATGGTCTCACACCTCAAAACAGGTGCCCAGACCCTGAAATTTCTAACTGCTGATGGTCTCACACCTCAAAACAGGTGCCAGACCCTGAAATTTCTAACTGCTGATGGTCTCACACCTCAAAACAGGTGCCCAGACCCTGAAATTTCTAACTGCTAATGGTCTCACACCTCAAAACAGGTGCCCAGACCCTGAAATTTCTAACTGATGATGGTCTCACACCTCAAAACAGGTGCCCAGACCCTGAAATTTCTAACTGATGATGGTCTCACACCTCAAAACAGGTGCGCAGACCCTGAAATTTCTAGCTGCTGATGGTCTCACACCTCAAAACAGGTGCCCAGACCCTGAAATTTCTAACTGCTGATGGTCTCACACCTCAAAACAGGTGCCCAGACCCTGAAATTTCTAACTGCTGATGGTCTCACACCTCAAAACAGGTGCCCAGACCCAGAAATTTCTAACTGCTAATGGTCTCACACCTCAAAATAGGTGCCCAGACCCTGAAATTTCTAACTGCTGATGGTCTCACACCTCAAAACAGGTGCCCAGACCCTGAAATTTCTACCTGCTCATGGTCTCACACCTCAAAACAGGTGCCCAGACCCAGAAATTTCTAACTGCTAATGGTCTCACACCTCAAAACAGGTGCCCAGACCCTGAAATTTCTAACTGGTGATGGTCTCACACCTCAAAACAGGTGCCCAGACCCTGAAATTCCTAACTGCTGATGGTCTCACACCTCAAAACAGGTGCCCAGACCCTGAAATTTCCAACTGCTGCTGGTGTCACACCTCAAAACAGGTGCCCAGACCCTGAAATTTCTAACTGCTGATGGTCTCACACCTCAAAACAGGTGCCCAGACCCTGAAATTTCTAACTGCTGATGGTCTCACACCTCAAAACAGGTGCCCAGACCCTGAAATTTCTAACTGCTGATGGTCTCACACCTCAAAACAGGTGCCCAGACCCTGAAATTTCTAACTGCTGATGGTCTCACACCTCAAAACAGGTGCCCAGACCCAGAAATTTCTAACTGCTGATGGTCTCACACCTCAAAACAGGTGCCCAGACCCTGAAATTTCTAACTGCTGATGGTCTCACACCTCAAAACAGGTGCCCAAACCCTGAAATTTCTAACTGCTGATGGTCTCACACCTCAAAACAGGTGCCCAGACCCTGAAATTTCTAACTGCTGATGGTCTCACACCTCAAAACAGGTGCCCAGACCCTGAAATTTCTAACTCCTGATGGTCTCACACCTCAAAACAAGTGCCCAGACCCTCAAATTTCTAACTGCTGATGGCCTCACACCTCAAAACAGGTGCCTAGACCCTGAAATTTCTAACTGCTGATGGTCTCACACCTCAAAACAGGTGCCCAGACCCTCAAATTTCTAACTGCTGATGATCTCACACCTCAAAACAGGTGCCCAGACCCTGAAATTTCTAACTGCTGATGGTCTCACACCTCAAAACAGGTGCCCAGACCCAGAAATTTCTAACTGCTGATGGTCCCACACGTCAAAACAGGTGCCCAGACCCTGAAATTTCTAATTGCTGATGGTCTCACACCTCAAAACAGGTGCCTAGACCCTGAAATTTCTAACTGCTGATGGTCTCACACCTCAAAACAGGTGCCCAGACGCTGAAATTTCTAACTGCTGATGGTCTCACACCTCAAAATAGGTGCCTAGACCCTGAAATTTCTAACTGCCGATGGTCTCACACCTCAAAACAGGTGCCCAGACCCGGAAATTTCTAACTGCTGATGGTCTCACACCTCAAAACAGGTGCCCAGACCCTGAAATTTCTAACTGCTGATGGTCTCACACCTCAAAACAGGTGCCCAGACGCTGAAATTTCTAACTGCTGATGGTCTCACACCTCAAAATAGGTGCCTAGACCCTGAAATTTCTAACTGCCGATGGTCTCACACCTCAAAACAGGTGCCCAGACCCGGAAATTTCTAACTGCTGATGGTCTCACACCTCAAAACAGGTGCCCAGACCCTGAAATTTCTAACTGCTCATGGTCTCACACCTCAAAACAGGTGCCCAGACCCTGAAATTTCTAACTGCTGATGGTCTCACACCTCAAAACAGGTGCCCAGACCCAGAAATTCCTAATTGCTGATGGTCTCACACCTCAAAACAGGTGCCCAGACCCTGAAATTTCTAACTGCTGAAGGTCTCACACCTCAAAAGAGGTGCCCAGACCCTGAAATTTCTAACTGCTGATGGTCTTACACCTCAAAATAGGTGCCGAGACCCTGAAATTTCTAACCCCTGGCGGTCTCACACCTCAAAACAGGTGCCCAGACCCTGAAATTTCTAACTGCTGATGGTCTCACACCTCAAAATAGGTGCCTAGACCCTGAAATTTCTAACTGCTGATGGTCTCACACCTCAAAACAGGTGCCCAGACCCTGAAATTTCTAGCTGCTGATGGTCTCACACCTCAAAAAAGGTGCCCAGACCCTGAAATTTCTAACTGCTGATGGTCTCACACCTCAAAATAGGTGCCCAGACCCTGAAATTTCTAACCCCTGACGGTCTCACACCTCAAAACAGGTGCCCAGACCCTGAAATTTCTAACTGCTGATGGTCTCACACCTCAAAATAGGTGCCTAGACCCTGAAATTTCTAAGTGTTGATGGTCTCACACGTCAAAACAGGTGCCCAGACCCTGAAATTTCTAACTGCTGATGGTCTCACACCTCAAAACATGTGCCCAGACCCTGAAATTTCTAACTCCTGATGGTCTCACACCTCAAAACAGGTGCCCAGACCCTGAAATTTCTAACTGCTGATGGTCTCACACCTCAAAACAGGTGCCCAGACCCTGAAATATCTAACTGCTGATGGTCTCACACCTCAAAACAGGTGCCCAAACCCTGAAATTTCTAGCTAATATTGGTCTCACACCTCAAAACAGGTGCCCAGACCCTGAAATTTCTAACTGCTGATGGTCTCACACCTCAAAACAGGTGCCCAGACCCTGAAATTTCTAACTGCTGATGGTCTCACACGTCAAAACCGGTGCCCAGACCCTGAAATTTCTAACTGCTGATGGTCTCACACCTCAAAACAGGTGCCCAGACGCTGAAATTTGTAACTCCTGATGGTCTCACACCTCAAAATAGGTGCCCAGACCCTGAAATTTCTAACTGCCGATGGTCTCACACCTCAAAACAGGTGCCTAGACCCTGAAATTTCTAACTGCTGATGGTCTCACACCTCAAAACAGGTGCCCAGACCCTGAAATTTCCAACTGCTGATGGTGTCACACCTCAAAACAGGTGCCCAGACCCTGAAATTTCTAACTGATGATGGTCTCACACCTCAAAACAGGTGCCCAGACCCAGAAATTTCTAACTGCTGATGGTCTCACACCTCAAAACAGGTGCCCAGACCCTGAAATTTCTAATTGCTGATGGTCTCACACCTCAAAACAGGTGCCCAAACCCTGAAATTTCTAACTGCAGATGGTCTCACACCTCAAAACAGGTGCCCAGACCCTGAAATTTCTAACTGCTGATGGTCTCACACGTCAAAACCGGTGCCCAGACCCTGAAATTTCTAACTGCTGATGGTCTCACACCTCAAAACAGGTGCCCAGACGCTGAAATTTGTAACTCCTGATGGTCTCACACCTCAAAATAGGTGCCCAGACCCTGAAATTTCTAACTGCCGATGGTCTCACACCTCAAAACAGGTGCCTAGACCCTGAAATTTCTAACTGCTGATGGTCTCACACCTCAAAACAGGTGCCCAGACCCTGAAATTTCCAACTGCTGATGGTGTCACACCTCAAAACAGGTGCCCAGACCCTGAAATTTCTAACTGATGATGGTCTCACACCTCAAAACAGGTGCCCAGACCCAGAAATTTCTAACTGCTGATGGTCTCACACCTCAAAACAGGTGCCCAGACCCTGAAATTTCTAATTGCTGATGGTCTCACACCTCAAAACAGGTGCCCAAACCCTGAAATTTCTAACTGCAGATGGTCTCACACCTCAAAACAGGTGCCCAGACCCTGAAATTTCTAACTGCTGATGGTCTCACACCTCAAAACAGGTGCCCAGACCCTGAAATTTCTAACTGCCGATGGTCTCACACCTCAAAATAGGTGCCCAGACCCTGAAATTTCTAACCCCTGATGGTCTCACACCTCAAAACAGGTGCCGAGACCCTGAAATTTCTAACTGCTGATGGTCTCACACCTCAAAATAGGTGCCCAGACCCTGAAATTTCTAACTGCTGATGGTCTCACACCTCAAAATAGGTGCCTAGACCCTGAAATTTCTAAGTGTTGATGGTCTCACACGTCAAAACAGGTGCCCAGACCCTGAAATTTCTAACTGCTGATGGTCTCACACCTCAAAACATGTGCCCAGACCCTGAAATTTCTAACTCCTGATGGTCTCACACCTCAAAACAGGTGCCCAGACCCTGAAATTTCTAACTGCTGATGGTCTCACACCTCAAAACAGGTGCCTAGACCCTGAAATTTCTAACTGCTGATGGTCTCACACCTCAAAACAGGTGCCCAAACCCTGAAATTTCTAGCTAATATTGGTCTCACACCTCAAAACAGGTGCCCAGACCCTGAAATTTCTAACTGCGGATGGTCTCACACCTCAAAACAGGTGCCCAGACCCTGAAATTTCTAACTGCTGATGGTCTCACACGTCAAAACCGGTGCCCAGACCCTGAAATTTCTAACTGCTGATGGTCTCACACCTCAAAACAGGTGCCCAGACGCTGAAATTTGTAACTCCTAATGGTCTCACACCTCAAAATAGGTGCCGAGACCCTGAAATTTCTAACTGCTGATGGTCTCGCACCTCAAAACAGGTGCCTAGACCCTGAAATTTCTAACTGCTGATGGTCTCACACCTCAAAACAGGTGCCCAGACCCTGAAATTTCCAACTGCTGATGGTGTCACACCTCAAAACAGGTGCCCAGACCCTGAAATTTCTAACTGCTGATGGTCTCACACCTCAAAACAGGTGCCCAGACCCAGAAATTTCTAACTGCTGATGGTCTCACACCTCAAAACAGGTGCCCAGACCCTGAAATTTCTAATTGCTGATGGTCTCACACCTCAAAACAGGTGCCCAAACCCTGAAATTTCTAACTGCTGATGGTCTCACACCTCAAAACAGGTGCCCAGACCCTGAAATTTCTAACTGCTGATGGTCTCACACCTCAAAACAGGTGCCCAGACCCTGAAATTTCTAACTGCCGATGGTCTCACACCTCAAAATAGGTGCCCAGACCCTGAAATTTCTAACCCCTGATGGTCTCACACCTCAAAACAGGTGCCCAGACCCTGAAATTTCTAACTGCTGATGGTCTCACACCTCAAAATAGGTGCCCAGACCCTGAAATTTCTAACTGCTGATGGTCTCACACCTCAAAACAGGTGCCCAGACGCTGAAATTTCTAACTGCTGATGGTGTCACACCTCAAAACAGGTGCCTAGACCCTGAAAGTTCTAACTGCTGATGGTCTCACACCTCAAAACAGGTGCCCAGACCCTGAAATTTCTAACTGCTGATGGTCTCACACCTCAAAAGAGGTGCCCAAACCCTGAAATTTCTAACTGCGGATCGTCTCACACCTCAAAACAGGTGCCTAGACCCTGAAATTTCTAACCCCTGATGGTGTCACACCTCAAAACAGGTGCCCAGACCCTGAAATTTCTAACTGCTGATGGTCTCACACCTCAAAACAGGTGCCCAGACCCTGAAATTTCTAACTGCTGATGGTCTCACACCTCCAAACAGGTGCCCAGACCCTGAAATTTCGAACTGCTGATGGTCTCACACCTCAAAACAGGTGCCCAGACCCTGAAATTTCTAACTGCTGATGGTCTCACACGTCAAAACACGTGCTCAAACCCTGAAATTTCTAACTCTTGATGGTCTCACACCTCAAAACAGGTGCCCAGACCCTGAAGTTTCTAACTGCTGATGGTCTCACACCTCAAAACAGGTGCCCCGACCCTGAAATTTCTAACTGCTGATGGTCTCACACCTCAAAACAGGTGCCCAGACCCTGAAATTTATAACTGCTGATGGTCTGACACCTCAAAACAGATGCGTAGACCCTGAAATTTCTAACTGCTGATGGTCTCACACCTCAAAACAGGTGCCCAGACCCTGAAATTTCTAACTGCTGATGGTCTCACACCTCAAAACAGGTGCCCAGACCCTGAAATTTCTAACTGCTGATGGTCTCACACCTCCAAACAGGTGCCCAGACCCTGAAATTTCTAACTGCTGATGGTCTCACACCTCAAAACAGGTGCCCAGACCCTGAAATTTCTAACTGCTGATGGTCTCACACCTCAAAATAGGTGCCCAGACCCTGAAATTTCTAACCCCTGATGGTCTCACACCTCAAAATAGGTGCCCAGACCCTGAAATTTCTAACTGCTGATGGTCTCACACCTCAAAATAGGTGCCCAGACCCTGAAATTTCTAACTGCTGATGGTCTCACACCTCAAAACAGGTGCCGAGACCCTGAAAGTTCTAACTGCTGATGGTCTCACACCTCAAAACAGGTGCCGAGACCCTGAGAGTTCTAACTGCTGATGGTCTCACACCTCAAAATAGGTGCCCAGACCCTGAAATTTCTAACTGCTGATGGTGTCACACCTCAAAACAGGTGCCTAGACCCTGAAAGTTCTAACTGCTGATGGTCTCACACCTCAAAACAGGTGCCCAGACCCTGAAATTTCTAACTGCTGATGGTCTCACACCTCAAAACAGGTGCCCAGACCCTGAAATTTCTAACTGCGGATGGTCTCACACCTCAAAACAGGTGCCTAGACCCTGAAATTTCTAACCCCTGATGGTCTCACACCTCAAAACAGGTGCCCAGACCCTGAAATTTCGAACTGCTGATGGTCTCACACCTCAAAACAGGTGCCCAGACCCTGAAAATTCTAACTGCTGATGGTCTCACACCTGAAAACAGGTGCCCAGACCCTGAAATTTCTAACTGCTGATCGTCTCACACCTCAAAACAGGTGCCCAGACCCTGAAATTTCTAACTCTTGATGGTCTCACACCTCAAAACAGGTGCCTAGACCCTGAAATTTCTAACTGCTGATGGTCTCACACCTCAAAACAGGTGCCCACACCCTGAAATTTCTAGCTGCTGATGGTCTTACACCTCAAAACAGGTGCCCAGACCCTGAAATTTCTAACTGCTGATGGTCTCACACCTCAAAACAGGTGCCCAGACCCTGAAATTTCTAACTGCTGATGGTCTCACACCTCAAAACAGGTGCCCAGACCCTGAAATTTCTAACTGCTGATGGTCTCACACCTCAAAACAGGTGCCCAGACCCTGAAATTTATAGTGCCGATGGTCTCACACCACAAAACAGGTGCCTAGACCCTGAAATTTCTAACTGCTGATGGTCTCTCACCTCAAAACAGGTGCCCAGACCCTGAAATTTCTAACTGCGGATGGTCTCACACCTCAAAACAGGTGCCTAGACCCTGAAACCTCTAACTGCTGATGGTCTCACACCCCAAAACAGGTGCCCAGACCGTGAAATTTCTAACTGCTGATGGTCTCACACCTCAAAACAAGTGCCCACACCCTGAAATTTCTGACTGCTAATGGTCTCACACCTCAAAACAGGTGCCCAGACCCTGAAATTTCTAACTGCTGATGGTCTCACACCTCAAAACAGGTGCCCAGACCCTGAAATTTCTAACTGCTGATGGTCTCACACCTCAAACAGGTGCCCAGACCCTGAAATTTCTAACTGCTAATGGTCTCACACCTCAAAAAAGGTGCCCAGAACCTGAAATATTTAGCTGCTGATGGTCTCACACCTCAAAACAGGTGCCCAGACCCTGAAATTTCTAACTGCTGAAGGTCTCACACCTCCAAACAGGTGCCCAGACCCTGAAATTTCTAACTGCAGATGGTCTCACACGTCCAAACGGCACCAACACTAAGAATATTGAGTAGCGCGGAAGTTGTGCCGTAATAGGTGGTTGCTTGGAAACTTGTACGGACGGGGCTGGCTGGAGCCGGGAAATTTTTGCTTGCATTTCGCCCTCCAAAGGAGCCCCCGATACCGGGTCCGATGCCAAGGCTGACCTCGGTCCGCGGATTGAAAAACCGGTTGTCCGTCTTGGGGCCGCAAAGCGTGGAAGAAACGCCACCCTTGGAAAATTTTCGGGAGCGGGGAGCGTAGCACTTATGCTGAGGATAACACCATTCTATGCTAGGCGTCCAGGCTACATGTGGTGCAACCAGTTGCAACAGTGGGCCCCACAGCCGGGCCTTGACAAAGTGCGCAGCAGCCCCCAACCCAATGCGCACTTGTCCTTTGGCATTTGCCTTGTCCGCCCCCCACTTTCCAAGCCGCACCGTGCGGGCCACTTTCCGTGCCCCGTTTAGAACCCCCTGCACCATGGTGGCCGCACTCTTCCTAGATACTCCTCCATGGCTCACGAGCACCCGCACAATTCCATTGACCCCCGCAATGGAAACAAGCATGACTCCATGCGCACCGAAGTTAGGAACACGACGGTCCGCCGGGATGTCACGAAACACCCCGGTCAGACGTCCATGGCCCTTGATTCCTTCCAGGGCAACCTCTTGTCCCCCGAACTTGCGCAAAACCGTTTCACGGTTTGCGCCGCAGCAGTGGCACACCATGGCCCGGGGGCTCTTCTTTGTGAAGCCGTCCCCGCCAGCATGATGTGGGCCTTGCCATCATCCCGGACGAAGAATAGGGGGCTGCGCGCCACCCCATCCGCATGCGGCAGTTGCAGGGCTGTAGCAGCGCGGAGCTGAGTATCGAAGTCACACTCCGATTGCATGTTGTACACCGTGGCCCACATCTCGCTACCCTCGAACAAGCTACCAGCTGGCAAGCTATGTGGGCCCACAACCCGGTGCAGCCGTTGCTCAGTGCACATAGGCCTGAATTCAGCAGTTGGTGCCGTCAACGCCGATGGTCACCCAGGTGTTGCGCCGCGCGCCCAGTTGCAAGGCTTCCGGTGTACTTACGGCCGGCGCTTCATACAGCAGGGCTAGCCGCTCAGCAATATTGCAGTACGCCCCTTGCATTTCATACTCCCCCTTAAGGATACAAACCCGCTGGCCAGCAGGTTGGCTCAGGCGCTTCAGCCACGGGGCCACGTCTGCCCAGCTAACGGTGTTGTCCAGGTTGGGAAGCAGGTAGGCCATGTCGCTGAGCGACATCTGTGAACTACACATCTGCCACAACACGCGCAAGGCCTCCCACTTGTCGGGGTGGGTGTCCGTGGGCCGGCTATAGTGCTCAGGGACGAGCAGAATGCTACCATCGGGTTGGAGCTCGGCCCGATATTCCTCACATAGGGAGGCCGCCACTGCGGCCTTCAGATGCTCAGTCCGGGTTGCGCGCTGGCACTGCGTCCCCAAACAGGGAAAAGGGACGTTTAGGTGGCATTTTGTGTAGCACCTGTGGTATAGCTGTAGTGCCACATGCGGTCCCCGTGCTCGCGGCACAATTATCTCTGTTCATATCTCTTTGCTATCCCCCCCACATGTTTCCCCTTGATTGTTGTCCCTTTCTAGCCCTCCCCCCCCCTTGCCCCTGCAGGATTCACACTCTTTGTTAGGGTGGGGTAGCGGGGTTGCACTAGGGTGTTGGTCCCATCATACCCCCCCCCTCGGGGATGCCCCCAGGGTGTTTGTCCCATCATACCCCCCCCCCCACCCCGGCAGTGTCTCATCCTTCCCCGTCATCTCCACTCCCATTGCCCCCTCTGATGCCCCCCTCCCGCCGGGTGATGCCGTAATATGCGCTGCAGCGCCCCCCCCCCCCCCCCCCAGCCATGCCACTCACCCTGTTTTCAGTCCTTGGTGGTAGGTGGCACATCCCCCCCGCATCCCCTGCCCACAACCACCAGTTTGTGGCGGCCAACAATTGGAGGGCCCAGCCATCCATCCAGTTGAGAGCTCACTGAGCCGTTTGGCGCGCTCACTGCGCCGTTCCGCGCGCTCACTGAGCGCTCAGTGAGCGCGCCAAATGGCGCAGTGAGCGCTTAGTGAGCGCGATAAACGGCTCAGTGAGCTCTCAATTAGGTCTTAGTCACTGCAAACCTACAGACAGGCACTACACAGGCACCACACAATAGGCCAAAACATGCTAAAAAATGACTCCTTGCTGTCCCAACATACCACAGGGGCCAGATTTGGCCCAGGTCATGCAAGCGATCTTGAAAACAGGCACACAGGGCTGAAAGTGGTGGCCCTTGGCCTGCTTGAAAAGAATTCAGCTGTGTGAAACAATAATGTTTTCAAATACACATGCAACTGCAATTGGTAGACGGACAGAATGAATCACGGCACGTTGACCTATGAAAAAAAGGCACACAACAGGGTTGAAAGTGGTGGCCCGTGCCGTGGCGTTCTACCGGCGGGTTGCCACTTCTGTCTCCACCTTCGGCAGGCTATCCACGCTCAGGTCCGGCATCGTGGTTGTTCGAGCCAGCCCCGCAATGGTCTGCAGCTGGTGGCACGACGACTTGGCGTCGCCCATCAGCCGCGTGGCCAATCGGGCGTACTCCAACAGTCCCGATGCCAGGTTTTGCATGGACTGCGCGCTGTAGGTGGCGGCGGGTGCAGCCGGAACCCCTAACTGGGAGGGGGATGCAGACCTGTCCCCCGCCTCGGTAGAGGACCTACGTGCCGCGTTGGACCAACAGCTCCAACAGCCGAAGACACGCGTGGAGGAGCTGCGGGATGTCCTTAAGAGCAACAGGCGCCGGTCCATCAAGGACTACTGGCGGGGCAGGGTACCGGATCTGCAGCTCCGATGGACGGCGATACGGGGGGCCATCAACGTGGTGAACTATGCCCCGTCAGGCCTATGGTCCGTACGCGTCCGCGAGTCGGAGAAGGTGCTCTTGGAGGCCTCGGACGTCATAGGCGAGGTCCAGAGGTATTGGGAGGCGCTGTACGCCAAGCGGCCAGTGAACCTGCCGGCCTTCGAGCGGCTGGGCCGGGCCCACATTCCCAAAGGGGTGCCGGAGGAATGGAGGTCGGTACAGGACTACACCATGCAGGACCTTAAAGACGCCGTGAGGCAGGCCGTGGCGGACGACAAAGCTCCGGGGTCCAACCGGGTCACGGCTGCCCTCATAGCAGAGCTGCCTGAAATGCGAAGGGGCTCCTGGTGCATGCGTACAGGGCAATCCTCCGGGGTGCAGACGTCCCGGAGTCCTGGCACGAGGCCATTATCTGGCTGATGCCCAAGGGCACAGCCACGGGCAACCTGGACGAGTACAGGCCGATAGCGCTGGGGCAGCAAGACATGCGAATGCTCATGACTCCCCTCATGCGGAGGTTCACAGCTGGTTTGGCACGCAAGGGACTGGCCGCGGACTGGCAGTTCGGAGCCATGCCGGGCTCCACGGCGGCTGCCCCGGTGTTCGTGGCCCAGCGCAGGCTGCAGCGTGGGCTGGAGGAAAACCACGTCCGGGCCTTCAATGTGTCAAAAGCTTTTGACACAGCGCCGCACGGAGCGCTGGCGCTCCTCCTGCGCCACATGGGTGTCCCGGAGGAGCTCATCAGGCTCTTCCACACCCTCAGCTGCAGGTCTCTGGTGCGCATGGTCACCGCGCACGGCCCGACGCCGAGCATACGGCTCCACAGGGGCCTGCGGCAGCGCAGTGCGGAGAGCGCTGTGCTCTACCTCCTCCTTTTGGAGCCTCTCCTGCGGAGCCTCGCCTGCAGGGCGCGGGGAGATGCTCGCCATGCGGTGCCACCCCTGGTACAGGCGTACTGTGATGACCTCTTGTTGATAGCGCATTCCCTGCCGCAATTCCTGGAGTATGCGGCGGCGATAGCGCGGTATCTCACTGACATGGGCATGTCCCTCAACGTGGGCAAATGCGCCTATACCAATACTGCTCGCATCCATTCGATTATGGTATACCTGAACCCAGGGAACACGGCGGCCCCATGGGTTTGCTTACGTGCCAAGGGCACGGTACCATACTTGGGCCTGCGCCTCGATCCCAGGGGGATGGCGACCATGAAGGAGAAACATGTACTCCGATGTGAAGCTCTGCTGGGCTGGTGCAAGAACACGTTGGGGCCGGCGTCGGTGCCTCATGAGGTGATGGCGGCTGTGGTTGGAGGCATCGTGCGGTACGCGGCGCCCTACCTGTCCGACACGGCGGAGGCGGTGATCAAGCTGAATACTGCCATCAAGGCTGCGGCCCTGCAGTTCGAGAAGCTGCCCAAGGACCTGTCCAACGTGGCAGTGCGGTCGGGTCATGGGTTAAGGTTGGCGGATGTCCAGGTTATATGCCGCGACTCCGTCGTGGCGACCATGGCTCAGCTCACCCACCACAGGTCGACGACAGTCCGGGATGAGCTGCGCGCCATGCTCCGAGACATGCACGTGCAGTACGGAGTGTGCGGGCAGTTCATGGTGCCCTCTGCATCATTCGCCACACACGCTGGCAATACGTGGGTGGACAAGGTACTCCGGGCAATGGGGGCGTTGCGCGTAGGACTTCTCATGCCATCGTCGGTGTACTCGTGTGTACACGCCCATCTGCCGCAAGTGCAGTGGGCGGGGCGGAAGTGGGTGTCCCAATCCTATACTTTCAAGGGTAGGGACATCTGCGTTCTCTCGGGGCCCCGCACAGATGCGACAGTACAGTCCCTGACTGATCCCGCAAATGACCTCCTGCATGCGCGGCTCCCCTGCCCTGCGCCTGGGCACTGGGCTGTCCAGCTTCAGGAGTGCCATGAGGACCACCTGCACCTTCCGCACGCGGGAGTAGGGCCCCACCAGCTGGACCACGTGTGGCTCACGGGGCTCCGCGACGTCTTCCGGCCGCAGCTGCCCGGTCCGTTGACTCACCGGCTAATACACCCGGTGCGCCGAAAGAAGGCCAGCAAACGCAATAGACAGTCCACTGCGGGGGACGTGTATGTGGTGGGCGGATACAGGGAGGAAGGATGGGACCCAGCCAACCCGGGGATGTCCATGCCGTTCGTCCCGCTAGCCGCCCTCCTGTTTCTATTGGGGGACGTCTTTGAGGGCTACCAACAGCAAGACGTTCCGGCGTCCGTCCCCCTGCTCACACCACACGCCGGGGGCGGCATAAGCCCGCCACCACTGTGGGTTGTGCACGGGCGGCCAGTGTTTTCCAGGGCGTGCGCGGCGGTGCGCAGGTTCTGCGAGTGGGCAATTGTCCTTCTGCTGCCAGCAGGCCCAATCCCGGATCCGGACGAGTACTCGGTCCCGGAAGTGGTCCGGATGTCCAACGTGCCACACGATCCGCACGTCGCCGTCACGTCGTTACGTGATGGCGGCGCAGTGGAGCAGGGGTCTGTGGTGGTATACCAGCCTTCCTGCTCCGCAACAATTTGGGGAGCGGAGTATACCACCGCCCTGGACGCCATAAAGTCAGTCTGCGGATGTGACCTGGCTTGGAGACCACACGCGGTATATCGACCGAGGGTGGTCCTGTCCCCGGAGCTCACGGCCTCCAGTGCGGCGTCCCTGGGAAAGGTGGTGCAGAGCCCCCACTCCGACGTGGCGTGGCTGGAGCCCCACCGGTACTGCTGGGTGCCGGTGGCGACTAAAGTCACATCGTCTGACGCGTCGCCCCAGGGAGACGACGCCACAAATGTGGCGGTGGCCAGCCACGGAATCCCCACGTGGACGGGTGCCATCTACGGCACGGTCCCGGAGGCAGAGATCATTGGCGCGGCGGTGTACTTGTTGCACACGCCCCCGTCGGCGTGCACGGTACACGTGGTGGATGCGTCCGTCATAGGGGCGCATCTCCGCAGGGCGCAGGAGGCCTTGTACCGTGGCATCAAGGGGCCAACATCACATCTGGTCAATCAGCACGCACTGAGCTGGATAGTGGAGGGGCTGCGGCGGCTGCCGCGCCGAGTTGGGGGGCCGCACCACTGGGTGGTGAGGCAGAGCTCGCACTTGGCGGCGGTCCCGCTCGAGGCACCGGACTCTGCCGCGGCCCGTGCAATGGCCCCGCCTGTCCATCTTGTCCTGCCAAAGGAGCACGCCATCCTCTTGGTACCGGGGGATAATGGTGTGCTCGAGCCGCGTGTGCCATCCATGCAAGCCCTTCAGCAAGTCCGGGAGATGGAGTGGCGTTCGCTAGCGGCTCGCACCAGGGCGCACACGCCACTGGCTGGCGCCTGCGAGGCGATGCCCCTGGGAGCTGTGCACCACGGCCCAACGCACAGGAATATGCTGCGGGCACGTGACGGTCGCTTGTCCACCATGCAGGTCATGCGACGGTGGAGACAAAAGCTCACGCGTATGGCAATACCAGCCCACCCCTGTATCTTCTGTGGGGGGCCGGAGGAGGACATTGGCCACATGCGCCTACTGTGTGCGCGGGACAAGGAGGTGGCTGGGCTCCTGTGCAGGCGTGTGGAGGAGTTCACGGCGGAGCTACCCCTGACAGACAGGGCGGTGGAGTTCGTGGCGTGGAGGGAGCATGGCTGCAGGTGGACTGAATCCCCGATGGCGGGTGTCGTCCCCGGGGATCTGAAGCGGCTGTTCGCTGCGGTGCGAGCGGCGTCGTCCCGGGGCCCTGCCAAGGCCAGGCTCTTTGTGGAGGACATGGTCCAGATTGGGGAAGATGTGTATGCCCGCAGGAACCATCGGCTCACCCAGATCATGCAGCTGCCGATGCAAGATCGAAGGAGGGCGGTATACGCGTTCCTGTGCGGTGACACACCCTTCTGCCCGCCGGCAGGGAGGATCCTGCAGCGTCCGCCGTGGAACCCGTTTGCCGGCCTCCCCGGCGACCTGCGGGCAACCTTTCAGAGGGCACCGCTGCACGCACTGCTGGTGTCGCGGTCGTGCATCGAGCGTGAGGAGGCCCTGTCCTTGTTCCCTCACTGGATGGCGGCGGTGGCGCAGGCCTTCGACCTGTGGATCGGTTCCTGGGTGGCGCGGGACATCACGACGTTCAGGGAGTGGTCCGGAGTGGTGTCGGCGCAATCGTGGGCCCAGGTGCGTGGTACCAAGGTGAGAAGCCCTGACGGCCAGAGTGATCCCTGGCTTCAGGTGTACGCCAACCATCCAGCTGTGGGGAACGTCATGGGCTGGCCTCGCGAGGTGCTGCCGGTCCTTCAGCAACCTCTGTGCAGTCTCCCAACCCTGGCGCTGGCTGTCGTACTTGACGTGGGTACGTTGTGGCTGTATGACCGGCAGCTGCGACGAGCCGTACCAGCGGTCACGGAGCAGCGGTCCATGGCGGTGTTAGTGGGCTCCAAGCAGCCGGCACGGGAACAGGGCGACGACGCGCAGGGCCACGTCACGGAGGCCATGTTCTCTCTGCCACAGGGGGACGACCACGTGGCTGCCGATGCCCGTCACACCCTTGACACCCTGGGCCTCGAGGCGGTCATTGAGGCTCGGGCGGGAGTACAACGCTTGGTTCTGGCTTCCGCCAGGGGCCCGGAGCAGGACGGGGTTGATGTCATCGGGGAGGTCTTACGGGACTACGGCTGGGAGCTCCTGGCGCATGGCACACACAGTCCCAAAGTGGCGCGGTGGCCCCGGCTGCTTGAGAGCCTGCCGGTGATGCCCGACGGGCGACCGATACTCCGCCCGGTGTCCACGTGGGAGGAAGCGAGGCGCAACCTCCTGAGTAGTGCCACAGCACGCACGCTGGCGGGTGCTTTGCTCGGACTCCAGGACGCGTGCTGCTATGTATGGCAGGACCTGTGGTCGCAGTGTTGTGATGGTAGCTGCGTTCCGTCGCGGTCTGTGCTTCCGCAGCGATGCCACGGGTGCGGGGAAACGGTGTCAGTTTGGGTTCATCAGTGTGCCTCCGTCCCGCTGTGTGGGACATGTAAGGAGCGTGCCGATAGGGGATGGCCTAAGGCGAGGTGGGCACTGCGGCACTCTGGACAGATGTCCTCTAGTGCCTGGAGGACTATCCAGGGTGGCCTGAAGAGCGTCCGAGTGGAAGGGGTACGGTGCCCTGGAGCGCCGTCTGCGGCCCTGCCCCTGATGCTGTGGTGGGCGGCTCTGGAGGGCGACTCACGGATAATTTGGTTGTGGCATCGCGGAGGAAATGGTGACGGCGTGGTGGGGGCCGGGGGTGCAGATTGATGGGGTTGGGAATTGTGGGTGCACCAGCTACCGTCCCTACGTTGGACGCAGCGGAGGGGGTAGCGCCAGAGAAGCAGTGCCTTCACGGCCTGATTGTGCGGAACTGGCAAGCGGTGTATGACGGCCAACGCGATGTGACGGGTCGTGCCGGCCTGATGGTGAGCCGTACTGCCCCCGTGCATGAGGGTCGGACAAGGATGCTTCACCCGCCTGCCCCGGGTCGCTGCATACAACAGTGAGGTGTCATGGGTCGTCCGGACCAAGGTAATAAGGCCCAAACCCCTGTAGGGTATTCCCATGGCACCGGTGTCTCTACTGGCGGCCCGGCTACGGCAGTATTGGAAGTGGTTGCTCGGGATACACCGTGGGTGCACGGAGTTGTCTGGGGGTTACGACGTTGCGGCGCCCCCTGGGAGTGTTACACGGGGTTGCGGGGACAGCCTGCAGGCCCCGGGAGCGGCGACGGGGCGAAGATGTGTGCGTAGGAGGATATGACAGTGGGGTCGTCAGGGGGACAGTATGGCGGGCGTCGTGGAGACGGCGTGGCAGCCTGGGAGGAGCACTCACGGGGGGCACGTGGAGTTCCAGGAGACGGCGTACTGGAGTCTTGGGGGTAAACGCGGCGGTACTGGGATCCATACGGTGGGGGTCCGCGGCGGTACTGGGGAACCGTACAGTGGGGGTGCAGCGGGGAAGTTCCAGATGGCGGTGTACTGGCGTCGTGGGGATATGCGCGGCGGTACTGGGGACCGTATGGTGAGGGTACGCGGCGGTACTGGAGGGCCGTACAGTGGGGGCGCTACGGGGTTGCATGGCGGTACTGGGGTGTCCCCCTGACCCCTCTAACAACTCAGGGGGAGCGCGGGGGCATCCTCTGGCCCCGTTAACAAACTAGAGGGACCATGCCTGCGGGCGTGTACATAGTCTAACCTATGACCATGGCCTTGTGGTTGCGGTGGTGCGTGTCGTGGCGGCTCGCAGGTGGCGTCGGCGTGGCGACAGCGGTACTGCGTGGCGTCGTAGCGAAGAGTATGCGGTCGCCTCACCACTGTAACGGCTTACCCCTGGGGGGCGCCAGTCTGGTCGGCTAGAGGCGAGGAGGGCAGAGGAGCGGCATGCTGAGTGGTCCGGGGGGTGACGCGCGGGCCAATGCTTTAAGTAGGCTCGCCACGTCGTCGGTGGGGGCCGAACCTGCGGCCTGGGCGCTGCTGTGGCGGAAGAGGCGCAACCACGGGAGCTGGCCAATCAGTGCAGGTAAGGGTCAAGGGTAGGCGCCAGGGCAATGTATGTGGGCCAGATGAGGTGCACCTGGTTACCACAGCCCGGAGCGAGCCTCTGGTGGGTACCCCTACAGGGGGTCGATAACCAAGCTACGGCACCCACCAGCCCGAATCCCAGCCAGCGATATTCACGGGTTGCGCCGCTCCCGTCGCGTAGCGGCCGGCGTCCCCCCCTGTAGACCCTCAAGTTATATTATACGTGGGCAAGTGGATGCCTCGAAGCTGATTGGGTGCTGGCCCCTGACATGGAGTGCCGGCATGGTATATATCTGGGGTGTGGGAGCAGCTCGGGGCCACGGGGACGTGGAATTGGTACCGTGTTTGTGTACTATACTAGGGGGATGGTGCGGTGGGTCGGCGGCGTACATTGTGGAGACATGGGGGCGATGAAAGCTGAGGGCCAGGCTAGGCTGGAGCCTCCCAGAAATCCTGGCTATGCACATACGGGCTATTGCGTGCTGGCAGAGGGATACGTGGAGTCGGGGGTGGTGGGCAATTTCGAGAACGCAGACGGCAATGGATTCCATGAGGCCATGGGTGATGGATGTCTCCATGGTGGCGGGGGTACGCGACCGACGGAGGGTCAGCTCTCGCTTCGCCGCATGCGTGCTGCTTTGTTCCTTGGTTGCCGCCTTGCGACGGACAGAGAAGCCCTTGCTTTCAACTTGTTGCGATGCTGCTGCGTTGCTTTGCCTTGCCCCCTTACCCCCGGCGAACAAACGGGCCAGCGCCCGTCGCCGTTGCTAATGCTAACGCTATGCAGTTGCCACTGCCCCCAAAGCCTGGTTGACCGGTATCCCCGGTCCTCTGGGTCCTCCGTCATGCTGTGGGCCACCTCAGGCAGCCCTGGGACCCACGGGATCGAGCGAGGCAGGAACCACCTGTCGGCGCGAGATGCCCGGTAACTCCAGTAGACGGCATGATAAGTGGTTATGACTATGACTATGACTATGACTATGACTATATATATATATATATATATATATATATATATATATATATATATATATATATATATATATATATATATATATATATATATATATATATATATATATATATATATATATATATATATATATATATATATATATATATATATATATATATATATATATATATATATATATATATATATATATATATATATATATATATATATATATATATATATATATATATATATATATATGTATATATATGTATATATATATATATATATATATATATCCTCTAATCTACACCCCTCTCCTAAAAGACACGCGGGTTCATTATGTGGGAGTCGTGCACCAGGTGGAGGGGAAGGCTAATGGGAATTTATATCCGCTCAGCAAGAGCCCGTTTGTACGTATGTCCATCAAACCGCAATGTACCGTAACCGCGCGGCAGTGTTGGAGGAACGAAGCACAGTTGGCAAGACACGTGAAGGATCTACTTGCGAGTCTCGTGGTACTTTACATCACTTTACAGAAACAGTTATAACCCTTGCTCCCAAGGTTTAGCCATGGCATGAAGGTGAAGGTAATTCCGTTAGGAGTACACCTGTACATTGGGAACTCCCACGGATGGCAACCTGAACTGGTTGGAACTCTAGGCTACTAGAAAAGTTTGGAATCGAAGGGAAGTGGCTTTAAATTGCATAGAATTGCCGACGAAGGACCTAGTAGTGGTCGCTGTACAAATGGGGTGAATCGAATGCATCACATGAAATTGACAATGCAAGTGAACGTTGACAGTTGCGCAATGACAATCGCTACATACAACATCATGCGGCGAAGTTGGAGGCTTTCGGAAGTTCCAGTTTTTGCTTTAGATAATGGAGGAAGTGTCGTTGAATCATCAGTGAATCATGCCCCCCGTGCAAGCAAATAAAAATGCGGGTGGCAAGTGATACGAGTGTTTGCTTCATTAAATGGAACGTCTTCCTTGTTGTTGAAGGTAACCCCGTTAAGGGTACACCTTGACGGGTGGCATGGAAGTTGAGCATGAATGAAGCGAGGGAAAGGATGGAAGGTGCACGCACAACGTGGTTCATGATGAATGGTTTGAAATGACATGGAAAGTTATTGAAGGTAACTCCGTTAAGAGTACACCTGCTGTCATAACGCAATGTTCACTTTACGAATTGGAAAATGGATTACCATTTTTTTGAGTGATTGTGTTTGTATATCTATTTTTTTTGCCATGGACGGTCTGAAATGATATTAAAAATAAGTGCAGGTAACTCCTTTACGAGTACACCTGCTTTGTAAACGAGACGTTACCGTACGTTTTACGAGGGACACGCACAACGTTGTGTACGACTGTTGGTATGTACTTTTTTGCAAGGTAGTCAAATAAACATTAGTTATTATCCAAACAGCAATGGCAACAAATTCTGGTGTTTCTTTCGTAGCGAGCGGACTCACCCTATTGCCATTGCCGCATGGACAATAACTCCCATACAACGAGTCTCACCGGGCCCTGGTTGTGGGTAATGGCCCCCTCCATGCGCCCATGGAGGAATTTTCTGTTGTCACTTGCGAACAAGGCCACTGACAAACAGAGCGCAAGGCCCCGAAACGACGTACCCAGCGCTCTGTGTGCGGGCCCATTGACCAACAGAGCACTGGGTCCGTGGTTTCGGAGCCCAGTGTGAAGAAAAGCCGGCCCTCTGAAGTAGAGGGGGAGGCGGCCGGCGTTCCTCCTTTCGTGCGTTCACCGAAACCCTGTCGACATATTTCGACGGCCGTTGTGGCGATGGCCCGCGGAAGGCAATTCTCCGCTACGAGATTGGTCCACTTATGACACTGTGAAGCTACTAGCCCTCTAGCGGGTCCCTGCTTCGCCCACCACATCCACTCTCGTGGATGGATGTGTTCGAGCTGTTGTTGCGGATCGTTGTTGCGGATTCTAATTAATCGGAATATGGAATCCTTTAGCTCTTAACTGTGGTAAAATCATAGCAAATCCAATTTCACCCTTTCATTTGCAAATCGTTCATGTAAGTGCATGGAACAACAATGTGCGTGGCAAAAGATACAAGTAGTTGCAACGGAACTTCTCTTGCGGCCGAACTGTTGTGTGAAATGTGCAAAGGGACGAAGCACGTGAATGTTGATGTTCGCCTATTGAGAAGCGCTACACGCATCATCATCTGATGAAGTTGGAGGCTTTGGGACCATTCAAGTATGGAAGAAATGCATATTCGACTGCACAATTGCGGCGGCAGTGCACGAATAATATAGTGTGGCACGACATGTCGCACACATGTATTGAATTAGGCATTCAATTGCATCAAGGAAGCACATTAGAAGGACACAAGCTTGCCGCTTTCCTTCTTGAACGTAAGTACAATATAAGTTGCTTTGCTTTCCTTAGTCGGCTTAGGATGAACTGCTTTTGGAAATTGAATGGTGCGGTGATAACTGTGAGGCTCCGTGCCCTCATTGGTTGTCCCCGGTGTTGGCAATTCATGTGCCAATTGCAATTCGTTCACGTGGACGATAGCTTTGGGGGGTATACCCCTTGGACTCTCGAAGTTCAATGTAAACGCATTGGCATCCGCTGTACCTGTGACTCCGTGTCGAGCGAGTATGATGTACGAATCCTCGGTTTCGTACATTGTAATTGGTATGGCGGCCTTGTGTTTCAAGTCTTGAGGGCGGATATAACTTTGAGTTGGTGTTGCGGGATTTGGCCGTGGAATTTTACGCGGTGGTGTTGAATCCATGGGAGATGTCGATGCTGACGGAGATGATACGGGCACACATTCAGTTGTGCTTTGTGGCGTGTACACCCAACCGCATGCCACACAATCACGATGCTGGACGTCCGGAACTGTGGTTGCGCCGCGTGAGAACTTACATCCCAAAGGGGACTCATCCCAGCACTTGAATGAGTAAGTTGTGCCCCATTTTTTGATCTGCGCTGGCACTCCGCACAAACATGACGGCCAGTCATGTGGGACATGTTTTGGCGGCTCCGTCCACTTGAAAGCCCCTTGATGACGGTTGTCCGGCTTGTCATTCGGGCATGCCAGGAAAGCTCGGTCAAAATTTGGAGTCACTGAGCCGCTAACCTTACGGATGAGCTCGGCTTGGCACACAGGGCAGGTGGGCGCATTGTCCATTATTGAAGTGCAGGTAATTCCTATGCGTTGTTGCAGAATTAAGTGGTCCTCGTCACTCTCCTCTCCAATCCGCACACGATTAAGCAAGTTAATGAAATTTGCATCGTCTTGGCGCATTACGTCCGTCAGCACAAACGGAACAAAATGGTTTCGAAAGAGTGCACTGTCAAAGATATCCAAATCAACAGCGGGTAGTTGCAATGGATCACCTACGAGGAGCACTGTAATGCCACCAAAAGGATTGCGCTTGTCGCGGCGTACCTTGTGTAGCACATCATGGAGCGTGTGAACGAGCTTGTTGGATAAGAGGGAGAACTCATCGACAATAATCATATCGGCAGTTCAAATCATCCACCACAAGGTTGTGCCTTCCTTTATTTGCCACTCCAAGTCCAAAGATAATGAGAACAGGCTGTGGATTGTGCGTCCTCCAACATTTAGGGCGGCTACCCCACTACAACCACAAAATAGGATGCTGAAACCAAGCGCTCTTAACTTGGCAATTAGCAAGCGAACGACATAAGACTTGCCGGTTCCCGCAACCCCTGTGAGAACAGCACACAATTGCGCAACACTACTTCCACTTGATGTGCGGCAATGCAGGGAAATATCCGGACCATTCTCAAGAGGTTGCCGTTGAAAATGCGCAATAAAAATGTCAAATACCCGGCGTTGCCCTTGGTTCAAAGCATTCACAAGTGCCTCTGCTGCACGCGTGTCGTCAGCATCCATGAATGCCCTTAACTCCTCCGCCAATTGGGGATCCAGTTCAGCTTCCTCGGCCATTGCTGGCTCATCTTCTCCAAACCGGTGCTTTTCAAGCTCATCTAAATCGGACATGTAGGTATTGAGGAAGGTGGAGTCTATGATCTCTTCGGCCATAAGAACTTGTGCAAGAAGTCGCAAACGCTCAACGGAATAGCCACGTGCTTGGGCATTGTTTAAAGTTTCTCTTGCCTCTTCCTCATAACCACGAAACAGTCCTCGATGAATACACTCCTCCATGTATGTTTTAGTGACATTGTTGGATGAGAGGAATTTCCGCTCGTGGTCTGCTTTTGTGAACGGCTGTGACAATAATATCTTTTGCAAGAAATACAATTCTGCATCTTCTCCATACGGGAGGTAAAAGTTCCACCTTGGGATCGCAGTTCGCCTTCGCAGAATCCACTTTTTTCCCACCTCGTCCGTGAATGTCTTCTCCAACTTTTCTGGTGGTGACGGCCACCAATATGGTTTATTGCCCTCATCGGGGCGTACATTGGCTTGAAAACGATCTCCGCTCACCGCATCATCGGAATCGCTAGACGGAGAATCATATGCAAAGTCCTCTGCTGGATTGCTTGCTATAGCTGTGGAGTCTCCGGGTTCACGTTGTGTTCGGCGATAATAGCGATAGTAGTCGGGGTACTTGATGGGTATGGCAGCAATGGGGCGTTCCAAATAGTGGTCATAGCGATCCAAATACCAAATGTCTGCGGACGTATCTTCGTCTGGGAGATGCTTTCGACGCTTGAGCCGTTCTAGTTTAGGCCATGGATCTGTAGGAATCCATACCACCTCTCGGCTACCTCGACATTGATGGATTCCTAAGAGCATCATGCCGTTCTCCATGCGTCCCAATGAACGCAACTTGAGCAAACGCTCCACATCGCTTGCATCGGGCGAGATGGTGATGGGCACCATCAATGACTTTGCTGGCTTTGTGAGATATTTGGCGAGATATAATTCCCAACCCAAAGATGTTATCCGTTGCACATTATTGTGGCACTGGAGTCGAACCAACAAACGGCGATTGTGTGGAACAACACATGCATCTTCGGCTTCATATCTGCGATAAAGCAAGCCGACTCCACTGTCATCCAATTCTTCTCTCTCCTGCGGCACACCAAAGGGATAACCTGACTTGCACTTGGTGCATACACGCCCACGACCAATATTGAAACACTTGTCGGGGTAGCATTGATGCACCATGTTGCACTCCTTGTACAGATCCCGTAGGTATGCTGTGAACTTTGGATCAAAGCCGTCACTTTCACGGGGCATTGTTGCGCAAACCACATCGTCCGGAATGCTGTTGGCTTCACACCATACCACGCCATGCAAATGCACCCGGCCTCGCTCTTGATATTCAAATCGAAACCAATAATCCCGCACCTTTCCAAATGGACCATTTTTGCCAATAGCCAAGAACTCCCGCTTGAATATCTCCACCCGCTGGTGAAACGCCACACAAGCCTCCATATCGTGGCCATCTTGGATTGGCTTGTTTGGCCCTGTGTTTCTAGGGTATTCTCCAGGCCACACAGCTCCTGCACGGCACCCTTTTTGCACAGCAGCTTGCAAATCGGCCCAGTTGTCATTCATGGTCAACGTGATGAAAAGGTCCGCTTTTCCAAGTTCACAACTCATGGCTGTAAGATCTAAATGTCGCGAGGCCCAATAAGAACGGGTTCCAACCAATTTTGAAGGTACATAAGTTCCATACCGATAATACGGGTTGAGCTCGGCCGTACCTTTATCGGTCCCCTCGCGCTCGAGAGTGTGGTTCATAGAATTTACACCATCTTGGTAGCATGCACGCGGCTTTTTGCCTTGACTGGTAGCCGGAGTTGATGGCGATGTTGTTGACGTTGCTGCATATTGGGAACTAGATGGAGGGTGTTGGGTGCTTTGGGTTGCGGATTGTGAAGATTGACTCGGCTGGGTGCATTGACTTCCTTGCGGACACTCCGAAGACGTGTGTGGTGAATGTGAGGTAGATTTTTTTGGCGCCGGTTTTGGACCCGTTGAACTCCTTGCACTTCTCAAATGTGCTGCAGTAATGTCCTCTGCCCGATTCGCACGTTGAGCCTTGAAATTTTGTTGATTCCAAATCAATTGGTTTTTCATCTCTTTGCTCACTTGGAAAAAGGACCACCACCGGTCCCGGCGCCATCGGTTATCAAAGGCAAGATAACGACTACGGTAGTAGGCAGCACATCCAATGCCGCAACCTACGGTATATCCACCAACGCCGCCAGGATACAAATCGGGCCATACACACGGTTCCAACTTGGGGTCATTAAAATGCAAATAAGTGTCATTGGCCAACGATTGAGCGGCCGTGGTCACGTTCCCACCCGCTCCCTCAAAGGGTGTCCGATGGAGGAAGCCCACTTTGTCCGAGTGAGGAGCAAAATCCGGAATGATGTTCCGTGGGGCATCACACTCCACAGCCCAAGCAACGTACTCATCTTGTAAATGGTATTCCAAGTGTTTCCCGTACTTGTCTTCATACGAACGCTGTGTCAATGTGCCCATGGTGGTGACCGCATTCTCCAAGTATCGGTACAACGTCTCATAGTGCGCCAAGAATCGAGAATAAAAAGGGTGAATTTTTTTGAGCAGCAACAACGCTTGGTTCATTTGACGGTTGCTTTGCTCGCTGTCCTTGGGCTTTTGGTAATCGCGCAAAATATCCTCTTTCATTGTCATGAAACCATAAAGTGCATTGTAGTGTTGGCTTGGCTTGCGGCCGACACCAACGGTACCAATTGCATGGTGCCATTGCTTGTGACGAAGATCCACGTGCTTCAGCGTATTTGAGTAGAGGGCCCCAAGTGCAATTTGTCGCTTCTGGTACTCGGTGAGGTCCGCAATTTTTGAGGGGATATTGTAATGGATGTCCCCATCCAAAGTGTAGCCATAGTTGATGGGGTCATACTTCGCGGAATACTTGCTACAAACGTGGCAAGCATACATACGTGTAGCGGAGTGCCAAACAGGAGTGTCATACACCACAAAGCGACTTGTGCTACGTGCAGGAGATCGCGGGGGAACTGGAAACGGTGCATTTTTGTACTTCAAGTAATTGGCGAACATCTCGTTGCGGAATGCAAATATCCCACTTGTAACCCAATCGGTGGGTGGCACGCCAAACAAAGTCTGTGTACGTATCTCGTCAGTATTGCGTGGAACCGTAAACTTGTGTCCCCCACCTATTGGGCCCCAAAGGAGTTGACCACACCGGTAGCAAAGTGCATCAAAAAGTGGTGAGTACAAAGTGTCCAAACCATCAAGCCAATACTCTTGAACTGACTTCAGAGAAATGTTGGACGGCGATGATGCATTAACATGGAACAACTCCCGAGACAGTGTACCAACGACCCCGCAATGACGACGCCCCGATGCCTTGATGTGCTGCTTCTCTGGCGTATTGCCGTGTCCACCAACGATGCCCTTATTCCGTTGCGATTCTGGCGTGTTGTTTATGCCTCCGAAGGAACCCTTGGCCGCTTGGGACTCCGCGGTGTTCTTCTTGCCCTTGATGGCTTGGGACTCCGCGGTGTTTTTCTTGCCCTTGTCGGCTTGGGACTCCGAGGTGTTCTTCTTGCCTCCAGCTGAACCCTTTGCCGCTTGGGACTCCGCGGTGTTCTTTTTGCCCTTGATGGCTTGGGACTCCGCGGTGTTTTTCTTGCCCTTGTCGGCTTGGGACTCCGAGGTGTTCTTCTTGCCTCCACAGGACCCCTTGGCGGCTTGCGACTCCGCGGTGTTCTTCTTGCCTCCAGCTGAACCCTTTGCCGCTTGGGACTCCGCGGTGTTCTTTTTGCCCTTGATGGCTTGGGACTCCGAGGTGTTTTTCTTGCCTCCTGACGAACCCTTGGCCGCTTGCGACTCCGCGGTGTTGTTTTCACCCTTGTTGGCTTGGGACTCCGCAGTGTTCTTCTTGCCTCCAAACGCACCTTTGGCCGCTTGGGACTCAGGAGTGTTGAAACTTGCCACCGTCGCCGCTTGGATCCCAAGTGCGGCGCGCTTTTGCAATCGCTTCATCAGCGTGGCGCGCAACTGTGCATGTCGCCGACGGATCGTAGGCTGGGGTACTTCGGTATGCAGCTTGATGAACTCGGCCAGCGGGAAGTCAATGTCCGTGTCGAAGCATTGTTGCAACTCGTGCTCCCAGCGATTTGACATGGTGCGAAATAAAAGGTAACTCCGTTAAGAGTACACCTATACTCCAAATCCAACTGCCGAGAGCAAGAAAAAACATTAGTTGAGAAAAAACAAAGTGACTACTTGGGGGGTAGAAGCATCATTGATAATGTTGGTGACGCTGATACTTGTACAGCCTCAAACCCAACCGGATGACAGTATCTTGTTTTGCGTTGGTGGGCCTTACTTATCCTCCCAAAGAATGAGCCCCATTCCTACCCACTAGTACCCCAGCCCAAACGGAACCTCACCTTTTGGTACCCGTGGAACAACAAAGCACACAAACGGCAAAACACAGCAGGGAACTACTCGTCCCTCTTGTACCAAACACACCAGCCTATTGTTGCAACTCTTGCCTCTTGATTAGACATGGCGTGAATGTGAAGGTAACCCCGTTAAGAGTACACCTGTACTCCAAGTCCAAACACTAAGAGCAACGGGCAGAGAAGAACAAAGCACACAAACGGCAAAACACGGCAAAGAACTACTCGTCCCTCTTGTACCAACTCTTGCTCCCATGATTAGACATGGCGTGAATGTGAAGGCAACTCCGTTAAGAGTACACCTGTACTCCAAGTCCAATCACTAAGAGCAAAGGGCACGAAAGAACAAAGCACACAAACGGCAACTACGGCAAGGAACTACTCGTCCCTCTTGTACCAACTCTTGCTCCCATGATTACACATGGCGTGAATGTGAAGGTAACTCCGTTAAGAGTACACCTGTACTCCAAGTCCAATCACTAAGAGCAAAGGGCACGGAAGAATAACGCACACAAACGGCAAAAAAAGACAAGGAACTACTTGTCCCTCTTGTACCAAACACTCCACACTATTTTTGCAAGTCTTGCTCCCATGATTACACATGGCGTGAATGTGAAGGTAACTCCGTTAAGAGTACACCTGTACTCCAAGTCCAATCACTAAGAGCAAAGGGCACGGAAGAATAACGCACACAAACGGCAAAAAAAGACAAGGAACTACTCGTCCCTCTTGTGCCAAACACTCCACACTATTTTTGCAAGTCTTGCTCCCATGATTAGACATGGCGTGAATGTGAAGGTAACTCCGCTAAGAGTACACCTGTACTCCAAGTCCAATCACTAAGAGCAAAGGGCACAATGAACGAAACACACAAACGGCAAAACAGAGCAAGGATGACTCATCCCTCGGTACCAAAAGGGACTCAAGATTTCACTTGTTTTTGTCCCATAGTGGCCCATTTTCAAGGCATTTTGGGATTCTCCATGGGCCAAAACGCCCGATCTTGGGCTCAAAAGAGGCTAAAAACACTTTTCTGAGCCTCCCAAATGGCCCATGATCACTTTCGAAAAATTGCGTTTTTCACCCAGTTTTGACCCATTTTTGGTGTTGAACCAGCCCCTTTTCAAGGCATTTTGGGATTTTCCGTGGGCCAAAACGCGGCAGCACGGGCTCAAAATGGGTCCAAACCACTTGTTTGAGCATCCCGAATGGTCCTGGATCACTTTTGGGAAAACGCGTTTTTCACCCATTTTTGACCGATTTTTGGGTCCAAAACAGCCCATTTTCAAGGCATGTTGGGATTTTCCGTGGCCCAAAACGCACCACCACGGGCTCAAAACGGCCTAAAAACACTTCTCTGAACATCCCAAGTGGTCTAGGAACAACTTTGGAAAAAATGATTTTTTTCGCCCCGGGGACCCTGGTGGACCCACCGTTGGCCCCCACCGTGCGCGGGCCGGGCTGCCCTCCGGCTCCACCAAGTGACCACTGGTACGGGGGTCTAGGTGGCTGGTTGGGCGATTCTAAAGCTTCGAAACCACAAAAAGTGGGGGCTTGCGGGTGGACTAGGTGCCCTCGGAATTCGGATTTGAGCCACGTAACCCAAGATACGCCCTGTGCTTGGTTTCGGGGTGTTGGTGCGCATTGCGCAGGTTTTTGGGGCTTTTTGGCGCCTTTTTGGGCTGTTTCTCGGACATATTGTGGAATTGAAGGGCACTAGAGAGCTCTTTGACACAGCGAAGTCAAGCCGCACGTGCAGTGTACTCAACGTATCCCTTCGTTTGGGCGTTTCGCCCGGGTTTTGGGGCTGTTTTGGGCGAAAAATGGCTGTTTTTGGCCCAAAACTGCGCAGATTTGGGAGGGCACCTCCCGACTTGGCGTCCCCGCCCCGGGCCGCCACCGGTGAGTTTTTGGCTCAAATCTTGGATTTGGCAAGGCCACCACCTGGGCTCCAAGATGGCTAGAGTAGAGTAGAGCCCGGAGCGATGAGGCGGAGCAATGGCCAAAACGGTGAGGAGAAGTGCTTGTTGCTTGTTGCTTGCTTGTTGTTGCTTGTTGTTGCTTGTTAGCTAGATTTAAGGGGAGAGGGGTGTAGTAATATATGTATATATATATATATATATATATATATATATATATATATATATATATATATATATATATATATATATATATATATATATATATATATATATATATATATATATATATATATATATATATATATATATATATATATATATATATATATGTGTATATATATATATATATATATATATATATATATATATATATATATATATATATATATATATACATATATATATATATATATATATATGTATATATATATATATATATATATATATATATATATATATATATATATATATATATATATATATATATATATATATATATATATATATATATATATATATGTACATATATATGGCAAATATGCAATTCCCCCCCCCCACCCTGGGCCAGTAGGTGCACTATGGGGCAAGGTTAGGTACCCCCCCCCCTATTTAGGGGCCGGGAAACACAAAAAAACATGTTTTCGAAGTGAATTGGATGGTTATTAGTGGGTATTTGCCCCTATAAAGGTCTAAAATTGCTAAAATTAGGGTATGACATCACTGCTGGTAGGATCCTAACTAGAGTACTAAACATAGGTACAATTGTGGTCCAAACCACTAATACTAGCACCAAATACCACCAATAATAGTATCATAGGACATGAAAATGGAGAGCCGAATGTTAAAAATGCTGAATTACTATGTCATTCGGTGTATATAGGGGTGGTGTGGGTTATTTTTAGGATTTTGGGAGTTTTTTTATTACTCTGGTCAGGATGCAACCAGCAGTGATGTCATACCCAAAAACCCTGTCTACAGCCCTCCCACTGTCCCATCCAAGCCCGAAACCCATTTTTTTGTGTTTCCCAACCTCAAAATAGGGGGGAGGGGTCCCTAGTCCTGCCCCACGTCGCACACTAGGGTCCAGGGTGGGGGGGGGAATTGCGTATTTGCCATATATATATATATATATATATATATATATATATATATATATATATATATATATATATATATATATATATATATATATATATATATATATATATATATATATATATATATATATATATATATATATACATATATATATATATATATATATATATATATACATACATATATATATATATATATACATACATATATATATATATATATACATATATATATATATAAATACATATATATATATATACATATATATATATATATATATATATATATATATATATATATATATATATGTATGTATATATATATATATATATATATATATATATATATATATATATATATATATATATATATATACATATATATATATATATATATATGTATATATATATATATATATATATACATATATATATATATATATATATATATATATATATATATATATATGTATATATATATATATATATATATATATATATATATATATATATATATATATATATATATATATATATATATATATATATATATATATATATATATATATATATATATATATATATATATATATATATATATATATATATATATATATATATATATATATATATATGTATATGGCAAATATGCAATTCCCCCCCCCCCACCCTGGGCCAGTAGGTGCACTATGGGGCAAGGTTAGGTACCCCCCCCCCCTATTTAGGGGCCGGGAAACACAAAAAAACATGTTTTCGAAGTGAATTGGATGGTTATTAGTGGGTATTTGCCCCTATAAAGGTCTAAAATTGCTAAAATTAGGGTATGACATCACTGCTGGTAGGATCCTAACTAGAGTACTAAACATAGGTACAATTGTGGTCCAAACCACTAATACTAGCACCAAATACCACCAATAATAGTATCATAGGACATGAAAATGGAGAGGGGAATGTTAAAAATGCTGAATTACTATGTCATTCGGTGTATATAGGGGTGGTGTGGGTTATTTTTAGGATTTTGGGGGTTTTTTTATTACTCTGGTCAGGATGCAACCAGCAGTGATGTCATACCCTATTTTCAGCCCAAAAACCCTGTCTACAGCCCTCCCACTGTCCCATCCACGCCCGAAACCCATTTTTTTGTGTTTCCCAACCTCAAAATAGGGGGGAGGGGTCCCTAGTCCTGCCCCACGTCGCACACTAGGGTCCAGGGTGGGGGGGGGAATTGCGTATTTGCCATATATATATATATATATATATATATATATATATATATATATATATATATATATATATATATATATATATATATATATATATATATATATATATATATATATATATATATATATATATATATATATATATATATATATATATATATATATATATATATATATATATATATATATATATATATATATATATATATATATATATATATATATATATATATATATATATATATATATATATATATATATATATATATATATATATATATATATATATGTACATATATATATATGTACATATATATATATATATATATATATATATATATATATATATATATATATATATACATACATATATATATATATATATATATACATACATATATATATATATATATACATACATATATATATATATATATATACATATATATATATATAAATACATATATATATATATACATATATATATATATATATATATATATATATATATATATATATATATATATATATATATATATATATATATATATATATATATATATATATATATATATATGTTACGAGTTCAGAGCCTAAGGACTTAGGGGAGCGAGGGTAATATATTTTACGAGTCCATCGTGCACAATGGTCATATCCCATGTACAAGGGATCATATGCAGATGGCATCTTCTACCTCTCTTGCTGTTTCCTTGTCTGTGTGCTTGTCTGAAGGGGGGCGGGTAGTCAAGCACACTTGGAGGGCCTAGATCTGTCGGCCACTGTGACCAAATCCATCAAAACAACATTTTGGTGAAAGATACTAGTCGGGGCATTACAAAAATGTTGAGTTGAGGAAAATCTTAAAGAATGGGCCCTTTTTTGGGGGCAGATAGTCGAGCACACTTGGAGGGCCTAGATCTCTCAGCCACTGTGACCCAATCGACCAAAATAAGGTTCTGGTGAAAGCTACCGCTTGCAGCATTCCAAAAATGCCTGGTTGAGAAAAATGTGAAACGGTTGTCCCTTTTTTGGGGATGGTCAGTGGAGCATACTTGGAGGGCCTAGATCTCTGACACACTCTGACCAAATCGACCAAAATAAGTTTCTGGCGAAAGCTTCTGGTGAGGGCATTACAAAAATGCTTGGTTGTGAAAAATCTGAAATAGTGGGCCCTTTTTTGGGAGCGGTTAGTCGGGCACGCTTGGAGGGCCTAAATCTCTATGGTACTGTGACCAAATCGACCGAAAGAAGGTTCTAGTGAAAGCTACCGGTTGGGGCACTACAAAATTGCTTGCTTGACAAAATTCTCAAACAGTGGGCCCTTTTTTGGAGGCGGTTAGTCGAGCACACTTTGAGGGTCTAGATCTCTGAGCCACTCTCAGCACCTGGACCCTAATAAAGGGTTGTGGTGACAGCTATTGGTTGGAGCATAACAAAACTATGTGCCATCGCTGCTAACTATCACAGGATTGCAAAATCACAATGTTCCACCATGAGTTCATCGTGCCTAATTTTACTGTACGGGTCAATGGGAACGTGCCCAAACTGGAGGCTTTCGCCAGCATCTCCTCTGTCGGTGCCAACCAGTCCTTGGTGTCGGCTTTCATCTTGAACTTCCCTGGGACCACCCCTTTGGATTGCAAGGAGCTAGACAACCTGCCACGGCCCCCCACTGGCACAGTCCGGGTTGCGCGGCGCCCAGTGGGCCCTTTACCACGCAAGCCCGCCAGCCCAGTTCCCCGGTGTCCCCAGGGACCAGTTGCCATGCTTCTGCGGCATGAGTATGTTGTGCGAGCAACAGTGCTGCAAACCCTTGATCGCCTCCAGCCAGGTGCCGGGTGGTCAATGGTGGCACTGTCGTAGCAGGAACTCCTACATCTTCCGGCAGTGGATTACTCCTTGAGCAACAACAGACTGTTACCAGAATTCTGCCATCTACCTTTGCAGAAGTCCGGCACCCTAGCAGTACAAGGGCGCAGGGAACCTTCCCCCCAACAAGCCACCCTAACCTTGGGCTTTTGCGTACCAGTGCCTCCACCTGCGAAAACCCTCGTGAGCTGTTCATTCTAGCCCATTGACGCCCCGCCGCAGACACAACGGACAATGCTTCCGCCCACCAGTCCTCCGGAACGTCAATCGAAATGAACACCACTTGCTCCTCCAACCCAGCATGGGGTGTTCATCGCTCAGCATCCCCTCCGGGAAACGTGGGCGAGGTTTCCCCTGAACCGTGGCTGGCGGAGAAAGTTGCAGCACAACTACCTTGTGGTCGGCCCCCGTCAAGACAGTGTACGCCCCAGAGACCCATTCTGTTAAAGCAGCATTCACGTGTATTCGGTCCGAGCGCCGTGGGTTGGCACGACGTCCCTTGTGTGCCCAGCCATACGTCGCTGCTGGTGGTGGGTGTTCGGACCCGCTGTGAGCCAACCTCCACACGTCATGCATGTCTAATTCCGCTAACACTTCCATTTCCATTCAATTTCAAAAACATGCCTGTGCTTTTTTTCCGTTGTGGGGTAGGGGGGGTGTATGGTTGGCGGTGGTTTTGCGCGTTGTGAGGAATCGCTGGACCTTGGCGTGCACATAGGGTTTGGGAGCAGCTATGAGGTGTGGCAAAGCACACACATTGGATTCAGAGTATAGCTGCCAAAGGAGCCAGTCCACCCATTCGTCCGGAGGCTGGGCCGGGCGTCTTCGTCCCAGGGGTTTTTTCCTCAACCTCATTTAGACGCCCCCCCTTGTGCAGAAACACTGTGGCAACCCCATGCTTGTTGACCCAAGGACATGCCACGCACCCCTCTGGCCGACACACTGACCACAGATGGTGGTGATGTGCAGTCAGGCAACCAAATTGTAGGTGCAGTGTCATAGAGCCCACGGGGGTTCCCAATGTAAACACTAAGATTTGTATAATTGATTTTGCAGGAGACCCGTTCCCAAGGTGTGGCCATCTACCCAGGTGCACAGACATGATAACCTGGATGGAACTTCTCGAAGTTGTTGATGGGGAGTGGCTACCTCCTGGCAGGGGCCCTACAATGAATTAAGCCCTGCCTTTGTGTAGATTCAACCAACGTTTGAAGTATGGTTGTGCAGAGCACACTGTGTGATACCGGCGGGATGGGAGTACCTGGACGAATTGGGGGTGCGACCAAAGACTCATCAAGAGGCCTACCAGTGCTTGGCTTCTGTCCAAGCACATGAGCGGCGAGAGGGTCGAATGCAGCAGTCCGTCACTCGTTTGCGGCGCGAGATACTTAGCAGCGGGAGGATTCCACAGCCAAGAGAAAAAGAGTGCAACGCCTCATGAAGGAGATGCAGGGGCGACGCATGGTGCAGAGAATGCGGGACTCATCGGGGAACTATGTCATTAACAAGAGAGACAGGGCGCGACTGCTTGAGGTGTTTTGGTCCCCGATTATGAGTCCAACGGGAGTGTCTGAAGAAGAATGCGACCGCTATTCGCGCACTCTCCCGATACCCCTTAGGGTACAGGCGGCCTTGCCGCTGCTGTGGCGTCCACTCACGGAGGACTTCGTTCTGGAAGCATTACAAAAAATGTGACCGGGTTCTTCACCGGGCAGCGACACAGTCCCGGCTGCCGTGTATCAGAGTATGGGACCCCTCTTCGTACCGTGTATGCATGCCATCATTGAGCGTTCTTTGGATCCAGGAGCGGCGCCGGAAGGCTGGTCCACCACAATCTTGAAGTGCATACCCAAATCAATGACGTCGGACACGGCGGCGGAGCAGAGGCCACTGGCCCTGCTTAATTCTAGCATCAAATGGGTCACGACGGTCTTCCTGCTGCAGCTGAGCGGCGTATTTCAGCAAGTGACACCTTCCGCTCAAAAATGATTTTGTGCCGGGGAGACAGATGGGTGAGCACACCATAGCAGCAGTGGAATTTTGAAATCAATCCAGTGATTGCATCCTTGTGGCAGTGGATTTTGCCAAAGCGTACGATTCTGTCCAGCACGCCTTTGCAAGTGCTGTCCTGCGGTACCTTGGAGTTCCTGGCCAGTACGTGGTGCTCCTGGTTGCTCTAATGTGCTCCCCTTTGGTCATCAAGGTTTGCAGCGAGGTGCAGCCAGACGTGGTGGTGCAACCGGGGTCAGGGGTTCGTCAGGGGGATCCATTATCACCAGCCCTGTTCTCCGTTCTGACATTGCCTCTCTTCTATGCAATTAAGCGACTCCACTGCCAGGTTCAGGTTCTGCTTTATGCAGATGATATCCTCCTGATGATTAGGGGCAGCGGAAGCAGGGCACGGGCGGACGTCAGGGCAGTAATGTACGAGTTGTCAGTGTACGGCTACTTTTCGGGGCTACGAATAAATCATCAAAAGACGTATGCACTGGTCAAAGACTCAGCGGGACGGGCTCCGAGGACGGTTGCAGGAATAGAGGTCAAGAAGTCACTGAGGTACTTGGGAGTGCAGCTGGGTCACTTGACTGTTGAACAGGCATCGGGCACGGTAATTGCCCAGATGCTCTTGAGGGCCTGGTACATCTCGACCCTCCCCCTCACGCTAGGGGGAAAGGCATCTGTTTTCAAAATTTGGGCGGCGCCGTGCGTTTACCTCACTGCGAAGGTCTTTTTTCACTCACCCTCAGTGGTTCAACAGCTCAACGCAGTGTAGTCCGTGGCACTAGGCTTAAACAGTTGGGGTCTTACACGGGACATCCTGGCAGAACCGGCGGCCATGGGAGGTATTGCGCTGGCCCCCTTGGGCTCTTACGCTTTGTGGTGCCACTCACAGTGTTTTGTGCAACATGTGCACGGGACTACACCGGGAGGAGTTCGCTCCGTGGATCAGTTTGAGGAATGGGCGCGTTTGGTGGGGCTGGTGCTTACGCCCGACATGCTTCCGTATATTCGACTGGCTCCCAGGACACGTGAGCCCCCGGGTCATCTAGGCACCTTGTGCGTCGCGTACCCTCGGTTGCTTCGGCGGTTCGCAGTGCCGCCACCTCCACCGAGTGGACGATAGGCCCAATTAGGAGTATGGCATTCCTCCTTGTTCACGGACTCCAGAGGACGATCCGCAGTCCCTCCGAAATTGGTGCGTTGTGGATTTGCTTCTTGGCGCGAGGTTTTTAGCAATGGATATTTGCAGTTGGATGTGTCACGACAGCTGAAGGCACACTGGCGAGTGTTTCTTGCCTCTGCGGGATCAACAGTACACTCAGTCCAGTCCGGCCTTGCGGAGTGGCGGCAGCGGGCTCCTTGTGACATGGGATCTTGGCCAGTTAAGTGGAAGTCCCAGAACGTCCTAGTTGCAATTTCGCGGGGCGCAGCACCACCAGTCGCTGGCATGGGTTCGCGGACGTGAGGGCTGTTTAGCAAGTTGCGCATACCTGGATGGGATTACCATTTCGTTCGCCGCGCTCTCTGGCGGAAACTGGCAGTAGCCAGCCGACTAGTGGCTATGACACGCTGCTCTAAATGTGCGTTTGACGGCAAGGACGAGACTCACGCCCACGTGTTTCGGGGATGCCGTTTTGGACAATTCGTGCACGAAGCTGTCAGGCACACCTTTGGTCCCCCCCAGGACCCACAAGGCACGTCCATCGATTTGAGCTGTAATTTCTTGCAGAAGCAAGAGGTGGCGCTTACAACTGCACAGGGAGTTCTTACCTGGTCTGGAATGTCTATTGCTTGGTCTTAGCGATGCCAGGCCGTTTTGGCTAAACAGACAGGCTCCTTGCACACCATGGTTGCTCAGTGGGTGTCTAAGCTGGAGTTTTGGCGCCGGTCGACCAACGTGTCAGTGCATCGATCATCTGTATCCCCCCTGTTGTCTAATCAAGGGATTCGCCTTTAGGCGAATCACACGAATCACCCCATAATGCCACTCACATGCTCTTTCACTATAGAATCTTTTAAAGATTTTTGGCGCCAGTGAAGGAGCAAGCATCAGTGTTGGTTTTGTGTTTGTGTATGTATGAGCTGTGGATATGAGGAGGTAAGGGGGGAATCTTCGTTCATGGATTGACACTGGGTCCTTGGGTGCCTACTGGCACGTCCCGAAGGGACCACGCTATCTGCTTTCCCTGACTGATGCTCCGCGCACTAGTTTGAAGAGCAAAAAGTTCTCTGACATATTTCTAAAGTGTTGAAGGAAGTAGACGAGCTTCAAAGAGGGGAATGGACGGTGGTATTCACTAATGGCTCTTCCAAGCGAGTTGGGGGATGGGACTAGGCGGGATACGGCTGCTTTTATGGCGACCAGCATCCCCGAAATGTCAGTGCTTATGTTCCCGAGGGAGAAACGCAGTCTCATAACAGGGGGCAGGTCAGGGCAGTCCTCTACGCTCTGGAGGCTAAGTCGGACTCTGAAAAGATGACAATAGTGGTAGATTCAGAATACATGTATGATGCGTTGACCAAGTACATCCTCAACTGGGAGAAGGCGGGTTGGCGGTCCTCTTCGGGGGCAGTTTCGCACAGCGACCTGTGGATCCCTATTTTAGCCCAAATGCGGCGTCACCAACAGACCACACGTTTCATCTGGGTTCTTTCACACGTAGGGATAGTGGGAAACGAGGGCGCTGACCTGTTACCCGAGCAAGGCCGCCTGTCCCACCCGTACAATTTGACTCGCTTTGCTAAGAGGTCTGCTTTTGATGATGGTTTGACCCGCCAGGAGACGTACTTGCCCTCTCAGTGTTCCTGGGTTCTAAGTAAGCCGGGGGAGGCAGTGGAAGGGGGTGGGGGAAGCCGAGTATACAAGCAGTGAAAGGAGTCTCACCAGTGCAGAGAATGTCAGCGCAGGGGAGGCGGATGTGCTGTCTGATGACGGGACCAGAGACCCTACAGACAGTGGGAGCGAGGCTTACACGAGTGGCGGGGACTCCGGCGACGAGTATGAGCGATTTTTTGCTCAGTTTCTGGGGCCAAACGAATTGTCGCCGCACAAACGCACAAAGCCTTAACACACAGAAGGCGACTCCAGCGCCTGCCTTTCCTACCCTACCCGCTCTTCGCTTGGGCGCATGCCAGAGGAGATCAAGTGTGCTCCTCAACCTTCCCATTTGTACTGTTTGCATGGGTATTTGCTTGAGTCGTTGTTCCATACAATTCAAGTTTGCGCTGCAGGACTGTCAGTGACAGTCTTCTTTGAACTGATTTGTGCGGAGCTTGATCCCGTGAGCGGGGGTACCCGGTTAGCCAAGTATCCGACTCTATGCCAGCACAGGCATCTTTCTGGTGCAGTCACTGTCCTATCTTAATCATCTCTGGATGAATGTGCGCCGGGATCTGCAGGCCCTACATAGAGAGCATGTTGTCATTATTTTCCTCTCCCACAAAGTCAATGCATGGCGACGTGAGGTGACCGCGGCATGGATGCGCCTTGTTCATCTGGCTCGTTTTCTGTAGCATTCCTCCTTTATAGAGGCCACTCTCCACCGCAAAGAGAGGATGGCCACGGACCTGCTTGCTTTCCATTCTTTTACCCTGTCGTATGCATCGACACACTCCTTAATCCACGTGTTGTCGGGAGTATACCAACGACAACTCTCTAATATCGGCGGGGCCACCCTACATATGGTCTGGATGTTGCACCAACAATGTGTGGTGTGGGCAACGATGTGTGTGTACAGTATGCAGGGGCATGAACAATGGCTTCGTGCGTCGTCGACCTGTGTTGAGGATTTGTACAATGTTTCCTTTCGTAGGGCTGCCCATGACACACGCGCTATGTGGCACAATGTATTGTTGCCCCTTACCCGGGCTCTGTGGGAAGAAGCGGCATCTTCGCGGCGTGCCTATTTTTCAGAGTGCTGTAGTGCGCATACAGCTCATCATCTAGACAAACGGTGGATCCACTAGGCCACCCTCACAAAACACTAGGAGGAGGTGGCACGGCGTGAAAGAGTGAAATAGCTGGAAGCACACAGGGCGGATCTCCGGGTGCTGCGACTGAAACGCCGCCGCTCGCAAGACACCGACTCACACACACCAAAGAGGCGACACACTGACATGCACCCCTCCCATGTTATTCAGCTCACAAGTTCATCTGTCTCAGAATCATCTGATGATTCTGTCATACAACTAATTTGGTAGCCTCTCATCAATTTTCAACTGCCAGGCAGCATCATATATCATGTGCACACGGCCATATAGGAAAAAATGTGCCGAGCCACCTGCAGCAGTGCCCCCCACCACCGCCCACGCACGATGGGAGGCTGCCACCCCACCCGCTGCTTGCCTTTGCCTGAGCCGCCGCTCCGCTTGAGCGGCGCCCCGGGCAGTGGGGTTGGAACCTGGGACCAGCGCCGCTGCAGTCCAGCGTGCTTCCACTTAAGCACATGGCACCGCACCCTTACTAGGACACAGGAATCACACAGCCGGCACGACATAATATTCCACCGCCTAACCTTCCACCCCTTCCCGCGCTTCGCTTGGGCGCATGCTAGAGGACATCAAGTGTGCTCCTCAACCCTTCTGTTTGCACTGTTCTCATGGGTAACTACTAGAGTCGTTGTACCATACATCTCAAGTTTGAACAGCAGAGCTGTCAGTGTTAGTCTGATTTGAACTGATTTGTGCGGAGTCGGATCCTGTGAGCGGGGGTACCCGGTTAGCCAAGTATCCGACTCTATGCCAGCAACTAACTTGGTCGCCGCGGGATGAGAATTAGTCTTCATGAGGCCACCCCCATCCACAATTCATAAGATATGTGAGCACACTTTCTGAGTGTATATTTTTTTCGATGACAGAGCGGCACCCGCCACCCATGTTCCGAGGCAGGCCCGGTAGAACAACAAGACAGGACGGCCATAAGCCCTCGGTTATGCCTGTCCTCCCCATCAACAACGACAACACGGCAATGCTTTCCCCAGCGGGAGCGGCCCAATCAGCGCCGCTGTAATGGGCCAACGACTTCACGGGGACGAAACCCCAGTGTCAAGGAGGATACGGGCCGGAACAGGACAAGGCGATCAAGAGTTCCAAGAACAAAGAGTCCGAGAACACCGACAATGAAAATGTGGACGATCCCAACAATGCCGACTCTGAGACGACTACAAGTGCCTCCTCCATCAATAACTCCAAGACACTTCTTTCCCCAGCGGGAGGGGCCCACATAGTACCGCCGCTGCAGACCACCAGCTCCATGATGACTACGGCCCAACATAATGGAGAGGATGGGCATGGGCAGGACATGGTGTTCAAGACAATAAGGAACACGAAGACCAAGAAATCCGACATTGACTACGTGGACGACTCCGACAACGCCCACTCCGGGATGGTGACAAGGCCCACTGGAAAAGCAACCAGCCCGGACAACACTATCGATACTGGAACAACTCCCTCCGCAGGCACATTCAGCAAGTTGAGCGTCGGTAATCCTTTGGCAAACCACACTATCAATATGTACCCTGTGGAGCAATTTGCCGCCTATGACTAGCCCTCTATGACTAGCGACATCGATAAGCGGTCTCAGATCCTTGCCCAGTAGTACGGCCCGGATTACGCCATTAACTACAACCCGTACAACAAGAAATACTCGCCCTAGCCGGCAACAATGGCACGCAATGCAGGGATCCCCTAGTCCAGCCGGAGGCTGCAAAGCGTTACGAACGAGAACTGATGCTTGTCACGTGTGTTCCCCATCCAGGTTGCACGTACCAAACGGCGGTGCGGAGCAAAGCTCCCCGCCACAACCAGAACCATCAACGGCCGACCACAGCTGGCACAGCGACACACACCCATGACACGTGGGGGTCTGCAAAGCTCCCAACATGTACTCCGACGGCGGTGCGGAGCCCTGCTCCCCGCCATAACCACGCAACCAAAGAACGTACGGGTATAACGCCACGCAAGCCACAACTGCTTCATGTCATAACGCAGATGATGAGCGTTGTCACAATCATCCTACGCATCGGGATGTTACCAGGGTCCGCCCCCCTCCAACCAACAACAAGTAACGATGGTGAGCGGCGCCGCACCCCGTACAGAACACCTACTAATGCGCTCAACACCACACCCCCCGATAAAACAACAATGAAGCAACGTTGGAGTGGAACCGCGCTCCCCACCCGCTCACAACACAAAACTGACAACATACGTAACCACAAAAACGGACAAAGGACTGAAGAACAGTGGAGTGGAGCGCTACTCCCCGCCTGGAAAACGGACCCCGACGACGTTGTGGAGCCCTGCTCCTCGTCCATGGCAACACTCCGACTTCACAACCCTATACACAACATCCGACACAATAAATGGAGCACACCACCAGCTGGGCCTACATTTAGCGTTGAACGCAAGACCTGCTATCGAACGCCATGCCACAGTGTTAGCGTGTGGTATTCCCCCCTCCCCACCACACCCCGCGCGGTGTCATAGGTCGGTGATCGTGAGCGGCGCCGGACCCCTGGTCTCTCTCCCCGCAACCGCGACAGTCAAGGACATCAAAAATACCCTCCACCACCACACACCACACCCACTCCCCCCACCGCACCTCCAACGGCTGTACCACCAAGGACAGCCACTCGGAGACGACGACCCTACCCCAACAAAGAGACACGGACCCGGCCACTTGACGTTGCACCTAGCAGGCTTGAAAGGAGGTGGCAGGCGATCATGCACAGACACAGACTCCCACAGCACCAGCGACAGCGACAGCCACACCCGCCGGAAAAAATCCCGGAAACACCGAGCCAAGGGGGAATTGACGCAGGCTTTGCGTGCAATGACATCCCTCGCCGACTCGGTGGCAGGCATCTACCGCACACTCCACACCCAACCCCAACCCCAACCCGAGGCATCGGGAAACCTGCCCCCAACAACACAACACGGACCGGCCCAGAGATCAACCCGGCAACAAACCACAGCTGCAGCAAAATGAGCCACAAGCCAGACGGCGCTATTGCGTCAGTCTCGACACGAGGCACGGGGACAGGCAGGTCCTCCTGCATGACCCCGGTTACCCTCCCCCCCCAAAAAAAAACCAACTCCAGCAGCCAAACCGCTGCGATCTTTGCACAACCCCTCCAGCCCAGAAAACCTCTGCGCGATCCCTGCCCTCCAATTCGTGTTGGGCTATGTGTCTCTCCTCTTGCGGTATGTGTTGGCCTGTGTGACCGGCTTGTGCTAAGTATGCTTTCTTCTTGACGTGCTGTGTCGCCCCCGGGTAGGCGCTGCCCCGGCGTATCCTGTGGGTCGGTGGTTGTGTGTCCCGATGCCCACGGCATCGTGCGGTGGGCCACACCCCACAGTGGGCCTATGTGTGTACCCTCCCATCCCTTAGCTCGCAGGGAGGGGTCTTCGACGTGGGCCTCCGTCCAGGTCCACACTTCCTTTGGTGGGGGGTGTGCCCGGCAGGTGCTTGGGGAGCTCGGAGGGGGGGGGGGGTGCCGCGCTATGGTAAGGCGGCTGTGCCCGTGCTGCGATTGTGTGGGAACTTGCATGTGGTGGGGGGGGGGGGTCCCCTTCCCCACCCTGAGCGGTGGATATGCTGGCGATGACTTGCGTAGGAAAGGGGCGACAGACACGAGCGCCGCGCACACAGCAACTGACACCATGCGTCGCGCCTGCACAAGTGACTGCTTTGTGAGCACGAAAGTCACATGTCACACGGGCTTACAGCCACACACTAGAGATCCCTCCAACCTTCTCCATATACATGCTTGCTATGACGTGTCCATACGAGGTACCTCCTCCCTCCTTTTCTTCCCGTCAGAGGTGTACTTCGACCCTTGGGGGCTCCACGCCCGCCATGCAGCGAACCTCCCTCCTGGGGGCCCGACTGACCTGTGAAAGGGAGCGTCCTCAGAGTTTTGGTCACCCCGATGCAGACGGCGTGAATTCATCCTCCCAGAGTCCTTATCAGCCTTGGCATCATGTTCGCACCTTCGGAGCCGCCAGGCTCGTCCCATACTCCCTCCGGTAAGTGCAAACGGTCCGCGAGTGGATAGGCTACCCGCAAAGCTCGGGAGGCTCGGCGTCAAGCGGAGTACTTCGAGAGCAAACATACCCTGGAGAGCCCCATCTATACGTTGGGGGTGCTAGATGTTCTCCAGCTGCAAGTCCACTTGGCGCCCCCCGTGCACGAGAAGCATACGGGGACGGCGTTTGAACGGTTCAGAGGATGGCTGGTAAGGCGTCTGCGCCCAAAGTGACCTGCGGAGGTGGTCGTGCGGATGCACCGAGATAAGCCGACAGGACACCGCTGGACGTCTTATCTGTGGAGGCTGCAACTCGGCGGCACAAGGGCCCCGGACCCTTTCGTGAGCATAACCTGCACCATCTTCGCCACCACACAACAGCTGTTCGTCTTACGAGGAAAAGCCGCTGCTCGGGAAGTCGGTGCTCAGCTTTTCGCAACAACGACAGCGCAAGCGTGGTCAACCAGTTCTGCACACACACATTGTGCCCCGCGGTGATGTCAGACACTTACGCTGGCCTTTAGCCTTCCGCATCTCTGCATGTCTTCAGTGTCCTCGTGTGTAACCGGCTGGGTGGCACACCTTTGCTGCGCGCCGGTGAGTACATACATCCGGCGCCACTGAGGGCTGAACCTCCCTCTCTGCATCCCCGCCTTGCACGGTAGCCAGACTGCCATGTGCGGTCCAGCGGTAAGGGGGCGAGCGTCTCTGGTGGGGTCTCCTACTGTGTGTGTCGTGCCTTCTTAATCGCCTACCTTGTTGCGTGTGTTCTCAGTCTGCCATGCCTCCTTTTGCCTACATCTCTCATTGACCTCCGTGGCCGGTTCTTACGCCTGTTTGAGCGCAGCACTGAGCCACACGTGCAGTCCCCGCTACGTGACTACACAACAGATGCCCCACTGCCTGCACTGCACGAGGCAATCAGGGCCCTCGGCGACACCGCGGACACCGCACCCGGCCACCTCTGTGACACTTGGCGCTGGCTCACATTGCAAGGGGAGTTCTCTGCTGCGAGTGACCTGCACGTCATGCTGACCACCAATGGTGTTCTGTTGTCGGTCATTGCCGATGTTAAAACTTCAACGGGGGTACGGATCATTACCCCCTGCCCGGCGTCCATGTCTCAGTCTCTTCCGCTCTTGGCATTCGCACAAACCGCCGACGCTACCTCCCGGGAACTGCTCCTGAGGTGGAACCCATACTTCCGGCGTATTCACGGCAACTCGTTCCAGTCTAGGCTGCGGCAGTTGCTCGGGCTCACGGAAGCAAATCAATCGCCAGACTTCCGGGGCACGCAATATTCTAAGTTGGTGGCGGACCCCATTTCCTAGCGGTTGCCGCCACAGCTACGATCACCATGGGCCGAGTGGCAGAAAAAAGATGGAGCGGGACAATGGGCGGCCATCGTGGACATGCCTGCTAGGCCCCTCAACACCCCGCATGTGGCACCGGACGTCCTGCAGCAGATCTACCCTTACGTTCTGTGGTGGGCAGCTGACCTGTTCGCCACCCCGCACGAGAAGTTTCCGGTGGGCTCTCCCGCTAACGTCAAAGTCCGCGAACTCCGTGCTGAGCAGGCACCGCGGGTGCTCGAAGCATCCACGGTCCTCCTCCGCAATGATGAAATGGCAGGCCAAGTGATGGATCCCGCGTCATCCCCACGGGCACCGGCTTCGGTTCTGGCGTTGCACCTGGCTTCAGGGTTGCGAGACCCTATGTCAATGTGTTCCCCGCAGGACTTCCTCCGCACCCCCCGTTTGCCTGAGCTGTCTTTGGCGGTATGGACTGCAGCCGGGGAAGCCGCTATCCCTGCAGAACTTGGTGGGTTCCTGGTGGATGATGCCGTTTCCCCTCCTCCGGCCAGCTCTGCGGCCCGCACAAGGAAAGAGGTTCTGCATACGTTGGTGGACAGAGACTCTATCCCCATCGACGTGCTGTCGCAGTTCGAGGCGGCGGTCCGGCCGGGGCGTGTTGTACAAGACGATGGGCAACTTCACAAGTTGACCAAACAGGATCGCCAAACGTGCACCACGCTGCAAGCGACGGAGAATGCTCTGCGCTAGGCGCGCCAAGATGGCCCATCAAAGGAAGATGCACGCTGCCGCCACGGAACGCCCGCAGTCCCGCATTGACGAACTGCAAGTCCAAGTCACCAAGTTGGTGCAGACCGTGGATTGCAACCGCACTGCCACGGAAGGAGCGGGCACGGTAGAAACGCGCATCTCCCGGCTGCGAAGACCCTGCTCTCTCTTGCTCGCAAACTTCCCCCCCCCAGGCACGCAAGTTCCCGATGCCCTGCGGTCAGCTTTGGAGAAGCTTCGCCCTGCCAACTACCCGCGGATGGACGAGCATCATGCGGGATGGTATCCGTCCTTGCTAGTTTTGTTGACAGCCTGGCTAGCGAGGGAATCCCCTGACCTTTCAAGACTTGCAGCTTTTCTTTGCGCACCTCGATTCGACGCTTGACATGCCTCCACCGGCTGCGACTCCGGCGGCAAGGTCTCCCCGAGAGTCCCCCATTGTGGATCTCACGGGCACTGACGACCGGGCGCCCTCAGCCTCGCCGATGCCGACAAGTGAATTTCAGTCACTGGACGTGACGGTTCTGGTAAACCGCAAAGTAGGTCGCGCTCCTGACAGTGTGCCTCCGGTGTTGAACGGGTTTCTCACCTGGCTCAATACGGCAGACGACAAAAAAGTAGGGGGGCTTGCCGGTGCCTTTCATTTAGCCAGGCAGTTGGCGGGGAGCGATGTGCCCAGCTTCCCACATGATTCACTGCGGCGACAGTGGGAGCGCCTTCGGGCCTCCTTGCCGTTGAGGGCTGCCGTCACGCAAGCGGTCGCAGACTTCGTCCAGACCCACCCATAGGGTGACCCCTCGGTCCCGACAGCCGGTCAGCATCCGGCAATGCAGGCGCAGAAATCCGATCACTCCACACGCAGTTTAGTTTCTGGGGGGCGGGCTCATTCTGACCCAACACAGTTTTTTGTGGGCTGCAATGTCCAATGGACTCCTGTCTCAGACCCGCCTTCCCAACCCATGTGTGTGAGACTGCTAGCCGGCTTTCTGCACTCCCATTGTAACGATGACCTTTGCACCGTGCTGGAGGAGTATGTCCAGGCGGAAGTTTCCTTTGCTAACCTGGGGGTTCGCAAAGAGGCTCGGGCGTTGGTAGAGCAAGGAGGTAGACTCATGAGGGGGGGGCTGAAGAGTTTAGTGGCAAAAGTCCTACAGACAGCCCTGTACCCCTTTCAGCGGGGGGAAGGGAGGTTCAACGCATCGCTCTGCCCCGGACGCGTCCGCCGCGCCCGCGCCTCGTGGAAGTGGGGCGGCGGCGGCGCCTGCCGCCCCCGCCCCTGAACCCGCGAGTGGCTCCGATGACGGAGACCGACGCCGGCACAAACAGTCTCGCTCAGAGACGAGAGAACGTCTCAATCCTCTTCCCGGGAGCACCGGCCCCGCCGGCATGGCGGGCCGCGCCGGTCCAGGTCCCGGTCCCCACCATCACGGTGGCCACGGTACGTGGATTCCTACTATGGAGATCAGTACCTGCGCGACCCCCTGACTTCCCCCACACGGCCGTCCTTTCCCTACGGGGCAACCTATGGGTACCTGCCGGCACACAGTGGTGCGGCCACCCCCGCCCCCGCGTATCCGTCACTCCCCCCGGCGTTGGGACATAGCCTGCTCCCTTCACCGGAAAACGGGCAACCACGTACCCAAGTCCATTCAACACCCCACAATCGTGACCTCGGACACGGTTGACCAATTTTTCCGTCCCCAAGAACCGCCGGGTTCCCTGCGACCTGCGGCGGAGTGTCTGCTACAATTACCCTCTGAGGTACGCAATCAGCAGTGGGGGTATGTGCTCGACCAACACCAGCTGGTAGAACACGCGGCGCTCCCCCTCCCTTTGGCCTCACTGGTGCCAGCACCGGGGGCTTTGACCAATGTCACTCTTTTTCGCACGCGCTTTGATTACACTGGTTTATGTGCGCAATGGAGCTCACAATGTGTGGTGTATCAACTGTTTGGTCAAGCGGTGGCGCGTCTGCAAAATCGTTTTGTGCGAGAGAGGGCTTTCCCGTTGGAAGAAGGGAGGGTGTACTACCTCCCCTCTGAGGTTTTTTCTAGGGCTAAACCCGGCCTGGCACCAGTTACCACGGGGTCTCTCACCCTTCTGTTGACGGTTCTTACCCCGGTTCCTTAGGCGTCACAAGTTGCCCACCCTCTAGGACCCCGTATACACGCGATTTGACAATATTCTACATTTCAACTTTGAGTATGTTATTTGACGTATGTGACCAAAGTTGTTGGCAGAGCTGTGTGACACCCGTTGAAATACGTATTGATGTGTTAGCCTTGTGTATCCCCGTCTTCTAGTGTGTTTTATTTGACGTTTTTCTGAAGCTGGCCGAAATTTCGGCCAGGTTTTGGGTAACATTGCAAACAACTATGTGTATATGCAGCTTTTGACCCTTCTGGCCGAAATTTCGGCCAGCTTTTTGGTTTCCTGGTGAATAGGCATAGTTATTTCAGTTTTCTTAGGGCTGGCCGAAATTTCGGCCAGCTTTTTGGTCTGTTCACTATTCAAGCACTTATATTCCGGTTTTTGGGCGGGCTGGCCGAAATTTCGGCCAGCTTTTCCTATTTTTGAACATTTAAGCAATTATTTCCCCTTTGAACACACCTGGCCGAAATTTCGGCCAGCTTGCAATTGTCGTTGTTCATGAGTATTACACCATACACTCCTACATAACTGTTTTCTTGTCTCAGCATTAATGTCTTCTGCTATTACTGTCAATGTTGTACATGCTGCAGTTACTGGTGCTTTTGCTACTACAGCCAAAGGGCTGTTGCGAAATGCATTACGTGGTGGGACTCTGCAAAAGCTTTTGCAATTCTGCCTTTTGTTGCGGAAGAATCGCAGGAGCCGGCACTCCCTGACACAGTTGAAGGCCGCCGCCACTGAGAAGAAGCCCCCACGATGGTACATGACATTTTTGTCACAGTTCCATGCCCTATACTGCCTGCTGCGCCGTATGGCCCTCCCATACTCTAACTTTGGGTCTGGTTACAACTGGGGTATTATGTCCTGCCGCCAACGCCATAAGGTAGGAGTCCTTGGTCAGTGTAACACTAAGCAGGAGTCCATTCACCATCGTGCTGGACTAGCAGCACACAACTTGTGGAACACCATGCACCGTAGGCAAGTTTGTATATGGTTTGATAACCTGAGGCATTACAAGTCGGGAGCTGATCCCCATTCACCCGACTTAACCCTAAACTGTACAACTGTTGCTGTTTTGCACACTACTGCCCTACCTGCATACCGGGGTCTGCCGGAGCTGGCCGAAATTGAGGCCAGGGTACCAAAGGTTGCTGATGACATCTTTCGCTCACATAGAGCATTGTTTGATCGTATTGATGTTGCCAACCAAGGTATTCAGAGAGTTTGGGTTCGTGCTCCTTTGGATATTGCCAGAAAGAATGTTCGTTCCCTCAACTGGAGACCCTTTTTCCTGTCTGAGCTCCGCTCCGGCACACACAAAGAGCTTTTGCAACTCGTGGTTGATTTGTCATGTGTGGAACACTGCACCAGACACTGTGTTCCGCTGCTTGTGGACATGAAAAAACACTCTGCCCTACTTAAGCTGTTTTATGGTGCTGCTTATGTTCCCTGGAATGTACCACAATTACTGTTGGGTTTTCCTTTGGTGTACGGAGGTGTAGTCCCTGTTCCCAGTATCATTAGTTCACTGCCCTTTGCTGCTTGTGTCATTGAGGTGCCCCGCCTCTATACAGCTGGTTTGCATAACCTGGTTGCGCAGCTGCTTTTGTCCGGTGTGCCTGTGTTCATTGCGGGTGAGTCTGCTGATGTGAAAGCCACTGTTGCTGCTTTGAAGGCCACTGTGGCTGAGGATATGTATCAGTGTGATGTTGCACTTTACAATTTGTCAAGCAAGACCCCGCTGTACACTTCTACGTCCCATCTGGTTTCCATTTGTTCTGCCACTGCCTTTGATAACAGGCTGCCCCGTTACGTGGCTTTTACTGAAGGACCCATGTCGTCTGTGATGCCTTTTGAAATATTGTCATTTCTTTTGAGCCTGGTTCCGGTCCCAGAACGGGCAGGCAACTGGTTTTTGCTGGGGACTCTGTCTGTGTATTTTGCAAGCATGATGTCTACCAGGTTTTCCAAGGACTGTAATGTTGTGTGTGCCCTTTTGGGTGAGGAGACTGTTGTGCCCAATGACTTTGTTCAGCTCATCAGAGCAGGTATCACCAACGCCGACACGTGCCCCCCCAAGTCATGGGAGGATGTGTACCACGACTTGGGGGCAAGTTTTCCTGTGGATTGTTCTGCGGTTAGGTATGTAGATGAGGATCCTGAGGAGCACGATGGGGAGGCAGAGTCGCAACAAGAGACACACACTCCAAAGAAGAAACCCAAAACTGCCCCTGCCCCCTCACCCAGTGGCACGCAGTGCGCTCAGGCCACCCCAGCTTCCTCCTCAGGCACTGTTGCCCCTACTGGCAAAGGTATGAATACTTTTGTGAATCATTTTTCACCATCCCAGGGTGGAAACACACAGTCACAGAACTCTGCCACTGCCAAGTCTGGTGCCGCAGCCCCTGCCAAGCAGCCTGCTAACACAGGTGCTAAGAAGCCCCGTGCATCTGGTCTGCGCAAGCGCTAATGCCAGTCCTGCTGCTTATATTGCCTGTCAGCATGAAGTCTGGCCGAAATTTCGGCCAGCATGCAGTCCTCAGCGTCTTCAGCCTTTTATTATTGTGTTTCCCCATAGGCACTGCAAAAGTCTGCTTTGATTCGTCAGGTGGCAAGTATTTGCTTGTAATTGAGTACATTATGTTGCACACCCTGTTCAAATGTCACTGCTCCTGTGTTCCCTGCTCGTGTCTACTGTCTTAGGTACCCATTTCAGTGATCATATTCGGAGTTTCGATGGACCTGGCCGAAATTTCGGCCAGCTTAGGCCTGTTTGTCAAATAGGACCATGTGTTTGGACATTTTTCGAAGAGGTGGCCGAAATTTCGGCCAGGTTGGTTAAAATAGGAAATACAAGTACATGCTTTGGGATAGTTTTCTGTGTGCTTCAATGAAAGGTATGTTTGGGGTTCCCTCATCTGTGGTGTATAGGGGGGTTCTGTGATCAACCTCGAACAAAGGGGAGAGAAAAATAGGCAGCCCCCCCCCCCCCCCACACACTGGAATGCAGTGGTCTAAATGTAAAACAACAGTATATTTCGGTGATTGAATGTCTTTATTTTGAAAATCTGTGTGTTTCCAGAAATGCAAATAATGGCATATATTTGAAATACACACCTTGTTTTTGCATGTTGCCACCAGGGGGGTTTGGGTACCCAAAAAATAACACCCCTTTTCACATACTTTCCCCCTCATTACAACATGGACTTCCGTGGGCCATAGCGCCAGGTGGGGGGTGGGCAACTTGTGACGCCTAAGGGTTACCCTTAGACGCCTTTTGCAAAAGTTAGGTGGCCCGGTGCACGCGTCTCTACGCCAGTTGCAGATGGCCTTGTCTTCCTTGCAGACATTAGAAAACGATTCTCAACGGGAGTCTCCGGTCCCCGCGGCCATGCCGGCTGGGTTTGACTTGATCACACTAAATGTGGAGCACACCGTCAACACCAAAGTGGTGGCTTTACGGCAGTTACTTCAGTGGACTGCATACCCGGCGGTGGTTCTTTTGCAAGAAACAGCCTCGTTTTGTTCTTCAGTGTCTGTATTCGCACACCTTTACAAAGGTCCCCTCTTCTTCTGCTGGGGTGGCCATCCTGTTGCGTCGTGATTCCCACCTTCACGTCGGCGATTTCATGCACCAACCGGAGGGCAAAGCCATCGTATTAGAACTTGTCTACAATGGCGTGCCGATGCAAGTCGTCAATGTGTATATGTCTGCCAAAGGCACGGCCAAGGAGTACTGTCCATTACTGCACTGGCTGCGTGCTCATGTCAATCCAGACTCACAGTTGGCCCTCATGGGGGGGGATTTCCAATACAACCAGGGGTGGTCGGCAGATTGTGTGTTAGTAAACACCGAGATCACCCCGGTATTGTTTGAGTTTGTAACTAATATGGCTCTGCTTCCGTTCACCCATGGCATGTGTGGTCCCACATGGATGAGTGCGCAGGGTTTCGTGGGTGCTTTGGACTTTTTTCTTAGCCGTTGTGTCTCTCCAGAGGTCGGCACTGTTTGTGTAGAGAATGAATCTGTCTTTGCGCCAGACCACTATCCGGTGCGACTTAGCTTGCGCACCCTCCTGGCACTGGTGCCGCCCGGGAATCCCGCCTCCAGGGCGCGATTTCGCCTGGGCACGGGAGTATGCAAAGGGCAACAGGAGACTTTCGCGGATAGTTGCGCTGGCCTCCGTTCCCTCCCTCCGGCTGCCACGTCTGTGTCATATCAGCATTTTGTCAGTGTCCTCACCACGGCTGCGGAGTCGGTTTTGGGACCACCGGGCACCCCCGGACACCGTCCCTGGCCTGCTGTTTGCGGCAGCGCGGGTCCTGCATGCGTTGCTCAAAGCGCACCGCCGCTGGTGGCTGACCGCACCCTTGGTCCGGAAAGTGGTTGCCGCCCGAAAAGCGGTCCGGCAAGCGTGGGAAGTGGTGGGACTGGAGCGGTCCCTGGAAGATGTCCCATTGGCCCGGCCTAGGGGGGTTAACGGTCCCGCCAAGTCAGACTACCGTCGGCTCTTGCAAAACCCCTACACGGCGCGCATTGAGCCCACCTATGTCATTGGCCGGCTGGTCCCCCCGGAAGTTCAAGCTGCAGTGGGTCTCGATCAGTTCCGCGCCCGTCACTTACGCCCCGTTCTGCGCTGTACTCAAGAGAAGCTTTGCGCTATGGTACCATGGAGCGTGGGTGTCACCGTCGACTCTGTCAAAACTGTGTTGCGTAAAGCGCGGAAGTCCACGCCTTTCCACGATCTCATCGAATACTGCATGATTGAGTGGTTGCGTCCCTAGTGACCTAAATTAAACCCAATATAGTTAATATTTGGCCAAAAATTAACACGTTAATCTCAAGTTTCAATTTTTTTTAGGGGTGTTAGGGGGTTTGCCTTGAAAATTATGACCCCCACGGGTTGCCTTACGGGCTTGGGTGTCATTTTCCCCCGGGGGTTGGTGGGGGGGTCCTACCCATGTGGTTGTTTCAAAATGATAAAATGGTTATCGGCTTTAATTTTTGTTCTTAATTTTTGGATTAGTATTTGAAAAGTTAGAAATTAATGAGTCGCCAGCAAAAATATTGATCTCACAAATGTTAACCCTATTCTCCAAATATTAACCCCCCCTAAAAATGCACAACAACAAGCCAAACATGCTAGGGGGCATGCATAATTGTTGTGCCTTACCAAAATGGATATCCCCCCTTCCTCTTTTTCTGCACACACACACACACACACACACATACACACACACACACACACACACACAATGATATTGCCACCCCCACACACCCAACCTCTTCCACACACATCCCTCCTTGCTCCTTCCTCTCTCCTCCCGTTGCCCTTGCGCCTAAGGTTTAGGAGGGTATGCCCTTTCTTTTTGCAGGTTGTGTTTTTGAAGAAAATATTTGGTTGAACATTGAGCACGGAGAAAAAGGTTGTAGGTATGTGTGTGTGTGTGCATGTATGTGTGTCCATTGTGGCTAGTTTCTAGGTTGTAGAATGCCCCAAAGGAGATAAAAGGGCTAGTTCACGTTTCATTGGCAATGCCACCCTCCCCCCCCCCCCTTGTTATTGTGGTGTGTGATGTTTGGGGCTATGGGGTCTAGGGTTATGGTTCTTAGGGCTGTGGTGTGTGGGTGTGTGGGTTCGTGGGGCTGTGGTGTGTGGGCCTATGGTACGTCTCGGTGTGGTTTCTAGGGCTGTGGTGTGTAGGGTGTGATGTTTGGGGCTGTGGTGTGTGGGGGAGTGGTTTCTAGGATTCTGGTGTGTGGGGCTGAGGTTTCTTGGGTTGTGGTCTATGGGGCTGTGGTGTGGGGTTGTGGTGTGTACGGCTGTGGTATATGGGTGTGTGGTGGACATGTTTGGGGTTGGGTGGCAAGTGCTGTGGTGTGTGGGGCTGTTGCATGGGGGGGGGGGGGTGCTGTGGGGGTGCATTGCAGCCCTCTGGTGGGTTGTGGTGCATTGTGGGTGCAAAAAACAATGCAGGAGGGACGGGGGGGCATAATTAATTTTTGGGATGACTTTTTAATTTCTGGTAAGTTAATATTATCGATTAATTTTTGATATGTGGAACGCCGGTCCAAAGATTAAATATTACCCTCCAGAATTTAACACCAACAGCCTAAAAATTAAAAAGGAAAACAATGGGGGCAATGCGGGGCTTTGGTGTGTGCGCTTGTGGTGTGTGGGCCCTTGGGGTGTCCGGCTAGGGTTTGTGGGGTTTTGGGGTGTGGCAATGTAGTGTACAGGGCTGGGGTGTGTGGGGTTGTGGCGTGTGGGGTTGTGGTGTGTGGGGCTGTGGGGTGTGGGCCTGTGGGGTGTGGAGCTGCGTGGTGTGGGGCTGTGGGATGTAAGGCGGTGCGTTTGGGGCTGTGGTGCATGGGGCTGTGTGTGCGGTTTTGCTGTGTGGGGCAGTGGGGCATGGGGCTGTGGGGTGGGGTGTTGTGGTGTGTTGGGCTATGGTTTGTTGGGTTGTAGGGGGTGGGGGTGTGGTGTGCCGTGCTGTGACAACTTGGATTGTGGTGCTTGGGGCTGTGAGGTGTGGGGCTGTGGGTTGTTGGGCTGTGGGGTCATGGTATGCCCGGCACGGTGCCCTTTGGGGCTGCAATGCTTGGGGCTTTGGGGGGTGCTGCTTTGGGAGTTTGGGGTTTGTGGTGTGGAGCTGTGGGATGTTGGGGGTGTGCAGTCCGAAAAAAACACAAAAAACCAAAAGTTAATTTCCGACCCCCTGAACTAATTTCTAGAAATTAATATATCGCGCCAAAAAATAATTGATGTATTAGTTATTAATGGACGCAAGCGTTAATATTAATCTCGAAAAAATTAACGAAAGCCACGCAAAAATTAACGTGAAAAAAAGTGCATAACGCACAACCACACACACCACGGGGCATGCGTACTTGTTGGGCCTCACCATTTTAGGCACCCAGGGGGACGCGACACTTCTAGGGGGGGGCTTCAGGGGTGTGGGGGGGTTGCATACTGCGGGGCTTAGACACAAATTTCATGGTGCTTTTGGGGGGGGGGACCACAGCCCCACACCCCAGAGCCCCAAACATCGCACCTCCACACACCATAGCCCTAAAACCCACACCCCCACACCCCACAACCCCACACACCACACCTCCACACACCACACCCCACCCCCACACACCACACCTCCACACACCACACCCCACCCCCACACACCACAATACCAAGAGGAGGGAGGGTGGCATTGCCGATGAAACCTGAAGCAGCTCCTTTATCTTCTTTGGGGCATTCTACAACCTGCAACCTACTCACAATGAACACACACACACACACACACACACACACATACACACACACACACAAGCATACCTACAACCTTTTTCTCTTTGGTCAATCTCCACTGCTCGATGTTGAATTTTTTCTGGCATAATGAAATGTGTAGAAACAAAGGGAATACCCTCTCAAACCTTAAGCGCAAGGGCAAGGGGAGGAGAGAGGAAGGAGCAAGGAGGGATGTGTGTGGGAGGGGTTGAATGTGTGGGGGGGTGCCGACCTCATTGTTTGTGTGTGTGTGTGTGCGTGCGTGTTTCTTCCCATTCCATACAAGAAAAGGTGCATTGATGTTGTATACTTTGTATGTAGAGCCCACCATGGGCCATCTAGAGGCGCCAATGAAGCGGTGCACCAGGGGGTGGTCATCCATAATGACTAGCTCACCGGGCACCCTAGGTGTTGCCCACTACAACCCCTTGCGGTCATCAATAGACTGCAACACCTAAAAAAAAAAAAACATGTGTTAATATTTGAGTGAATTCCTGGAGATTAATATTAAGTTAATTTTTTAGTCGGCGTTAATATTAACCGAAATCTAGATATTAATCTCGCGAAATTAATGCAAAAATTAAGGAACAACGAATGGGCCACAAACTTGCAAATTCTCGGCCCATATCGTTGCTATTGCGGCAACGTCCTTGTCCCCGCACACGGCCATCCCTATCACCCACAAGTACATGGGTGTGCGGCCCCGTACGCCGCGGATGAGGAGCCCAATGGAGAGTTGGGTCCAACTACCACCGGCGCACGGGTACGCATCCCCACGCACAATGAAGGTGAGGGGCCGAATGGGAATGGGCTTGAGGAACGGGAGGCCCGTTGCGGCCGTGTAGGCCGACCCCCCGCGGCTCACGTACTTCGACATGTACCGGAAGCCAAGCTTGGCATGAGTAGGCCGATGAGGTCCGGGGCCGGGAAGAGGAGGGAGGCATATTGCTTTACCGCCTCCTTTTGCTTGTCGCGAATTAGGGAGGGGTACCCAACCTCCGTGGCCTCGGACCATCGGGCCCGGGCCAAGGGAGATGAAGCCACCGACTCAATTTGCAACTTGCTCTGCAACATAACAGACGGTTTCTGACCCAGGTGTGTACAATCACGGGCAATTTTCTCAAAAATATGGTCTCCTGACCCCCCCCCCCCAACCCATACATCTCCAAAAAGCCCTTTTTAAGGGCTTTCCGAAAAGGTATAACATACCCCCCCCCCCTTTGGGGCACCATATTCCGACGACACTGGCAAAACCTCCGTTAGTTCCCCAGTTGCCCCCCCCCTCCCCCCCCACGAAAACAGACATATACATATACATATACATATACATATACATATTTATGCACAATGTTTTTCGAGTTCAGAACCTTTCCATGCTTTTGTCCCCCCGTACAGCTCTAATTTCTCTTGCAATGGCCCTCTCCCAACATGGTGACCTTCCGGACACAGCCGCTAACACCCACGGCCACTTTCAAACCCTCCTCCGCCGCCCGCACCAGCTGGAGGAGGCCACCTATACGGGGGGTGTGCCTGCGCAGGAGGTCGTGGAGTGGGTATACGATGAGGCCATCTGGGACTGTGTGGCCCGTGTTTGGATGGGCAAAGATGTGCTCCGACAATTGAGTTGGATCATGAGCAGCGGACATCTTTCTTGTTAGGGACACGGTCCCTTAAAGCCGCCGGCTGCTCCGTGCATCCAGTGGTGGTCATCGCGCGCTGACGGGTGGATATGTGCATTTTGCACTGCTGCATGGCACTCGGGCAGCCACAAATGTTCGACATCGAACAGCTCGCCAATGACGGTTTGCCCCCGGTGATCAAGTAACTCGTGCGGCCATCCAGGCCATGTTGCATGAACATCGCATTGACCTCTCGTCTCTTTGCAGCATGGCCGGACATGGCCTTGTTGTTGGCTGTGGCGCCAGATGAGCAGCTCCTGTTGTTGCTATGGCACAGTTGCTGCGGGACCTGTACCACACTTATCAAGTAGGACCACGCCCCCAGTACCGGGTTATAGCGGCTTCCTTCCGTGAGCATTGTGCGCCCGGGTGTGCGTCCCACTACCTCCTTTTTTTGGTGGAGTATGCAGACCACTTCTTGGAGGATACATGGCCTTTCGGCATGGCAAATGTTCTCCGACAACATCGTTGGGAGTCCGAAAATGTTCCCAAAGCAGGCCTTTAACAAGCACACTGCCCGGGGTGGTGGCAAGCAAAAGGCAACCCGGCATAGTGCCTGTGGACGCCCGGAGGCCTCTGTACATTTTCACATCCACTTGCACCATCAAGATGCTGTTTGCCATTTTCCTTGTGTTCCCAGGGCTTCCCCAGAGTCCGTACCCCATTCTCCAACCCCCTTCCGTACCTCACTTTTGTCCTCTGTTGTGTAACATGGCTGCACCTGTCAGCAGCGATTTGCTAGGCATGCTAACCACCCTATTGAGGGCAGCACAAAGCATGAAGGTAGTTGTGTGTGCATGCATGTGTGTGAATATGTGCATCGTGCATCGTGTGCACCGTGTCACGTGTGCATCATGGCATGCAAAGGCCGCGAGTGGCCTTTGCTTGGGGCTTGGGGCTAGCCGGGTCATTTGTGCATCATGGCATGCCATGGCCGCGAGTAGCCTTTTGCGGGCTCCAAGGGTTAGGGGCTAGGCGCAAAGCGAGTCACGTGTGCATCATGGCATATGATGGGCGAGTGGTCTTTGCTAGGGGCTGAGGGGTAGGGCCTAGGTGATTGCGCGTGGTGCAGGATTGAGGCAGTGCCCTCAGCTATGTGGTCCCCTGAGGGGTAAGCCAAAGACCCAGGAGCAGTACCAGCCGCTATGTCCTCCCCTGAGGGGTTAGCCAAACCCCCGAAGGCAGTGCCCTCCGCCAGCCCCCCCCCCCCCCGGGGTCATGGTGCGTTGTGCACAGTGGGTGCGTGCAAATTTTTCTTCTTCCGGCGACGTCCCAGTAACTTGTTCCGGCGACGTTGCGGCGGTGTTCAAGCGGCCACTAGAACACCGCCACAACATCGCCGGAAGAAATCATTGGAACGTCGCCAGAACAAGACTTTTAGGACTAGCCGACATCACCCTCCTTCAGGGGTTGGATGGTCGGTATCTGATTGACTGAATGCCCCCGCCATAGGCACTTTCAGCCCTTAGTCCCAATGTGTTGGGACCATCCTCCTTCATCTGTTCACAGGAGGGGATGTCGGAGGGGGATGCGCTGCGGCTCTGGCCACGCTAGCCCCGGACCTTTACCCCGCAGCCAAGCTCCCACCGACACCCACCACCTCCGTGCCGCCTTTGGCAGCCCCGCCACCACCCCCTGATCAACCCCCCAATCAACCTGCTCGGCCCGTGTGGGCCGCCGCAGCTCAACGGGCACTAGTGGCCGCCCCAGCACCGCCCCAGCCCGTCAACACCAACCCCAACACCAACACCAACAACGACACCAACAACAACAACAAGAACAAAGTGCAGGGGGATCGCCCCCCCGTTGCCCGTGCCCTCGCATGGGACGACGGGGAATGAAGGGGGGGCGGTAAATCGGGGTGTGGTGTTGAGCGAGGTCCAGGAGGCAAGGGGGAACTTGCAAAGCCTCCGAGGGAAGATTCAGAGGTGAAAGGCCAAATTGGGTCGTTGTCGCGAGATTGGGGATGTTTTGAGCGGCAGGTGCACGCGAAAAGGTTTTGGAGGGGAAGCACCGGCAAAGGGAGGCGCAAAGGGCGGTTGAGGTGTTGGAGGGGAAATTGGTGGGTATGGGCACAGGGGACGGTGGGGTGAAGTTAGAGGAAGTGGGGGACAACATCGTTCAGCTGGGGGTGGGGCTGGAGGGGGGCGCGGAGGGGAACCCTGTGGTTGCCGAGGAGGAAGAGGGGGGGGGTTAGAGTCTGAAGGGGGGGGGGGGGATGAATCTACCCTCTGGCATGTCACTGAGTGGATGCGCAAGAGGCTTGGTTCAAGCGTGGCAGCAAGAGCTACCACCTTCCCGTGGACAAGGGAGATGGTGGGTCCACCCCCCCCCCCCCCCGAACGCTTGCACGCTTGCATCCTAAAATCCCCCCACCGCACCATCTACGACCGTCGGTGGCTGTTGCAACGCTTCCTTTGGAAGCAGTTGCACACCAAGGCCCAGAGCCACTGCCGGTGGCGCCGGGAGGATGGGTATGCACCAAGAGCGACCCTAGTGACGTGGGTGACATGGCCAGAGTTGGGGCGCACAGCACCCCTCCCCAAAGACTGGTCTCCCAGTCACGCCCATGGGGGGAAATTCTATTGCCTTTGGCAAGGCACCTCAAAGAGGGGAGACGGGCGACCATTCGTGAGATGCCAAGGCCGGATTGCATAAGCAGGATGTGCCCTAGACCCCTTGGGAGCCCCCCCCCCCAAACCCAAATAGTGTGAAAAACACATGAAAAGGGCATTCGTCTATCAGCGTCCGCTGGCCTATGTACAAAGGTATAGGGGCGGGGAGGTGGGGCGAGTCGAGTTCAGGCGCCCGTGGCCTCCCCTATAGGCCCCCCGCCTGAGCCTGCACAGCGGCCAGGAGGGATGAGCCGAGGGAACTAGGTCTCTTCCGTGCTGGCCCTGCCGTGCTGCCGCCGTGGCGGCAGTGTGGACTGGGGTGGCGAAGGCGCTGAGGGCGCGTCCGCCACTGGGTCAGAGGAGCTTCCCCCCGCGGCGTCGGCCGCAGCGCAAGGGGTGGGGGGGGGGGCACGCGGAGCATGTCCGCTACTGACCTGGTGACCTTTGGCTGAGGCGGCCTCCGACCTCTGGGCAGGTATTGACGCCGTGGTACGGCGCGGCTACTCAAGGCCGCTGAGATGCAGCCGAAAACGTCGGGGAGCGACGCCGGCAGCTTGGTCGCCGGCGGAGGGGGGGGTCGCTCGTTTCGGGGGGGGGGGGGGGTGAGCCCCGCGGCGCAGGCGGCGCCTCTCTAGGGCCGGAGGAGACAGCGGCGCGTGCGGGCACCGGCCCGGGGTCGTCGTCCCCCCCTGCCGTTGGTGGGGGGGAGAACGGGTCAACGCCCCCCCCGCCTGCTTGCGTTGGCCCCTCATTTACCGAGCCCCCCTGGTTAGTCAGGAGAGCAGGTCACGCGCTTGGCGTTTCAAGGGCCTGGGGTCGTTAGGCTCCAATGCAGGGGAAGGGCGGTTGCCCAGCGTTCTGAGAGGGGCCGTGCACCGGCAAGACGCCGGGGTGCCCGAGTCTGGGAGGGCTCGGGAGGCCGGGCGGGCCCGCCCCAGCCAGGAGGACAGCGCGACCGCTCCTGCGCGCCGGTCCTCGGGGACAAGCACCTGGCGGCCTGGCGCGACCCGGGACGGCGCCCTCGGACAGCGCGGGCCCGCCGAGGGGTCGGTGTGCCCCTCGTGGCCCGCCCAGCACCAGCGGCCGATGCCCCATCCAAGGCTTTTGCACCTGGCGCACGATAGCGCCCCATGTTCCGGGTAGAGCGCGCCCCGAGTGCCACTGCCCTCCCTTGGCGGGCGGCTTCGCTGCGGAGCGGCAAGATGTCGCAAGCGCCCGTAACCCTGTTGACTGTGTCAGCCGCTGGGCGGGGCGGGGAGGGCACAATATGGTTATGGAGGCAAGCACTAAGGCTAGGGTCTACCCCTGTACGCTGTATTGAAGTTCTGATGGAGGCTGTCGGTAGCAGGGACAGCAGCAGTCTCCGCCTTGACTGTAGTTCTGGACTGCAGGTTGCTCCCTTTGCACTATCCAGTCTGTTTTTCATTTTTACATGAGCTGAGAGGACCAGTCGGAGGCACCCCGCGACTACGGGTGCCCTTCTCATGCCGTGGGGGCGTCAGCAGCTCGCCAACGTGGAGAAGTGGTCAGGGACGACAACGACCAGACCGGCCGACTGGCATATCATGACGCGGAGGAGACCAGGACGCCCCGCGGTGGGTCTGGTGACGACGACGGTGGGGTGACCGTGGGCCATGTCGATAGCGGCCTGCCTCAAGCAAAGCCCGCTGGAAGCATTCGGGGGCGAGAGCGGGGGTACGGAGGTGACAAGTACCAGGGGGAGCACGGTGCAGGTGTGCCCTATAGCCCCCTAGCAACGCTACAAGCCGGTGTGGCCCGCGTGGAAGGCCGGCCTGGGGATCGACCCTACGGTGATGGCGGTGAGGGACTCACTGGATCAGACGACAGCCCCGCCCCGACCAAGACCAGTCACGGCGACTGCTGGCAATGGCAGCGATGCAGCCCCGGCAGGAGCACACCAGAACTGGGTACAGAAGTGCCAGGTGACTTCCCCGCGGCGGCAAACGCCATCGCTTCCCGCGAAAAAGGCCAGCCAGGCGATGGAATCCATTGTGACGACGGTGAGAGGCTCGCCGGGTCTGGTCTCCCTCGGTCCCGGTCCAGTGGCGACGGCTGCTGGCAAGGGCGGGGGTGCAGCGGCGGCAGGAGAGCAGTGGAGTTGGGTATGCAGGACTGTGGTGAGCTCTACCAGCGGCCCGGGGGGGGGGGGGGGGGGGTTCTTCTTTGCGGCAGGCAACGAGTGCGATCCTTGGAGGCCCGACGATCAGTTCGACATGGAGTGACGAGACGCTGAGCCCAGGCGACTCCTACGACTGCCCCAATGTTGATGTTCGGGGGGGGGCAGTTCCAGGAACCAAGGGTCGGGGTCCCCAGGAGCCACCGAAACAATCACAACGGTGGGCATTCCGCCGAGGCCGGGGGGCCCTGGCCTAAGGGGATTGGTGCTGCTTCCCTTCCGGCGGATGCTGCGGAGGCGGAAGTGGGGGTCAGCACTTGGATCGCCGGTGTTTCCCGCCAAGCAGGCCGACCGGGTGATGGAATCCACTGTGACGACAGTGCGAGGCTCACTAGGTCTGGGCCCCTCGATCCCAGTCCGGTGGCGACGGCTGCTGGCAAGGGCGGGGGTGCAGCGGCGGCAGGAGCGCAGCTGAGTTGGGTACGGAGGTGATTGATGGCCCGGCGACACACGCACAGGAGGCAGTGATGCACACTAACCGGGGGAATGGCCTACGCCCTTGCTCGCCAAGCGCAATGCGTGCCCGTCTGGGCGGGGTCCGGCAGCCCCGGAAGTGCAACAGCGGCAAAAGCGAGGTTTAGCTAGGCATGGAGGTGCCTGGTAGCCCCCCTGCTGCAGGGGAAAATGATTTTGGGAGAGAGGACTGTGCGAATTTAAAAGAGCTCGTAGAATGGTTGCAAGACCAAGAAGAGGGTTGGGACTCGGACACGGTGCTCGATGAGTGGGACAGTGTGAGGACAGGCGACGCCTTCACAAAGGTACACAAGACAGTGTTCTTCCCAGAAAGTGCGGACAATCGGCCACTGGACCCGGAAGGGCAATTGCTGGTATGGGATCGCCACGTCCTACTGCGCGACCTGCAAGGGGCCGTGCACCAGGTACCAGTACAGATGGACAGGGACTGCAGGCAGTTTGCAGCATGGTGTCCTAAACAGCTTGAGAACGTCATCTTCATTGCGGGGGCTACGGTGTTGGTGCGAAACGTGAGCCTGCGAGACCTTGGTGTCATACCTGGTATGCTGCTGGAGATGAGGGCCCGACTAACGGGGGGAGCTAGGGACTCACACCCGATGGCGGCGCTGGCCGTCTTCCGTGTGCAGAAGTACGAAACCTGGAGGGAGTACCTGGCGGGCTCGCCGACGACAGCCGGGGCATTGACACGCGCCATAGAAAAGATGATAGGCAGGTTTGCAGGCGACTTGCCCTCTCTGTTGACGAGCGTCAGCGTCAACTGCCCGTGGCTGGAGCTATAGCATATGTGGAAGTTGCTGGGATGTTTTGAGACGTATGCGGGCGCCCTGTTGGATTTCTCCGTGATGCGGTACGTGCAGGTTCGCCGCGAGGAGTACCATTATCGTGAGGACTGGGATGCGTTGCAGGAGGCCCGCAGAGAATATGACGAGGTCGAGCATCAGGTCAGATTGGAAGGAGCGAACAAAAAAGATCAAGATGAGCACCTGCGGGAGCTTGACAGTAGTGACGAGGAGGAAAGCCCGTACGAGGTCCTGAACCTGGAGAACGTGCGCAAAATCAGAAAGCGACCGGGTGCGCCCAAATGGACGGTAAGACTCAGCAACGCCCTTCGAGACTACCTGCAGCAGCCGGAAAGAGCAGAGGAGCATAACGTGGCGACTGCCATATGGGAAGTCATGCGGAAGATGGATCGCCAAGGGAGTGCCTACTTGAAGGAAGAATGGAAGAAAAAGCACAGGAAAAAAAAGAAGAAGCGTCGCAGGGAGTGCAAGAAGGCGAAGAAGGCGGGCCACAAGAGCAAGAAAGGCAAGGGGCGCAAGTCGAGGGATACTGACTCCTCCAGCGGAAGTTCCAGCGAGTCCAGCACCGGCTCGGACAGTTCGTCGTCCTCCCAGTCAAGTGGCAAAAGTGGACGCCAGAAGGCCACACAACCAGCGAGCGCCGGACGCAACGGAAAGGTGGAAATACGGGTCGTGGACGGACGGCGAGAGTTTTGGTCCAAGAAAAGCCAGCGATGGATCGATTGTACCAACCCGCCAGAAGTGCCATGCCCCAAGTGTGGGCAACGGCACTGGTACCACGAGGCCGAGGCCTTTGGCTGTTGGGCCTGACTACGGGAGCATGGGGGGGGCGCGTTGGAGGAGGTGGACAGAGGGGGTCGGGCGCTCCGCGATGCCGTGCAGCAGTACCCGGATGCCATCGAGTTAGAGCCTGGACACTCTCGGCTGTCGGCGGCGGCACATGCCCTGGAAGAGAGCACCAGGAGGGGATACGCGGCAGCCCTCCGGCGGCTGCGGAAACGAAGTCGGGAGCAGTTTGGAGCGAACCCACGCCAAGTTCTGGAGTTGGAGATCAAGGAAATGGTGGCAAGTGAGAACGCGGAGGGGGACCTCAAAAAGTTATTGTCCGCCTGCAGGCAGTTGGATAAGTTACGGCTTCATCCCAGGATTGTGGAAACCGGGGACTGGCAGGTGGTCAAGTGGTTGGCCAAGAGGCGGGTACGTGGCGAGTCAGCCCTGGTACGCTGGGCGCCGATGGAATTGTTCGTCTGGCTGGCGGAGCAGATTGTGGACCTGGCAAGCGCCGAAATCGTGGCGTTGGCTTGCATCAGCGTGGCGTGCCTGCTTCGAGTGGGAGAGGCGGCCACGGTGCGCACCAGTACGCGTGGAGACGTCCGGTTCAACGGCGAAAAAGGACGGCCAGGCATCTGGGATGTGGAGGTCGGTCCGTGGACGAAATGGTGGGTACTGTTCCTCTGGGAAATCCGACAACTCAAGCACGGCCGTGCCGACTTGCCCTTTTCCTTCCAGGACGCGACAGAGTTATAGGCGGGATGGAAAAAGATTGTTGGAGGGTCGGATTTCGAAGGGTACAGGTGGCACGCCCTGTGTAGGTGTGGAGCGGCGGTCCTGTGGTTCTGGGGCACCCGCATCCAGACGGTCATGCTCGCGGGGGGGTGGGTCACCCCCAGCGTCGCCAAGGATTACTGCCACCCAACGCACGCGTGGTCCTGCGAGAGAAGGATGCACCTCCCGGTTCCGGTGGACTGGGTGGGGGGGGGGGGGCAGGCGGCGCGTTCCAGTACAGGTCAGAAGAACGACCTGTGGACAGTCTGTGGGCGCGATGGATCAGAGCAGATCTGCGAGACGCTGCACCTCAGCGATGCCCTGGGACCCAGGCGAGTGCGGTCGGCTCAAAGAGACGGAAAAGAAGCAAATCCCTGGAGCCCACGAGTGCCACGCGCGCAGAATACGACAGTGAGTCCAGCAGCGAAGGAGAATACCGGTTCATGGAGTGTGACCGGTGACGTGTTGGAGGGCTTCGGCAGGCAAGTGGAAAGGCTGATGCGACTGTCGGATGTCCCGCGTAGGCAAGAAGGCCTTATGGCAAGAGGGCTGATGGCGCTGGGAAGGCTGGCGGCTACTATTGACCCGCGCAGGGGGTTGGCAAGGCTAACGCAGGCCCTGGAGACCATCTCGGAGGAAGGCCTCAGTCAGGCGTCGGAGGAGTCATACTATGATGATGAAGAGCTGGAGCCGGTGAGCCTGCAGCTTGCAAGGCGGGGGGTCGGAGAAGTGGGAAAGGTTAAGATGGCGGATACCATATGGCGGCGTTGCGTGCCGAAGGACCTGCTGCGTACGTACCAGGCATGGGACAAGAAGTATGCCAGTGGTATACCAATGGTGGACAGCCCAGCCGTGGGTGACATGCTTAGCTCTATTCGCGAAGCGGGACCTTTGAAAAAGTGCAGCGAAGCCCGAGGTACCAGCAAAGCGAGGGTCATTCCCAAAAACTCGCAGAAGTGTGCACTCATTTTTGCGTGTGTTGGTTTGAACGACGCAGACTGGCGTAAGCCGCCCAAATTCCGTTTACCGCAGGTGGAGCAGGTGACTCGCCTGATGGCGGACGCAGGACATAAGGCTTTTCTGGGGAAAATAGATCTGAGCAATTTTTTTTGTTCTATTCGCATGCCGTACAGGTGGTGTCGGGTTTTCCGTGTGAACACGCCCCAGGGCTGTTTCCGCTGGCTTACCCTGCCCTTTGGGTGGAAATACTCGCCAGTGCTTTGCCAGAGACTTGTATCCGCGCTAGTCAGGAGGGCCCTGCGTGACTTACGGGCGAGGGGAGTCACTTACCTGGACGATGTCCTGGTGTCTGCGGTGGGTAGGTGCCGTCTGCGCGTTGCTGCGCGCCGCGTGAGCCGTGTTTTGGGCCGGGCAGGGTTCCTGATTAGCCCTAAGAGTGTGATTGAACCTGTCCTTACCTTGGATTTTATTGGGAAGCAGTTTTCTGCTGCAACCATGACTGTGGAGAATAAGCCCGGGGTTATTGGTGGGGTTGTGGCACTCTAGCTTTTGGGCGTTGTCCAGAACAGGCTGAGCGCGCGGTTGGCTGCGCGACTGTTAGGCAAGCTTGAGTGGGCTGTAAGGCCCAATGCTGGGCTGGCCCCATTTCTTGCGGGGGGCCACTGTTGGAAGTTGAGCGATTTTTGTGATTTTAGAAAGGGCATGCGTAGGGCGCTGATGACAGCCATTGCCTTTGCCCTGACCCCGCAGTGCTTTGCGCCTTGGCCCTGGTTGCCTCAGCTGCCTGCGGCAGAGTGTGTCTTTTTCACTGATGCCGCCGAGAGAAGTACAAAGGGCAGGTACAGGATTGGGATTGTGAGGGAGGGCAGGCGACGGCTCAGCCGTAAGGCGCCCTAGTGGATCACTACTTTACAGCAGGCAGAACTGTATGCTGCAGTTTATGCGCTGCGCTTGGGTTGCTATATGCGCTTGCCTTATGTTGTAGTTGCCACAGACAGCGACGTTGGTAGGGCGCAGATATTAGGCATGCGTGGGGGTGTTTTTTTGCGCAGCCAGCAGAGACTACTTCGACAGTTGTTCTGGCTCAGGAGCTGGAATGATCGCCCTATGGGCGTTTTCAGGGTAAGCACGGATTTGAATCCTGCAGACCCGCCTAGTAGGCTGGGATCCTTTCACACGTACAGTGATGTTACTGACAGTGTTAAGCGCCGGCAGGCAGCTTGGAAAGGTGAGCCGAATCGCTTTATTTGTCTAGATTTTCTCCCGAGGTTTGCATGGCGTCTGCGATGATCCTCGCATTCGCTCGTATAAGGGTTGGCAGCTTAGTCTGCATGTGGAATGCAATGCCTGTTCGACCTGTGCTTGCATGTGTGCTGCATTTGACTGCCCTGCGACCGACAGCCGGTTTGAACCCCTGAACGCTGTATTGAAGTTCTGATGGAGGCTATCGGTAGCAGGGACAGCAGCAGTCTCCGCCTTGACTGTAGTTCTGGACTGCAGCTTGCTCCCTTTGCACTGTCCAGTCTGTTTTTCATTTTTACATGAGCAGACAGGCCCACCCGCCCACCCGGAGATTTTGTCTTTTCCGTGCGTACACTGGCACAGAGCGTCGCACCCAGGCAGTCTGGGATCTTTGACGTTGGCAGCTTAGTCTGCATGTGGAATGCAATGCCTGTTCGACCTGTGCTTGCATGTGTGCTGCATTTGACTGCCCTGCGACCGACAGCCGGTTTGAACATCCAGTGGCCAGGTCGGGTTTGGGGGACGGTGGGGGATCGCGAAAAGCGGCTCGAGGTGTGGAACGGGGACCTGGTGGGTGGATAGGGCGTCCTACCGCCATGAGTGTGCAGCTGCAGCACGTCCCGCGGGGACAAGGCTCGCGCGCCACCCACGAGCGCCGCGAGAGGCCCATCCGCGGCGGCAACCACCGAGGGGCGGAACGCCGGAGGCTGCGTGGGCAGGCGATGCCCCAAGCCGGAGCCGCGACCGCACCGATGCTCTGCGAAGACGGAGACGGGGATGGAGGGGCAGCCCCGGAAGCGGCCACGGCAGGGCCAGTGGGCCCCGGGGCTAGTCGGCCCCAGGCCAGAAACGCAGGGTGACGGTGGCCACACCCGCTGGCCCGGCACCCCGCGCCCCCGCCAACGCCTAATCTAGCACCAGGATGGCCCCGACCAGCCGCAGCGTGTGGGCAGGTGGAGGCGGAGGCTACGCAGCCGACAGGTCGTCACCCTCGGACGACTTGTCGGAGCTGCTCAGCCTAGCGAGCGATTAAGCTGCGATATATACTTTTCATGACAGGATCCTGGGAAGGCGGGCAGAGAGAGGGGACCCTTTGTGCTATACTTTGCTCCTGCTCCTGCATGCGCGTGCCCATGACCGTGCTATGCCGCCGTGGCCTGTTGTACATCATGGCGCTCAGGCAACGCTGTGGACACTCTATCCACTCCTGAGTTATCCACCCCCTCTGGCCCGTCAAAAGAGACATGGGCTGGAAATGCTTTGCCAGAGGCTGTGGGATTTGAAATCAGGACCATGAAGTATGTGGAGGTTTCCTACTTGCATACTGTCGATAGCGGCCCGATGGCTGCATCCAGCTGTGTCTAGAAGAAAATAATATCTGTACAGCCGGTTCCAGATGTACCAGCACATGCATGCTTATCCTGCTCATTTCTACACCTGTGACTATTCTGTTGCAGAGCTGGTTGTAATAGTATGCCTGCCAGCAATGGCCCACCAGATTACCCTGCAATGAAAGTGGACGAATTGAAGAAACTCCTAAAGCAGCATGGCCTTCCTGTGTCTGGTGGAAAGGACGCCCTTGTACAGCGCCTGCAACAGGCGGTAGCAGCTCCCAAAGGTACAGCTGGTAAAGCAAAGGCGAACTTGGAAACAGACACAGTGAACTCCGGCAAGGGCAAGTCTGGAAAGCGTAAAGTTGAGACTGGAGATTCACTAGGGGATGCCAGCCCTAAGAAGGCCAAGAAGGAAGCTTTGGAGGCACTGCCGACAGAGCCCGAAGGCATTGCTTCTGCAAAGGTACAGAAGGGGAACAATAAGAAGCTTTCAAACACAGAAGGTGGTGAGGCAGATGCACCAGCAGGCAAGGCGGCTACAGTGACAGAGGAAGCTATATTGGCTGGAACGGTATGCAGTTGCCCCAACTTGCATGTGTACATCAATGCAGGCAGATCAAACACGAAGCCTGAAGATAGAGCAACCAATGCGGCAGCAGGCAGGGTATTTCAGCACAAGCAGTGGTGGAGAGAACAGACAAGACCACAGCATACCATTTTATTACATCCAGCCCATATAGTCCGGTAAGGTGGAGTAAGATATAACTGTGCACATGCGGTTAGCGCAAGTGCGTCTCATCCATTGAAGGATCGTCCACCGAAGCAGAGTCAACACATACTTCCACGGTGCGGCTGTTTCAGTACAAATGACTCTCCATATACAAGTTTTTGTGTCATGACAAACAGAAAGGCATGTGGTATGCGGATTGCTTTGGGTTTCAACACATGCTGGATGTTTTGGGATGGCCAGTCTTGGAATGCAATCTGCCATCCCCCTCCCCTCCCACCCCACCCCACTCTTTCATTATGCCTCCACCTTCCGCCAACACAAACGCAGGAAACCCAGCAGAGGTAGCCAGCAGCGACAGGGGTGGGGCAAGGCGCAGGACTCGTTCCTCCCGCCACCCCACCGCAGCCGTCTTGGTGAGGGTAGGTCGTACCTAACCCACACCCAAAGCCGGCTGTGTTGCTGACCCATGACGCCCTATGTGTACTCTTGCTGGACACTTGGTGGAACTTTGGTCACGAGTCCAAAAAACCATCATTGTTGACTGTCACCCGGAACAAGGCGTTCGAGTTTTTGTCGTCACCTGGGCCAGGGTACAAATATTCTCATCGGTCACAGGCTTGAACACCAACTTGGACAAATTAGGCATCCTACTCAAGGGTGGTTGGGAGCCGGTCCGCAAAGTAGATCTTTTTGCGCACACGTCTCGATTGTTGAGAAATACAAATATCCCGGTAAGAATTGGGGGGCCACAACGGCACAAGAGGTGTATGGGCCAACGCTATGCCAAGCTACAAGTCGAGCCTTTTCTATGCAATCTTAGTCCCTGTCACCTTAAGAGAGAGTGGAACTGCTTCAAGCATGGATCCTCCTTTGCTAGTTTATCCGAGATGTGTCATTTCTCCTCCGCAAAATGTCATTTCAGCAATAAAGACTATCTATCACATTGCTTAAAAAATGAGCTGCCAAGGCATTACCCAGACATGCTATCACACCCACGACTCCAAGGCGGAACGTGCCTTGCTCCTCCCAAAATTTTCCTACTTTGGCCTTTCTCTACACTTTTTAGTCGATATGTTTCTGAAAACAGAAGTCATCCCCTCATGTGTGACCACACCATTGCAGCACTTTACCGTTGACTTGGGCATCGCAGTCACACTGCTCTCACTCATGCAGTTTTGTAAGAAACAAAGGTTCGGACTGAGTGAGCCTTACGTAACCGCACGCCTGCAGCTCACGACAACATACAGCCAACAAGACAGATATTCTTCCGGGCAGCCCACTATAACGCATGGTTGAATATCCTCCGTGATGATGTTTTGAATTTTGTTATTGACCACCTTGTACAAACCTTTGGAATGAACGGCAAGCCCGACATAAGGGTGATCACAGGGCACAAGCATCGGGGCTGTCTCCACCAGAGCAGTTCGCGCCAGATCCTTATCATGGGCCCCATGCGGCGTGCACACGGCAAAGGGATGTGGTGTTGCTGCCATACCCGCCCCAGGCATAACCATCGGACCCTTCGGCTCGTGACCCCGTAAGGGCTGTATCTCGGTCGACTGGTGTCCAACAGATGCCGGACGATTTTCAGCATATTGCCGGCCGGATGGAGGCAGATGTGCAATGTGCGCGGCGCACGGTCCATGTGATGTTGACGGATGCGGGACGTGTGCGCTACGTGCACGTTGTGGTGGGCGAGCCCGTTTACAGGAGACCGCCGCCCTTGCCACCCCACCCTACAAGAACACTGGGTAGGACAGGGTGGTGTGGCCCCTCCGATCACGGCACCCAGGACGCAAACATGGCGACAGGTGAGTCCCATGGGCTATGCAAGACCCTGGACTGGAGGGACGTTACAGCGTGCGCAATCGGGCCCTTGTGGACCGCTGCCACCCGGTGATCCCTCCCCGCCGAGGCTGCTATACCATTCTGCACACTCCAAGCCCCATGTTGTTACATGTGTCTTCCGCTGTCACACGCACTCTGCCTCCACGTAACCACGGATGATTAGGGCAGTACAATGATTGCAGACTTTTTCTTGACGTGACACATGCATATGGGGGACCAACCCGTTTGTCTTCTACCCATGGCAAATATCTATGGTGCCCACTGTCCTGCTGTTGCATGTACTATTACAACCTCGGGCACCTGGTTTGGCAGTGACCTCTTATGCGGCATCTCACTCATGCAATGCACACTAAAGCTAGCATGCATGTACTCATTGTGGGACACCACTTGCATACATGCACACATGTTCCCCGCAAGGACAGTCTCATCCTCGGACACGCTACTGCATTATGACACGTGCACACACACTAAGGACCTTTGTATGGATGCCACCCGCTACATCATGCACGCACGCACATCTTATGTGAGGTGTTGCCAGCACATGTGACTTGGGAGCACTGCGAATGATCAAATAGATGCTGGTTCCCTGAACAACGCACATATAACATCCACATAGAGCAATTGCCAATCGGTTGATTGGGAGCTCCCAAATGGGTCCGATCAAATGGGTCCGATCCATCTGCAAATTGTTGGCAATCAAGCCGGACGCGCAGTGGCAATCCGGAGATATCCAGATTGCGATTTGGAAAATAGTTTTGGATAATGACAAGTTTAGCAAAAATTGGCTAAAGGAGCAGGCGACAGAAAAATAGACAAAGGAGAAGAAGAAGGCCAAGATGAAGGTGCGAAATGGGGAAAAGAAGGCCAAATGGGCCGCACGTGGACCAAAAGATCGACAAGCATCCTTCTCCTCCAGTGAAAACACCTTAGGTTCAGCATCATGTAGCTGTGACTCCTCCTCCTCATGTACCTCATATTCTACTTTCAGTGAGTCATTCGATGAACGTGCCAAGAGTGGAGGCAAGAAGTATGTCCCTGCACATGATGTGAACAATGTGGAGTTCAAAATGATTGGAGGGCGACGCCACTTTAACACCAATGCAGGCAAATGGGTTGACTGCTCTATGCCACCGACTAGAGTGTGCAACAGGTGTGGGCAAAGGCATTGGTTATTCCAGAGACAGGAATTTCGGTGCTAGTGAAGCCGCGACTTCAGGCCGGAATAGACACCGGCTACTGAGGGTCCAGAGGCCCGAGGCGAAGAGGACGACTCCAATGATTTGCAGCCAACAATTGCTTATCAGTGGAACCCCCCCCCCCCCCCCACCGTGCAATCAAGTGTTCACAGAGAGTTTGTGGTCGGCGCTACATGCGGCTGGCAAAGACATAGGAGACTCCTAAATGTTCGCTATATGGAGGCCCGGAAGCAAGTACCCCTGCAAGCTACATGGATGGGCAAAATGGGATGTTGGAGGCCGGAGATGGGACTCCGCAAGGTCCCGGACGAAACAATGTTCCTATGAATTCAACATGGTAACAGCGACGGACCTTTCAAGATGCTATCGGCAATGCGGTTTTCGGAAAAAATGGGGCATATCCCTTCGCTGGTTTGGGCAGGAGATTGGGCTTTTGCCAAAGCGTTGGAGAAATTCCAGTAGGTGGCACTGTCAGATGGGCACCCAGATGCATATTTGAGGACATCCATAAAGCCACGAGAGGCTCGTCCCAGGAGAACAGGGAAGCAATAGGGATGGCGATCATATGAACCGCGAACCTGTTACAAATTGGGGAAGCACTCGCGATACGCTGAGGTCCCGATGGGTCATTGGTTTTCGATGGAGAGAAGTCCCGTAAGAGGCCCAAGCACCAACCAGTGGGGACATGGGCCGGGCAGTGGCTCGGCTTTTTACACGAGGGAAGGAGCACAAGGCAGGACCACAAGGCAGGAGAGCAGTGGGCATAGTTCGATTTTTGCCACAACGGAAGCAAATGAAGCCGCAATGGAAAACTGTTGGATGAAATTGGTGGCGCCGACACGCCATAGTACATCACAAAGGCATCACCTACGATGCTTGGGAGTAGCTCCAGTCATATGGGGTAGCAGGACCTTCGCTCCTTTTGGTGGGGGGTTGGCCATCCCCCCAAGTGGCAAACTATTATGCAAAGCTCCTACATGCACGGCAATTCTTCGGCACCTTGGAGGTGCTAGTCCTAGTACTCATATGCCCAAATATCTATGTGGAGATGAAAAAATGGTCATCCATTGCGTGTTGGGCCTCATGGACATGGATGGAAGTCCATGCATACATGGCGAAAGCGCAAGCCCATGGGGCAATGTTGGGCGATGACACGAGAACAAACATAAGCGGAGGAGACGTCACCTGCTGCAAGTGGGTGCGGAAAGCTCAGGGAACCGACGAAGGAGAGAGGAAGACGGCTTTGAAGAGGAATATCAATTCGTTGTTACAAATCGTGAATGTGAGGAGCCTAGGCGAGCGGACCATGTGCTTAGGCGGGCCAACCTGTGCAACCCTTCGGGGTCCAAAATTGGCCATTCTTGACTTTTTCACTGTGCATGGATTGTGTATGCGAGTTTTGCATTCTTTCTTTGTGTGATTGTCGTACCAAGGCCAGGCGCTGTGTGCACCATTCAATTTCGTGTTGGTCACGTCGGGGAACATGTCTAGAGTGGTATGTTTATTTCACCAATTCGTTGAAGCTGACAAAATATTCGGTCAGCATTAGCATAATTGCTAAATTCACACCTTGAATTACACACTGGACACCAAAAGCTGACTGAATATTTGGTGAGCTTTGTAATTTCGGCTTTTTGTGCCTGATTTTTAGTAGAGTAGAGTTCCAAATTGTTACCACATGGATGCTGAGGTGTTGCACCCCCCGCTATTGTTGTTGTATTGCTTTTTATGAATCAATTTTTCATTGTAAGTGAAGCTGAATCAATTTTTAGTAAGACTCCGGATGTGATGCAATTTTTCATTTGTTCTAAGCCCATGATGTTGCATGTTGCATGTCCTAATGTACAGTATCAACTGTCTTTGGGAGCCGTGTGACCCTCTTGTGTTGTGATGTGTTTGATTTCCCTTTTCCACCTCAGATTGTCATCATTGCCATTCTTTAGGCGTACAAGGCTGCAGTATGGAATGGAGCGTGCTGCGGACATTCGTGTCCACAACTGCCCTCTGCTGCTGCACTATTCAGGGCTATTGTGAATCATAAAGGGGAAGCACGGTTGTTTGTTGTGTACTGCTCAAATTGGTGCCTGAACCGAAACACGTGTAGGACATGGACTTCCATTGAAAGGGCCTTTCACTCAACAAAAAAGCCCCGCTGGCTGATCATCTTGCAGAAGGAGGTATTTGCCACATAATGTGCGATGAGGCAACTTTGTGTTCCATATTTGGTTGAAGATGCCCCTCCGAGGAATAGTGGTTATCTTTCCAGGCGCAAGCGCCAAGCACTGCTTGGTGATGGTTTGTGTAAAGGAAAAGTAGACACGATGCAGGAGCATGCAACGTTTCGGCCCTAACCAGGATTGAATATTGGGACCGAGCTGGTGGGGGAAGGAACATTGTCTACAAGACTTAACGACAAATGAGGTTTGCATTGGAAAGTGACGAGCAAGGCTCAACAAGGGCTCAAAATGAGCTGTATTCGTCCGTTTGGGCACCACAACTGGACTAGTATCGTTTTTGGAAAACCATGGTTTTGACCCGTTTTTGAGCCATCTGTGGTTCCAAATTGGCCCATTTTCAAGGCCCTTTTGGCCTTGAGAGGGGCCAAAATTGGCCATCACGGGCTCAAAATGGGCCCATTCCACTTGTTTGTGCACCCCAAATGGTCCAAAAGTATCTTTGAAAAAGCACACTTTTGATCCAATTTTGACTGATTTTTTGTCCCTAAACAGCCCGTTTTCAAGGCATTTTGTGATTTGGGAGCTGCGAAAATGGCTTGCAATGGGCTCAAAATGGGCTTATTTCACTTGTTTAGGCACCCCAAATGGTCTGGGATCATTTTTGGAAACACACATTTTTAACCCGTTTTAGAATCAATTTTGGTCGCAAAATAGCCCAATTTCAAGGCATTTTGTGACTTACATGGGGCCAAAATGGCTTGCAATGGGCTGAAAATGGGCTCATTTAGGCACCCCAAATGGTCTCCAGGATCATTTTTGGAAAAACACATTTTTGACCCATTTTTGACCCAATTTTGTCCCAAAATAGCCCATTTTCAAGGCATTTTGGGACTCTACGAGGGCCAAAACGGGCCACCATGAGCTCAAAACACGCCAAAAACACTTGTTTTCGCATTCCATGTGGTCGACCATCATTTTTGAAAAAAGTCTTTTTTTTTGCACCCGATGTACCGTGTTTACCCATTTTGGCACTCACCTCTTTGGGCTACCTCCTACAGCTTGCCGCAGCCCACTGGGCCTAGGTACGGGTGTCTAGGCGTTGGTTCGGGGAATTTTGAGGGCTGGAAACCACCAAAAGTGGATGGTTGCGGGTGGATGAGGTGCGCTCGAAATCACCTTTTTGAGCCACGTAGCCCAAGATGTGGTCTGCTTTTGGTTTGGGGCTGTCGGCGGCCAATGTGCGCAAATTGTGGGGCTCTTGGGGGCCTTTAGGGGGCAGTTCGCGGACATATTGTGGATTTAGAGGGCCCTAGAGGGCTTCTCGGCACGGCGAAGTCTAGCTGCATGTGTAGAGTAGCCACTATTTCTCTTCATTTGGTCTTTTTCAGCAAGTTCCAGGGCGGTTTTCGGCAAAAAAAGGCTGATTTTGGCCCTAAATTGTAGATTTTGAAATGGATGTCCGGCACTTGCGACACGCCTTCCCCGCCGCTACCGTTGAGTTTTTGGCTCACGCTTTGTGTGGTGGTCCCTCACACCCATGGGTAGCATCCACCAAAATTTTGGCCGCATCTGGAGCACCACGATGGAGCTGTGAATTTTGCTTATTTCGCGCGTGGTTGCTGCTTGCTCCTTCCTTGCTTGCTGCTTGCTTGCCAAACCTGTTAGGTCCACCCTAGTCACTAAAGAGGGTTATAAAACGAAGATTGGTTGCACCAGCTCAGTGATATCTTTAAACTAGATAAGAGTCTAGTTACTACTACTCTGGCAATCCTACACACTACCGAGCTTCGGCTTTTTCGGGGGCGGCATCTTGCTCAATTTGGTTGATAGTGTTGATTGTGTGGCTGTTGGTGTGGTTGCGAAATTGGATGTTGTGGTGGATGCTGTGAACAAGAGTGCGATCAAGTGCAGAGGACTTTCACATGGGTGGCATGGACCCTGCTTGGAAGGATGTGCTAGTCTACTTTGGCCGCATTTCATGATATCCTTTTTACGGTGGGGGCAGCATCTAGAGTTGCCGAAGCCGATCAAAATGTTGGAGGTTGTGCAAATTTAGACGCGTCGTTGCTTGCTGCTGCTTATGGACATAGAGATGCACTATCATTTGTGCAAGATGATGCTTTCCCAATCCTACAGGCAATGGGATTGGGATAAATGTTGCTTTCACACACCCTCGTGTATGGGTCGCAAGTCACAAGATAGGAAGTTGCAGCATGGCCGAAAATGTGATGTGCAATTTTCAGTCGCCATGTTGTGCTTGGCCCTAAGTGCAGTATGGCGACTTAAATTGCACATCATATTTTCGGCCATGCTGGCCACGTATTTGAGTTATGTTGAGGCCACATGGTTTAGCACTTTGCCTGTTGAGCTGGTTGGCTACCTTTTTTCAAGGCACATATATGAAGAATGTGATTTGCATTGGATTTCGGTGGCCACCGTCAACCCACGTTTGCCTGCACGCATCCCAATAGCTCCGCAAAAGGAGTGCCATGTTATTGTTGGTTATTTGGGTCCCCCCGAAAGCATGCAACAGGATTTTGCAGTGACGTGGACGGCCCGTATAAAAGATGCCGATAGTGTTGCGACAGTTCTTTGGGACAAGGTTTTGGCTGCTTTTTGCTGCTGGTATCCTAGCAGATTCTACAGGCACCAAGTACCGTCCACAAGCTAGTAGCGATGATGAGGCTAAGATACTTACAGCTCCGGACAAAGAGGAAAAAAACCCTATGAAAAAACAGATGGCTCAGCCTACCACGCCTACGCAGGTCTCAAAGCTCAGTAAGCCTGCTGCGCCTAAGCCCAAGCCATGTGTTTATCCAGAGGGCTTAAGTCATTTTGCTTCTTTATTGGCTGGTGTGTCTAGTTCTGAGAGTGGACAGCCCAGTGCGCGGGCTGTGGCACTATCCTTGGGGGATGTCGCCGCAAGTAGTGGCACTGCAATATGCAACAAGGGCTGTAGGAAGCCCGACCCGCCCACCCGCGACAAGACCCGGCGGCAGAGGGGTAGTGTTGGTGGTAGCCAGTAGTAGTCGTGGTGGTGGTGGTAACGGGTAGTAGTGGCGGCAGTCGCAATACCACATCCACAATTGTACAATCCAGCTTGTTTCATTTTCTACCCGATGACACCATTTAATAGACCTACGTCCTATCCTTTGACATTACCTAATCACCACAATTGACGGAAAAATATAGTTAATTATTCAATCTCTTTCATGTGATGTAGCTAATGCTATCAAATCACACTTTGCTTCATGAATGAATTTACGCGCACATTACATGCTATTAGCACAACAACAATATTGTGTGGTACAAAGAACATCACTACATGCTACTACAGCTATGCACCACGTTTCCTTTTACCTCTTCGCAATCCCGGCTAGAAAAAACAACCGGAACAACATAACAACATAATAAGCAACAATAGTTCACCTACGTTACACAAACAAAAGCAAGAAAAAAAAGGACAAGAAAATAAAGCAAAACCCAATTGATGCCATTAGCTTTGTGACTAGGCTTGGGAAGGACTCGCTACGCTCCTCCTTCCCAATCCTAGAGACGCCGAAAGTATCGCTATGTACGAACAAGTACACGTTTCATTACGCTGATTTTAGCTGAAAATCATGTATAAAAACCTGATATTCACGGAAAATGGGTGCAAGCTGGCCTACAACGGGTCCTCATATCCTTTTACGATATATCTTCACCTTTCAAAGCGCCAAACGGTTCGTTCCAACAGAACGGTATGTTGGAGAACGACGTCCGACAAATGGAAGCATGAACTCCAAATTGCTACTTTTGACAAAAATGCAAAGCCCCCAACGCCTATAACTCTAGGCCAACGGGGCTTCAATGGGCAAAAAATTGACCTTTTGCATTCTTCTAGGTCCGAATAACTGCATTATGCTTGGTTCAGCGCTTGGTAACCTACGTGCTTCCTACCCGACTACGTACCGACAGGTACACGTTTTGACGTGGCTGAGTATGCAAAGCATACATATGATTTTACCTAAAAATGACCACCAAAGATGCCATTTTTGCGGGAAAATGGGTGTGCGACGGCCCGGGACGGGTCCTATTATCCTTTTAGGACTCGTTCTTAGCTTTCAAACGAGCCCAACACTTTGTTCGAACTCCACGGTATGTCCGAGAACGAGCTGCGACCAATGGACCCACAAACCCAAAATGTCCGTTTTTGACCAAAATGCTAAACCCCCGGCTGATATATCTAGGGGCCTTTGGGGGTACACTAGGCAAACTAGTGGCCATTCCCCTCCCTCTAGGTCCAAACTACTCATATATGCTTGGTTGAAGTCCCAGGGAAGCATAGGGATGCAACCGGAACACCGGGGTGGAGACCCATGATTTTGGTAGGCTGGTGTTGTGACAGCATAGAAAAACACAGCTTAAAAAGCACGTATCTTTGAGTTTTCGCCCCCATGTGCTCTCTATAAAGTCCATAGGGACGTAACATTGCTTAACCCCGTTCCATTGGACGTGCAAATGAACTTGGATTGGCACTTGGTTCGTTGCTAGACCCTCGTGGTTTCGCTACAACGGGCCTACGAAACAGGCCAAAATGGCCAAACTGAGCCAACTGTATCAAAACTGGAAAAAGCCATATCTTTGGCCTACCGGCTCGAATTTTGATAAACCGAAAGCTAAATGTGGGTAGTTTTTGACGCTGAACACGAATATTTAGTCAAAACCTCGGCGTCGAACACCCTGATCGCGCAAATCGACGATCGGTGTTCCGGAACAGTGATTCGTGCAGCTTTGCGAAAAAGCTATTTTACAACATTATTCGGGCTTTAAAGCCCTTCATATTTGTGGTCTTAAATCGAATTTTCGTCCACTCTAGCTAGGTGCTGAGTTGGACAGGCCCAAACGTCGACGACTGCCACTGGTCACGCGTGCGCGCCGATTTTTGACCACAAAGATGGATTCTGGCCAGTAAAAAAAAAAGCCCGTAAATAACGAGAATAATATTGTAGGGCCCGACCTGCCATCCATAAATATGCCTTCGGTTCGTCCGAAGCCTCGTCCGTTGCCAGCTGTAACGTAGGGACAATGCGGCGGGATAATCGCTGGGGGTCAGCTTTACAGCTGAGCGTCGCTGGCGGCCGCGTGGCCCCTCCCCCACGGCCGGACAGCATAGAGCGGGCCTTACGCCTCAAGGACACACATGTTGGCCCGCCTAAGATGTGGTGCCAATGCGACATGATGGCCGTACCCGCGGCTCACTTGGAAATGTGAAGTTGAGCCTCAATTGAGGCTCATTTTGGGGTAAGTGGTGTCTTTCAAGGGCAACGTCAAAAGTTGTGGCTTTCGGGGATTGCGAGGGGTTTTCGGGCTCTCCAAAGTTGAATCCATTCCCTACTTCAAGCGGGCTTGACCAAGGGGCTCCTTTTTTAGCTCTCAATGAGAGGTAAGTGAGACCTAAGTGAGCGCTTAACCCCCAAAAAAAGTACCCCCCCCCTCCTTCAACCTTGACCAGTTTAAGATGCAAATCAATTGAAAGTCTTAGAAGCACATTGCCTAGCATACAAAAAGCACAAAAAGCGAGCACAATCAAACCGCTCAGTTTGCGGCTCATTTGTGCCTCTCTCAACTTCACATTTTCACTTGACCACCAGAGCTATAGGTACAGCCAAACGATCCCCGGCTTGGAGGAGAGGGTGCACGTGGAGAGTCTAGCGCTGCAGATCAATCAGGATCCAAAGGTACCATAATTTGCTACGCCAAGACTCACCAAGGCGCCTTTGCTGTTGTATGATGCTATCCAAGAGTTAGGTACCGGAGAAAATGAGATGTGTGAGATGGTTCGAGCTCAAGAACAAATTTCGAGCAAGGGAACCTCGAAGTGCAGCCCTAAAACTTACTATAAGCATGTGGATTCCCCGAAAAGTGTTGATCTAAATGTGGCATCGAAAGGCTTGGGCTGTTTTGGCAAGGTGATGTTGGCCACCCTATGGAACCGCTGTGTCCCGAGAGATCTTTTTGACCAATGTAGGATGTGGGAGTTTTTGTCTGCACGGGCGGGGGAAGACAAAAGGAGTGGGGGCACGGGAGATGATGGAGGCTATCCGTTTGTGAGTCCATGAGTACAGTTGTGTGGAGCATACTAGCTCTAGAACGGCGACAGGGTTGGCGAAGGTGATCCCCAGGAACAACACCAGATGTTGGTTAATTTTCAACTGTACCCACCCAAATGCATGTGATGCTCGGAAACTGCAGTCCTCTAGGTTGCTAACCATTAAAAATATAGCGATTAGGATGGCTCAACATGATGAAAAGGGTTTCTTCGTTGAGATTGATGTGAAAAATTGTTTCCGGAGTATTTTCATTGCCAGGGAAATGGAGAAGACGATTTAAAGTAGATATTGATGGCCAGCCATAAAGATGAAACGGACTCCTGCTTGGGTGGGCTTATTCACCAATACTTTACGAGGACTTGGTTCGGGCCATAGTTGATGGGGCACTCTATAATATAAATTTTGATTTTTAGGCCCATCTGGATGATAGGGAGCAGAGGATCTCTCAAGAAAGGGGGTAGGTAGGCAGTATATGGACTTTGTGAAGCGAGCTTTGGTATCAGTGAGAAGAGCATTTTAGAACCTTGTCGAGTGATCAAATTATTTGGAAAGACATTTGATTTTTCATTGACGGTTAGGAACAAGCCACAAATGATGGTGGGCATTGTTGCCACCTGGCTAAAACTTTTTGTTCCGCCTGTTACCCACCGTGTGTCCGGGTTTTGGAGACTGCTGCCTCCCCGGAAGCCCTTCAGGACGCGCCGACCACCGCCTGGGCACAACTTTCCGTCCCCCCAGGCTGGTGTGCCCACGCCTTGGAGATTGCTGCCTCCCCGCAGGCCCTTCCGCACGCACCGACCACCACCTGGGCAGGGCTCCCCGCCCCCCTCAGGCTGGTGTGCCCGGGCCTTGGAGACTCCTGCCTCCCCGCAGGCCCTTCAGGACGCGCCGACCACCACCTAGGCAGGACTCCCCGCCCCTAGCCCCCTTATCGGCATGTCATTTTTTGTGCTGTAGTGCCCGGTGCAAAGAAAGAACCGCTTCAGGATGGGTGTTTACATGCCTTTGGGGGGGTGATATGAATATGGAAGTGTCTCACATGGATTACATCCCTTCACCAGGCTGAAAGCTGGCCCTACTTAAAACATGCTAGCTTGTGGCGCACATGACCAAACCAAAATTGGTAATTGTGGAATTGAGTTGTGCATTGCTTGCTTTCAAAGATGAAAGAACTGAACCCCGTTCCAAATGGGTAGCGACGTGAGTTGGCACCGAATTCCATGCCTAGCCTGGAGTGGTCGTGCATACTCCGGTGTTCCCAAAAGACACATTGCCCCCCATCGGATGTGAAGTTTGACACACTCAAACTCAAATTTTGCACTGTGTATATTCTTCTCTGTCAGTTTGTTATTTTCTTTACATACACAACACTTTTCATGTCAGCCCCACGACTAAGTTTCCCAGATTACTTGATGGGTGATATGCACTCAGCTTGGATGGCGGTTGCACCAGCTCAAGAGAGTATCTCCATGCCGGCGACCATGCGGCACGATGTGGAACAGCAGGGGGAGGGGAGAACACCGTGGCTGCAGCAGTTGCCCGCGTCTGTTCAACACGCGGGCAACCCGGAGGAGCTATTAGAGGCGGTGACGTATTTTTGCATACTATAGGGTGTTTGACTCAACGTCTTGGGGAAACGCTTCGTTAGCCCAGAGCCCACCATCACAGACCCGACCCACCAACAAACCATCGTGGAGCTAGTACGGCAAGTGGAGCCGCAGGGAACCGCATTGGAAAGCCTTACCAAGAAACTAGAGGTTGTGGGGGTCCAATGTACCTCGCGGGGCGAACACACCCCTACTCTTTGCTGAGCTGAGTTTGAGAGAGGCAGCCCTCCCCGACAAACCCCGATGGATCGTGCGAACAATGGACCCGTTCCACAATGCGTTGATGGGGGTGCCCCCTATTCCGTTGGAGGCGCAGTTCTGAGGGGCTGAGGTGGGGGCCGCCATGGATACGGACGCTCTGCATAGCGCGCAAGTGAAATTTGGCGACACATCAATCCCTAAGGAGGAGATTGTGAGACGTATTCAGGTGATGGGGAGCAAATTCGAGGTGCACAATGGCAGACTCCTTTACAAGTAAAAGGTTGGAGAACGTTTCGACGTGACAGACCCGCCCGCAACGGTCTGTCAGTCCTGCCAGAAGCAGGGACAAGGCCGAAAACGCAACTGGTTTGTGGCATGCCCCCAGTTTGAGTGATGGAGTCATGGCATCGAGTGGGGGGAACCCAGGATGCTGCTGGGCGTAGAAAGCCCGGTGGAGGAGGCGCAGACGGGTGCTTTCCAACCAAAGTCAGGGATCTGATCATGGGATGAAGTTGTGCAATGACGGTGTGGGCCTAAATGGGCTAGCCCCGATGAAGACTTCGATGCGTTGGCGGGCGCATCTTGACAGCCGACGTCTAGGGACACTTTGGCTCCCCACCTCCGAGCAATTGCCCGACTTCAGCGCGAGGAGCGGTTCCAATCACCAAAAACACTTCTCATGGCATACGTTCAATCGCCGCACTGGAGAAGAGCGCCAAGCGCAATAGTGCGGGGGGCCATTAGCGCAGTCTGCGCGGTGGAGGATCTGGAATCGATCAAGCCCGTCATCAGTCGAAAGATTTGGCGCATGGCCAAATACTCCCTACACAGCGACGAAGAAGACCTCAGGTCATTTAGGGGTTTGGAGACCCTACACCTTATATTACAGAGGTCCAAGGACAAGGTCAACTGGACCGTCCATGGGCTCGACGTCCTCTCCTTCATCATGGTCGTGCGGGTTGGTGAGACAGTGTCGATCCGCCACCGGGTCCTCGGAGATAAGGCAATGTGTTTTGCGAGGGGTAAAGAATCGCCGAATGCTGTTCATGAGGGACCTCGGCACCTATACATCTGGTTGGTCAGGCTGGCTTAAAAAACCTGGATCCACCGGTGAGAAAATTTCCATTTTCTTTTGCCCCCAAGGACCAGCTTGCCTGGACGAACGCATCGCCAGGGCCCTCGCACGAACCAAGTACGAAGAGCATTGATGGCAATGCTGGCGCTGGGGCGGGGTTGCCTTGCTCAAGTTGATGGGGGTGCCCATCAATGTTGGGCAGTGGTGGGTCAAATGGGGGTCCCGCCGTATCGCGGCAGACTACATGGCCCCCCCGCAAGGTTTCGTGTTCACATGAGAGTGCTTGCTTCCATGGCCATTCGGGTGAAGGAAAGTCGAGAGAAAGATGGTCTCCCCTTACCATCTCTGGCCAGCATGTGTCTCGGAGTAGTTCACACGTGAACACCCTTCTGCAAGGGCAACTGAGCCCAGTGTCGGATCAAAGCGGGCGCGAGTCGAGACGCTTGCTGGTGGACATGCTGTCAAGACTGGAGCGGGCATTCGGAAGCCCACGTGATGCCAGAAACGCAATGTCTTTGGAGGAGCTGGCGGAGACGGAGGTGGGAAGGAGTTGGCGAATGTTGTCCCCCTCTTGGGCTGTGGTCCGGGGGCAAGGGGTTCACTTGAAATCCGTTTGTTACTATTTATGGTGAGGGGATGGCTGGCTGCGCGCCATTTCGGTATTCCCAATTTTTGGGGCTACTTTGTGTGGCCATGGACTCTTTCACCGCAGAGTATTGGGCATGTTTTTTTGCATGACAGCACTAGCCCCAAGCTTCTGCTTGTGGGCTTGTGTGTCGATATTTTTAGCCGTGGTTTGGGACCGGTAGGTTGTATACACATACCTCTCAATATTTGGCTACAATCGGTCCCCCCCTCTTTTCTCGCAACTTCACGTGGCTCTTTTAGCCGGCTGAGACTGGCAAGCGAAGAGGGTGACATTATGGCAAGGGCACTCATTGCACAAGGAGTGCTGACGCCCGTCCGTGACCCCGACTTGGGCCCAAATGGATCCTTTTTCCCGGTACCCAAAAATCGGGAGAAAGCAAGTTTTATTGTCAACCTGGTGGCATTTAATGATTCCATGAGATGGAGGCCACCTCCGTTACACATACCCTCAGTTGAGTTTGCAGCAATTTTGATGCTAGTGTAGGACACAAGAAATTTGAGTTGCTTACCGCCCACGGTACGTGGGGACTCTTACCTGTGCATCGTTGTTGTGTGGGAAATGTTATATGTGGATGCGTTGGGGGAGGGGGGGAGCCCTTGCTCGCTGGCCATATTGACATCAGTGATTGTTTTTGGAGTGTGGTCTATCAGCCTGCTCTAGGGATCAACAAAATTCAACTCACTGGGTACCCAACACACAAACAGGGACGTGCTCGCGGAAGACCAATTAAAAACCAGTCTCTGAAGAATGTGGTTTTGTGCCGATAAGCCCAACCCCGCTTCTGCATTGGCAAACTTTTGTAGAACCGCTGAATTATCAACCACTACTGATTGTGCCGGCGAGCCCACCGCCAGAATGAAGTTCGTGGCAAATTCTAACGCTCGTAACTCGACGAATTGCTGGTTGCAAAAAGAACCCGCGACCACCGCGCCGCCCCCCCCCCCCCCCAGCCCGGGCACCCAAAGTCCCACCCTCCAGCGTCCCGCATCAGGTTCTCCATCAAAGAAAACGTACGTGGGGCGCTGCGTGGAGGGTGATCGTAGCACCAGCACTACCCACCTTCTGGCTGCCATTACAATGGGCATGGCGCGCGCCTCGGTTGCACTACACACAGGGGTCCAGAATGGAAGTTGTACGGAGTTTGATTGCCCTGCTCTGGGACCAGGGTCAGCTTTAACTCCGGGGACGTCAGCAGCACGTCCCCGATGTGTGGTGGGCTAACCCACATGGTAGATTACTTTTACTTGTTGGTTGGTGCCCCGGTGTGTTGGCTGGGGACGGGGGCCATGCCATCGGCCTATCGGCCTCGGGGTGGTTGGTGTGTGCCAAGCGTGGCCACAGGCATGTAGGTGTGGATCCAGACTTGGCTGCTACGGCCCTCTTGCAGTGGCTCCCGGATATCTGGGAGATTTGGTATTTTACCTTGCCCCCGCTAGCAGTCGCGCGTGTGCCCCCGTTGGTGACTCGTCCATCATCGGCGGAACGTTATTGGCATCCGGCGGTTGCCAGAGAGTGTCTGTACCGGGTGACCATTACGGTGATTGAGGACTGGTACGCCCGCTGAACGCCCGTCCGGTGGTTTGTAGACGCCCCCGAGCATTGTCCGTAGAAGTTTTGGTATGTGTGTGTGGGCAGCAGAGTTTTTCTCTAGCATGCATTGAACCCATTTTGCATGCTCTGTTCTCTAAGCAAAACTGCAGTTTGACACACTCAAACTCAAGTTTTGCGCTGTGTATATTCTTCTCTGTCAGGTTGTTATTTTCTTGACATACACAACGGTCCCACCCGCCCTTTGCATGTCAATCTCAGACACTGCACCGCAGACTTCTAGAATGCAGTGACACATTTGCTTTTGTGCATGCTCTGTTCTCTGAGCAAAAGTATTATCCTACAACACTCCGCTATGGCACCACAAACAATTTACAAAACCGCAATCTCTGGTTTTTTTCAGCCCCGGACTCATTCGGGCGGGCGTCATCGGTGTTGGACAGCTTTTACAGGACGAGGATCAGCTGCTCAAAATAGCCCCCACATGGAGCCCCATTACTGACAAGGTATTTGTGACTACACACGTACCACAAGCAACACCCCATCACCAGCAACCCCCCCCCCCCCAAAGTGCAGATGCCTGGATGCGCTAGAGGACTAAACCCATGGCGCTTTTCTTATCTTCCCCAGAGTCTTTCCCTCTGCGACAACCACAAGAGGTTTGGCCAGCTTTTCACAAAGTTCACGTCCCACCATAGCACAAAGACTTCATCCATGAGACGCTACGGCACCGCGTCCCAGTTGGTGACCGCCATAAGAAGTGGAAACCGGACGAAGTGTGGTGCCCCATTGATGGCAAAGTGGAAACCATAAGCCAGACACTCACACGCTGCACCCCCCTCAAAGTTGCCTTTGATACCATTTCCAAATGCTTTCCTTCAGCTCCAGCAAGTGGGCCACGCGAGTTGATCCTAACATCCTCACTCGTCCTTTCTTTCCAAGGTCCTATTGGATTTCTACTCCTATTGGATTGCAGTATTCACTAATGGGAAGATGCGTCAGAAGAAAAAACATCAGCAGTGCTTCTTAACGACCTTGCCTTGCTTATTATCTATGTGGATTTCAACTCTGAAGCTTTGGTTCTGCAGACAGGTCCGTCATTTTGTCACGTGGATAGCATCTTTGATCTCAATTTGGCCTATTCACTACATATTATTTGATGCAGGATGCATGTGTGCATGCATTTGCAGTATTCGGAACCCACCTGAACAGAATGTATATGAAATGCAGGCATGCAAATGGCATGGAATCTTTTGGCAGGATTGATGTGATTTTTGCTTTGGATTTTTTTTTTCTACAGCAGTTCTCAGGTACTCAAATTGAGAAGTTAACGTTCTGTTATGGAATACCGCAAGGAATCATATGTTTTTTCCCGAATATTTCCGAGGGCATCAAAATTTTTGAGTAGGATTATCACTCTTTGATATATTTGTATTGCTGCAGCAGGCTGACACAGCAGGCTGACACAGGAGTGTGGAGCAATGCACACCTGGAGGTTACAATTCCACTCTATGACTTTTAAATCCTGCCGTTCTCTGATCACGGACCTGGATTTCGAACTTTATTGTCAATTTCTGAAATGCTCATCAGGCGAAAACTAATTGCCCGCCCAAACCGCCCGCCAAAAAAAAATAAACGCGTTTATTCGTTTATTTTCGCGATTTTCACCGTTTTGGCCCCGTTTGGGCCGTTTATTGATGTTTATTGATGTTTTTTCTGTGTTTTTTTGTGTTTTTCAGAGGTATTTGAAAGGTCTAGGTGGTTTTCATTGCCCATTGCCTTTTTTTTGGGCTTTTTTTTTCATCTAATTTGTCCCAGAATTCACTTGTCAGCTGATTTGTCCAGGTGTTCACGAGTGTCGCTACACGGTGCAACGGTTCCATAGACAATATACAAGGTAGAAACTACAAAGCATAAAATAGAAAGTAGGAAATACAAAGTAGAAAGTAGAAAGTGGAAAGTATGAAAGGCGAGATAACAAAACGATCCGCGAAGAGCACTACCGTCCTAAGTGTAGCATTCTTCTCATGTGTATGGAGTCCCTACACGTGCACGCATATGGAGTCAAGCTTGTGGAGTAGACGTTCAAGTCGGGGTTTGGGTTGGGGAAACGAGGGTGCGAGAGCTCCGCATGCATAACGTTTGGGAAAGGGTTGTGGGCAAGGGTCGGCACACGCTTCAGTACTACAAAATTTCTTGGGTCAAAGCTATACCAAGGGTTCAGGGCCTGGAGGAAAGGGTGGGAATGGGTGCCTCATACAATCTTCTCATTTGTCCCTCTCACCAGCATCTTGTAATGCGTCCCATTTGGGTTCGACGCGCCGACGGTGGTCAATGGGTGCACCTGGGCTCCGTTGCCGATGCGGTAGCTCATGTGAAGCTCAACGGTACGGACATCTTTCACGCGCAGGTCACCCGGGCGGCAAACAAAGGGGGTACCAGCAAGGGGTGGCAGTTCTCTTTTGAAGAGCAGATCCGACATCCACCCCTTGTCGCCAATGCCCCTCCGAGCAGTGCACCAGCGGTGGTCTTTTCCCTCTTCCACCCTACCTCTTCTCTCCCCACATGTGCCTGCTGTGGCGACAAACTACTCGGGGATATCGTCACCTGCACGGATTGTCATCACAAGGTTCATGTCTTGTGCACGCAGCACGGTCATTGCTTTAAATGCGCATGCCGTGTGTGCAATCAACCACCTGGGCCTGCCATGCGGGCATGCAAAACATGCAAGCACCTGGTGCATACCACATGTGCAGTGCACGTCTCCTTCCGTGTGGAGGTCGTATGCAAAGTATGCACACCCCGGCCACGGGAGCACCCACCGCCTGCCAAGAGGGAGAGGCGTCGGTTCCGAACCGAATGGCAAGCCGGTCGCCCATGGTTGCAACATGCCAATGGGGTGATGTGGTGCGCTGCCTGCCGGGAGTACCCCCAGCCCGGTGTGCAACAGTCTTGGGTGACTGGCAACAGACAATTGCGCCATACGACCGTGAAACAACACGGCAATTCAGGCTTGCACTGCAAGTCATTGGCATTGTGGGAAAGCGGTGGGACCTCAACCACCGTTATAGGAACGTTGCCGGTGCCCATCCGCCGCGCCATCAACGGTCTCTTCCAAGTGGTGTATCGCATGGCGAAACGCGGCAGCCCACCTGCCCACATACCCGGTGATGCGGAGGCCCTAATGTTAAGTGGCGGCACCGTTACTACAGCCTACCACTCTCCCCCTTCAGTGACCGTCGTAGTCATATATTGGGTGGCACAGGAAATTAATTAATTAAAAGAAACACGGTGATGGTCCCCCCTTGCCCCACATCCACCACTTTGCACCCCCTCTGTTTGCCACAGATCTGTGCAGTCCACCGTCAGCCGCCGACGTGGAGACCCCCGACGGCGACGACAGCGATCAAGATCGGCATCGGCGACCATGGCTCCTCGGCGTTCAACACGCCAACCTCGCCGAACGGGACGCCGACTCAGCCGAATGGCCTCCCGACTTTTAGTGTAGGAAGATAGGAGTATAGGAAGATAGAAGGAGGTTCAGGGCTCGTTTCGGACCCCACCCGCACCCAGAAACACCCGCACACAGAAAAACTTCGACGCGAACTAGCCATCCGAGAAGTGGTTACGGCTTTGCATCTTTGCTTTGTGGATGGGTTGTGTTTGCGCGCTTGAGGAGGTAAGAGAATTGGCAGGTGCAAGGGACAACAACAAGCATCAAGTAACCAACAAAAGCCTAGTTAACAATCTTGTGACAAAAAACAATTGAGCAGAATCAGATTTTATGACCCACGATCGAAATGTTTTTTTTGGCCAAAAGTTTGGTTGAAAATCCTGTCACACAAAACAAAAGATGTGTACCCATCCCAGTGTATTTTCAGTTTCACTTTTACCAAGAGCAAAACCCACAAAAACAAATGTTCTGCCAAAATCATTTTCCCAAAATGAAAACCTTTTTGCCAAAAACAAAACTGTTTTACCAGAACCAAGGCCATGGTACCAAAATGAAACCGTTTTTACCGCCAATACCCAGTAGCAAAATCCTTTTACCAAAATCAAAACAAATTTACCAAAATCAAATGTTTTCTTTAAAATCAACAAATTTTAACTAAAAGCAAAAAGAGAGTCATCAAGTGTTTACCAAATCTTTTCACCAAATCCTTTTTTATAAAAAAAACGAAAAAAAAACAACCCTTTCACACCTCAGCCCGCCGCCCGCCGAGACCCCTGTTGGCGGGCGTTTACTCATGGCCTGATGCTCATGCTCCATGAGTCCACTCTTTATCTGAGGTTCAACCCTCATAAATGCCCAAATCCTGATTTCATGTGAAAACTTCATCCCGACCCTCGCCCAAGGCTCGCCTGTCAAATGGCAAACCATGTGCTTACATGACCCCCAACCGGAGCCTACAAGATCCTTGCACATCCCCAATTCGTCATGTGTCACAGTCCCATAACGAACCAAGATCTGCAATTTTTCGATCAAGCTCTTAAATCCCTCCTGCATGATGGCGCACTCTCTTAGATTTACCCCACCCACTCCCCCGCCCAACAGAGCACATTAGAAACACACAGCGCAACAACAGCGCGAACAACAGCGGGCGGCAAAGCTAGAGGGCATTTTGGAATCACTACAGGCCGAAGGATACAGATTGGTTTTCATTGATGGTTCCTCGGAAGATATGGCGGGAGTGGGGAGAGTTGCTAGTTATGGTATCTATTTCCACCCGGATGCGAGTATCGCAGCTTATGTCCCTCACAACCTTTGACAGACGAACAATACGGTGGAGCTTTTGGCCGCTATGGAGCACTGCAAATTTTTACTTTTGGCTAAATATGCAAATCTATGCGGTGAATATGTTTTCTTGGGGGCTATGGGAGTGGCGCGGCGCTAGAAAATGAGCAGCCCGGTATCCAATGTTTCCCTTTGGGAAACTATGCTCGAGACATTGAGTTCCCATTGTGGTTCCATCAAATTCATCAAAGTTCCATCACATGTGAACATCATGGGCAACAATGAAGCGGATCAACGTGCAGACCAAGGACGGCTTTCCCACCCCCGATGTCCGGTTCTCCACACACTGCACAGACACCCCCCCACACAACAACACACACCACCATTCAAAAAACAACAGCGAATGTTTGTCACAGATCTACGTTCGGTGGCACATAGGCTACAGTTCTCACCAGCACGAAGCTCTATACTTGAACAATCGTCAAAGGCCTGGGGAAAACCTCGCACTGCGTCTGGACCCAATAACTCGTGGACCTAGAACTCCTCGTCAGTGACTGGTGCCCCCCAATGTCACACTGTGGCCCATCGGAGCCAGAGGATCTTGTAACCCAACCGTAAATATACACCCCACTCACAAAGGCTAATTTTCGATCACTCTTCATGGGAAATGGACTGCACATCCGACTAGTGCCCAAGGCACAATAGCAGTCTCTTGGCATGTTTTCAGCCACACACCTTCAAGTTTTCGGTATCCTCTAACAACCAATGTCTTTCCCTCCTTCCTTAAAACTAATCTATCGCTTACATGGAACGGCCAAATAGTACGGCATCGGCATCGGCATCGGCATCGGCATCGGGACATGTGCTGAGGACAGCTTCTGTGTCAGTTTCTGTGTGTTTTGCCTTCTGTGTGGTCCATCGCTACCCTTCTCAAACTATCAGTACCGACCATTCCTCCCCTAGCCCGCCCTTTGCCACTGTGACAACCAACAAGGAGCGTTTGCCAACGAAAGTTGTTGGGCAGGGACAACTGAAGCCCATGCGTAATGGCACGCCTGACCATTTGCAGCCTTCTTTGCTACGCAATTTTCTTGCAATTCCTGAATTTTCTTGGGGGGGTCACCTTTTTTACAACGGTGGTTTCTGAGATTTTGGTGGATTTCTTTAGTTCTCCATATTTCGGTGGGATTTCTTTAGTCGTCCAGGGCAGCAACATTTGTGTTTTGTGGTGCAATTGCATTGATTGCATCTGAGGCAATACATTTATCCATGCATCATCATGCAAACCACTGTTTTTTTTTCCAATTTCAGCCATGAATGTTGATCATGTTGACATATACCTGGCCGGTACTGTGTGACGTGCAGAGGGCACAGCTGTGCTTATCCAGATTCAGGATCCCTCAGAGCATGTCGCTGGCTAACGCACCATCATGTTTTCTATAAGAACTCTGCCCTTGCCAAATTCGGTGTCAGGCCTACTGCCACAGGTGCTGCCGAACCTCGTGCCAAACCCTCAGGCGAGGTGGCACCCAAGCCTGCAGCCAAACCTGCAGCACGTGAGCCCATTCCAGTGGCCCCTGTTGAGCATGTTCAGCTCTTCAAGGTCAAGTACACCCACCAGAGAAAGTGTCACACAGACCCTATTCTGCAACAGATCTGAGCACACACGGTAACATGGTCTTTCATGGTCATTTTATGCATGCTGTGCCCTTGTTTTTTTGTGCATATCTTGTTATGTGCCGTGTGTTCTTCGAAATTCCTTGAAATTTGGGGATTGAGGGAACCGTCACTTTGGGCCATTTTGGCCATGTTCCCTGGGCGGTGTGAGAAAACTGTCACGTGCCAGCGATTACATAGCAAGGAGGGTGGGGGTTACTACAATCTATTGGTCATGAGCACTCAGCTTACCATTGAGCTGCCTTCCATTATCAATCGAGGAGGAGTGCCCTGGAATTTGGGTTGGGATGGCTATCAGGACCTCTGAAACTTTTTGGCAACCCTTGCAGAACAGTTCAGAACGTTCCACCACCCTCCACAATTTTTCAAAACCGTTCAACTGGAGAACCCAGGGCAGCCCTGGGATGTATCCAGGTCGACTGGTGACGCAGAGGGTATATCCAGGCTGACCTGGATCTGGGCCCCAGGGTCCAAGGGGTAAGCCTGTTCCAGAACCCTGCTCAGTGCAAAAACTGGGCCCAGAAGGTCCTCAGAAGAGTGTGCCTGCATGCAATATGTCTCTGTAGCTGTATGTGTTCTCTGTGCCATTTGGCTTTTCATGTGTGAGTGCACGCACTTGCGTGTGTGCTGGAGTGTCATCACCAAATGGCCATAAAACAGGGATGCACTGTGCGGAGCCAATGATAAACAGGCTGAGAAGGGAGGGTTGTGACATGTGGAAAGGTATTTGATACTGTGCAAACATACAAGGCTCATGAGGAGACGTTGGGGGTAGAAGTGCTAGCAGGCAGAAGTGCTGGCGGTGGTTCCCTATGGCACGGGGCATGATAGCAGGTTTCACACAAGTTGCAAGACTGTGCTGATTGTGGTGGGGTAGGCAGCCAGCCAGAAAGGCTTTGCATGTGTAGCACTTGGCTGGAAAACTCACTGCGGGTGGCAGCACCTGGCATGCCGCAGGCTAGCTCTTTCAACACGCTGATGCATCCACACACCTTCTTTGCATGAAGGTCCCATTTCAGCGCCGTACTAGTGACAAAGACTGGGATGCGAACAAATACCTCAAGATCATCAGTTGGAATGTAAATGGCCTCAACTCACTCCTAAAGGGCGACTCTTTTGACCAATTGCTAAAGCAGGAGCAGCCTGATGTACTTTGTTTGCAGGAGACCAAGCTGCAGGTGGGAGCTGCTTCATCTGTGGGTGTGTGTTATTCCTCTGTAGTGCATTGTTTTGGAGGACAATCCAATTGGTTGCAGGGCATTAATTTGGAGACCTGGCCTTGCTTAATGTACTGTTTTCGACGCGCGCAGTGCAACGTTCAAATGGTTTGGTGATTGTTCCTGCCATCACATTGGTGGGCTCAGAGGCACGGCCCCCGTTGAATTGCACCATGTGTAGGGCTTCCCATTGAAGGCTATGAAGTGTTCGACAACTGCAGCACGCCTAGGCTGGGTTATGCAGGCACCCGCACATATGTCCGAAAGGTTGGCCCTCTCCTGTTCTCCAGGAATGGAACCTATTCCAGGGCATTTTTTCCTGGGCTCAGCCAAGGCAAGTTCAGTTGGACTTTTTTTGTTGCCACGTTGCCTGCTGTTGGTTTGCCTCCAACCACCATGAGTTGGCCTCCAACTGGCTTTGGTTGGCCCTATTGCTGCATTGCTGCTGCGCCTCCTGCCATCGCTGGTTGCCATTGGCTGGTCTTCCAAGATAAGTTGGTTGATTTCCAACTGAAGTCTGCAGGGCTCCTGCTGAATTCCAGTCCAGTCCAATTGCCATCCCACCCCCCGTCGGATGCGTCAACTGCTGAAGGCAGGTTAGAGGAACATTGCCATGCACGTTGTTTGGGTACTTCAGCGCATGATGAATGATTGTTCCCCCCAAGAGATGCCCTCTGCAATGCAAGGTGTAGCCATGGGGTGCCGAACAGCACCTTAGCACAATGGTGAGATTGTGCAGGACAATGTTTGTGGTGGCTTCATAATTTAAGACCTAGTTTTCATTTCATACCAAGCTCCAGTGATGCACTAAAAAGTCAAGGGTTTCGATCCGAACTGCACAGTTTACAGGCAGATTGCACATCCCCCCCCCCTCCCCAAATTGGTGGCTGATTTTGCCGATTTGCCACTATGTTCTGCCGATGTGTTGGGTTTCTGGATTTTGCTGATTTGTTCCACCCTATTGTTAGCGGTTCTAGGGCACTGATGAGAAAAACAGGTAAAATGCTCTGTGAAGTGCATCATTTAATTTGGATAATTGGAGAATTTATGGTCTTTTTCTGTTCATTGTTCAGATTGGCTCCATGAAGTGTTTTTACTGCCCACACAAAGGTGCATCTGTGGTCCCCATTTCTTGTCTCCTGCACGGGGGGGCGGCCGGGCCCGGTCCTTGTATGCGACCCCCCCCAGCCCCCCCCCCCCCCCCCGGGTTTTGAAAGATAGTGGTGCCGGGTCGGCCACCAACAAGTGTCTCTAGAAAAAACTGTCTGGCGCCGAAGGCGCCAATTTTTTTCTTCATACTATGCGTTTATACTCAAAATACTCAAAATTTTGTAGAGAAATCATATTTGTGTTAAAACAATAAGGAAGGAGGGCTACAGGAGGGCTGCAGGCCCTAACAGCAACCACAACCCTAGCCCTAACCCTAACCCTAACCCTAACCCTAGGGCTAACCCTAACCCTAACCTTAACCCTAACCCTAACCACCCCCCCCCCCCCTCACCCCTGGCTGGACACCCCCATGACCCCCGGCCAGACCCCCCCCCCGACCCCGGTAGGAACACCCCCCTCCCGACCCCCGGCAGGAACACCCCCCCCCCGACCCCGGGAGGAACCCCCCCCCCCCGACCCCCGGCTGGACCCCCCCCAGCTGCGCCCCCCCCGCCCCCCCCCGCCCGAGAGTTTTGAAAGATAGTTGGGGGGTGGGTCGCATCAAGACCGGTTGTAGTCGCCCCCCCGTGGTCTCCTGCTGATCAAGCTTTGCTGCAGGACAAGCACCCTGATGCTAGTCAGGGTGCAGTTTGCGCATACTGCAACCCATGTGATGCAAGCCAGCGGCTTTCCATCCACTGCTTATTTCTTTTTCAGCATGCTTTCTCTGACTCTATCTATTATTGGCAATTCCTGGATGAGTGTGGTGGATGGTGGATGATGTAACTGCCGAGGGGATCTCTTATAAACTGTCTGGGCAGACCCCTGCTTCTTCTTTCTGCGTCTATCTCTATGTCAATTGTTGCTTTGGTGGAGGTTAGCACCCCAAAGGCTTGGACCACAGTAGGAAGATGGAAGGATAAAGTGTTGAGAAGTTTTTTTGGGGGTGTCCAACTGCAGTACCTGATTGGCTCAGTTAGTGGATGAATAATGGATGGAGGCTGGTGTGTAACCTGCTCTTGATGAACTGATAGCCGTTCGTTTTGTTCAACTGGCATCAGTTGGCGATTAATGGGCAGCAGTTGGTGAACTACCGGCAGCAGTTCTTGTTTGCGGTAACATTAGCACAGCCCCAAGTTCTACCCATACAAGCCCCACACCACCCCTACACTCACCTCGCCCCCCAACAGGGCATTACACCAAACAGCATGGTTGCCTATGGGCTAAGTGCTGGTAAGCATAACGCTGAAGGCCGTGCCATCACCATAGACTTGCCCAACTGCCGAGTGGTGAACACTTATGTCCCCAATGCTGGGATGCAGCTAGAGCGCTTGAAGTACCGTGTGGAGACCTGGGACCCAGCCATGCTTGCATACCTTCAAGAGCTAGAGGCCACAAAACCCGTAGTCTGGACTGGTGACCTCAATGTGGCTGAGAAGGATTATGACCGCTTTTTTGCAAGTAACTACAAGCAGGTGTGGCAGGCATGATGCAAGGCATGTTTGGTAAGATCGGAACAGCTCCCTAATTTTACGACAGAACTGGGGCTGTATGCTTGGGAGTCCATCATCCACGGGGGCCGATCCTGGTCAGGACCCGACCCCAAAGGGGGGGGGTCCCCCCCCCCCCTCTACAGAACAATGGGTTTTGTGGGCGCCAGAGGCCCCGGAGATTTTGTTTTAGGCATACGGCAGGGGGAAATTTTTTTGTTCGACCCTATGTGTATGTACTCAAAATATTCAGAATTTTGTGGAGAATTCAAAAATGGCTGAAAAGCACAAAAAAGGATTTTGACCCCCACCCGGCCTCCGGGTCTGACCTTGGCTGATGGGAGCCTGAGTTGATGGCAATTTTTTTTGAAAAAATTTTTACCCCGCTTGTGCATATTCAAAATGATCAGTGTGTCATGGGGATCATTTTGAGGTATGTATGTTGGGGTACCCACCGCCCCCCCCCCCCCCCTGGGGGGGGGGGCCGGCGACTGACCGCCCGACCCGCCGACCCCCAAGGTTTGGGTCAACCAGGGGGGGGGGAGGGGTTCCCCCCCCCCTCACACAGCCCCCCAAACTGTCGCACACCCCTCGGGGTCACACATTGGCTGGCGGTGGCCCCCGTGCCATCATCCTAGCAACGGTTGGATCCTGAAACTCAGAGGTGGGGGGCCTGGAAGGCAACGCAGCTTTGTCAAGCAGAATGTAATGGCGGGTGCACAGTCGACCCAAGAGTTGCAAGGGAGCACAGGATCTGGCCGGACCTGTGCTGAGGCGATGGGGTTCCAAAAAGGCTGGTTGGTCACCTTGTGCTACAGGAGTTCCCTGCTAGCGTTTGCAGACTTCACATTCAATCATTCCCAGACCCTCACGTTTGGAGGGTGCTTTTCATCACTAACATGGGAAATGCAACACACAGCACTGACTTGTGAATTGCAACACACAGTGCCGTTGGGTTCCAACCACCAAGTGTTTCACATCCGTGGTGTGCTGCATTTTGAGGCATTTGCCTGTGGTACTGCCAGTGGAATGTGCTCAGGCTCGATGTGACTCTTGTCCCTTCAAAGACCCACATGCAGACATCTTTTAACATCAGGAAGGCATGTGAATGACAGCATAGAGCAGATGATTTGCCATGATTCTTGACATCAGGCATCGGGGGGTCGGGGGTTGGGGGGGGGGGGGGCTTTCATGGCCCAGAAGGTGTGGTGGGGCACTGTGGTGGTTGTTTAGCTTTGCTCCATTGTGATCTCCAATGATGGTGCGGACAGTCCTTTGGAGTCCTTTCTCAAGTAACAGCTCCAAGTAGACATGTGGACAGTCACAGTATTGCCACACAGTGTACTCTTCACAACCTGTTGCATATCCTCTTACGTGTACTGCTGCTTTGTGTGTGCTACACTCTGCAAGTGTGCAGATTCTTTCCCGGAGGCGGGGGTAATTGGGATGTGTGGGCTCCACGTTTACAGGCTCGCAGGATCCTACCCTTCCCCCCCCCCCCCCCCGAGTCCGCAACGGTCACTGGCTAGCGGGGAGCGTTAGGTGCGGGGCAATTTTTTTGGGCCCATTTACCACCCATGATCATTTTTAACTTCCTCCCTGCTTTTTGTGTACAACTGCAGCCGGGCCGTCAAAGTTCCATTTTTTCCAATGAATGGCACAAGTAACATGCATTCAGCTTGCTTAAGCACGTGATGGCCCCTAACCTCGAAACCAAACATACCCTAACCGGGGGGGGGGGGCTCAGAAATCCGATAGCGTGGGGGTTTTGGAAGGGTCTGTGGTAAAATTTAGTAAAAAAAATTTTGAAATTTTTTTTTACCAAATTTCAAAGTTTAGTACAAAAATATTTATTTACGAAGTTTTTCCTCTGGGGGTGGGTTTTTTACGCAGTAAATTATTTAGTAGAAAAACATTTTTTTACTAAGTAAGTTACTTAGTAGAAAGAAAATTTTTTCTAAGTAAATGACTTACCCAAAAAATAAGTTTTCCCACTTCTGACTGCCACTGGGCCCACTTGTGGGCTATTTCTGATATTGTCCCCCCACTCTCAAATCCACGCTTTGTTGCGTCGCCCCCAAAAAATAAGATTTTCCATTTCCGAGTGTTGCCACTTCTGATTCTGCCCCCCGCTTTGAAGTGGTGGGGACCCCCCAGGCGGCAGGGGTTATGTAGCCACCTTACCCACTTGTGGGCCACCACTAATTTTGCTCCCCCCTCTGAAGCGGTGGGGACCCCCCTGTCGGCAGGGGTTATGTAGCCACCTTGCCCACTTGTGGGCCACTTGTGATTTTGCCCCCCGCTCTGAAGCGGTGGGGACCCCCCAGGCGGCATAGGGTATGTAGCCGGCCATACATTGTTGGGGCAAACCAGGAGGAGTTGGCTGTTGTGGATTTGATTGCCGAGTGAGATGGCGTTGAACCACAGCAGCGGAAGAAGTGGTCCAAGATTTCGGATACTTTTGGTGCCCTTGCATTTGCAATTGCACCCCTGCATTCCACCTTCATCCAGCAGATTGATGGTGTCAGTTGCCATCCGGCACGTCTCTTGACGTTGCATTGTGCCTTGTCACGGTGCGATGTCAAGGGCATATTGCAGGTGCCACAAGATCGATTGTGGTTGTTGCATGAAATGGCTAAGGCTACTCTGTACCTCAGTCGTTGAAAGTCGGCCTCCACCCCAAGGTCCCCAGTGGTACATTGAGAGGTCGCTGGGATGTACCCCGAACCCAAATCTGTGGAACCCGTTGACACATGCTTTACTTGTGATGGCACACCTCACATGGCGTGCCACGAATGTAAGGTTCTTCATTATGCCTTGCATGCGTCCATCTTGTGTCAATCGGAGATTTGTGTTGGGTTGCGCCGGTTCTAGACAGCCAACTTTGCTGATGTTGCCGTTGCCTCTGCCGTTGGAGATTCGCCAGCAACTGGAGAAGGAGCACGCCGTGCGAGCCAGGACCGCCCCGAAGTCTGCAGCGCATAAGTTCAGGGTGGGTGACCCGGTATGGGTACGTTGTTGCTACTGCTGCTGTTGACACCCGTCCTGGTGCGCCTACTGTTTTTGCTGCTTCTGCTGTTAACACCCGTCGTGGTGTGTGGATCTGCTGCAAGTGGTGTGCGGTGCCTCCTCAATATCCCCAAATATCCCCAAAGTGCAGATGGTCAATTGAAAAAAGACCAAGCATTTTGCACCGAGCTACAAGGGGAGTTGAAAACGGCTATATTTGGGATGTGCACCAATAATCCCACAGTGCGAGGCAAACCGCGCCTTGCGGATACCAAGGCCGACTTGATTTTCAAGCGTGTTTTTTGTCTCTACTTGTAAGTAGTTCCCACAGATGTTTGCCATGGCCCCGTCAGGACTCTTTTCTTGAGCCTGATTTTTGTTTCTACTGCCCGACCCCAATTATATTTTGTTATGTTGGCCGCCCTGTACACCTACGTTAAAACCAATATGGTAAAACCAATATGGTTAATTTTAATTTTCAATATATGAAAGGGTGTAAATATTAACCTGTCAAATATTAACACGTCAACCCAATTTTGGCACACCTGCCCCGCTTTGCTTGTGCGCGTACCATGCCCATTTGAAGTGTTTGGGTGGTCAAAGGGTGCCCAACGGGTTGCTACAGGGGTTCCATAGTCCCATAGGTGGTTATGTAGCCCCACACATCCCTCTCCGGTCCCCCCACTCACCCTACTCCCAACTCCCTTTTCCCCTTGTGTAGCTTTTCTTATGCCTTTCTCTCGGGACACGCTTCTCGAGCTTAGTATGACGCTCACACGTTTGAGTGGGACCAAGAGTTTGCGCGACCCTTTGGTCTCCCAACTCCTTGGTGAGTGGGTGGCCTCATCCCCTTTGTCCAAGGCCCGGTGGTACGAGGCCACCGAAGTTGCCCAACTCCCCGTCATCCGCAACAAACAAATAGAGGCCGTGAAGCAATATCCCTCCGTCCTCTTCCCCGCACCCGAATGGATCGGGTTACTTATGGAGTTGAATGTCCCCAAGGGCGGCTTCCGGCATGTGTCGGAGTTCATGACTCGCCGGGGGGGCGCATACACCGCCGCAACGGGTCTCCCATTTTTCCGCCCCATCCCTTCACGTGACCGCTTCATGGACACATGGAAGGAGTTGGTCAAGCCGCTTGCGCTAGATCGACCCGTGTCCATGGCGGATCCCCCCACAAGCGGCCGCTCTTGGCCGTTGCCCTCGTGGGCCCGCTACATCCAATCGCGTCCACCCCTTGTGGACACCATCGATTGGACGTGGCCGCTCACTTTCCTCCTCCGTGGGAATGCCTACCCATGCGCCGTTGGAATCGTCCCAACTTTCCATTGGGCACCTCAACCACGGTGCACGGGTGGGAACACCCGCCTACGTATGGGTGATTGGTATGGCCGTATGCGGGGACAAGGACATGGCTGCAGCGACAATATGGTCCAAGACCCCGCTGGTATACGGTCGTTTTGTTCCGCTTTCGTTTTTGCAGTAATTTTTCGAGGTGAATACTTAATATTTCGCAAAAATTAACGCAGACTGAAAAATTAATCTAATATTAACCTCGAAAAATTAATTGAAAAATTAATCCCCGTTTGTTTGAAGCTCTTGCAGTCCGTCAACGACTGCAAGAAGTCCTACTGGGGCACCAATTGGGTGCCCGCTGAGTTGGTCATCGGGGGTGACCAACCCTTCGTGAGGCGGCTCATTGGCATCTCCATATCGCCCATGGTGGGCTCAATTTACAATATGGGTGTGTGGGACAAGGTTGCGGCGGCGTGGGTGAAGGCGGACTTCCGCCGCACATTGGAGGGGGAGGCGGTGGCCCGTCACCGCTATCGGGGGACGGGCCTTAGTTTGGAGAATGGGTGGTGCATAGGAGACCCGCACGTTGTGGCGGAGCGGTGCTTGGTCTTCCTATGCATCCTCCATTGTTGCATGGCCATGGGCCGCCTCCAAGTGGCCTTCAATGAGGCCCGCCTAGGGGACCTTCCCAAGGACAACGCCGTGGCCGTGTAACGCGTGCTTTAACGGGTTCGCACCGGCGTCCGGTTGGGGGCCTTGACGGAGAGGAGGCACGTGCATTGTTCCTCACATGGGAGGAACTCGGGCCACTATCGGCCTACGCACCGGAGGACGATGAGTGGCCAGCGGTCGTTGCCATGCGGGACCTCCTCCGGGACTTGTACTCGGATACCCCACCGCGCGCCGACTTACAGGCCACGGAGCTTGCGTGGGCATACCGCCTGCATTGCCGCAAGGCCGCCTGCCAATCGAACTACCTCTTCTACTTGGAGGAGGATGTGACATTGGCGGTGGCTAACGCGGCGTGATTTGGGGTCGGGTTGGGCGCTGTGCGCGACGATGTCATTGAGAGCCTCAACGCCATGCTCAAGCGAGCCTACAACGACCACACGGCCCGTGCGGGGGGGGGGCGGGGGGATGCCGGGGGCTACGGCATTGGAACGGAAGGCGGAGGTGGTGTTGCAAGCGTGGGAGTGGTGTTTTTTTTACAATTTGACCTACCGTTGCAAGACCATGGGGCACCACATACGTCCCCATGCAGTATGGCCAAACTCATGGCCACCCAAATTCCCCCACCCTCTTCATTCTCGTCCCCACCCCTAGGTCTTGTTTCACCGATCCATGGACCAAGACATGCTGAAGGCCCTCTTGGGCAAGATGATGAAAGCCCACGAAGACCAGCTGGTATGCTTGTTTTGCTTGTTGTTTGCATTTTGTATTCTCAATTACTATTTCCAGGTTAATATTAACGCCAGCGGCTTTTAATATGTAATATATTAGTTAATATTAAGTGGTTAAATATTAACCTCGCAAATGTTATTCGTGAATGCGAATTTTTTTTTCTTTTTCACCACAGATGTCCCACATGGAGCAACGCCTCCAGCAGCTGCAACAGCTCCAGCTCCGCCACCACCACCACCACCACCACCAACGACAGCTCCCCCGTTGCGTCGAGGGGGCGAGGAGTCAAATGAGGACTCCTCTGACCGGCGGCGGGAGGAGAAGAAGAAGAAGAAGGAGAAGAAGAAGGAGAGGAAGAGAAGAAGAGAGAGCCACGGGGTTGACAGCCAGGCCAGGGGGGGGGGGGGGGGCTCAAGGCGAAGGAGAGTGGGGAGGTGGTGGTGGAAGAGGGGGGGGATGGGGAGGTGGTGGAGGAGGGGCAGGGGACGTGGTGGGGGCCAACCCCCACCCCCCCCCTAAAACCCCCAACAAGCTAACCCTGCCCCAGTGGCTCCTAAAAGCCCTCGGGCCCACTTCCGTGGCCGCCCGCAACGCCGCCGTGGTGCCCTGGTGGGCAGAGGCCCTCCAAGAGGGCTGCGCAAGGGATCAACCTTTCTTTGCGGGCGCGTGGTACGCGCACAAGACCCTTGAGTGGGTCGTTCGCTGCCCCGTGCGGTGCCAAATTCGCCGACACGGCGAAAAAAAAGGGCACCTAGCGGCGGGACCCTCTCCCCAGCGAGCTTCTCAGCCCAGCGCCGGAGGACATTAGCGTCGGGTCGTTGAGCTAGCTCAACTTGTGCGGCGACCCGCGAGGTGTGCGGTTCGACCGCACATTTCCACTTGGCCCTCTAGCATTGGGTCACGTTGGGATGGTGCTGCCAGTGGCGGTAGGTGAAGGGGGCCCACTTTGCGGTCCGGTGGACTGCAGTCCTTGCCCCCCCGTGGCCCGTCTACAACCCCGCCGCGCACCAGTACGAGGGCTCGGGGGGCGGCACGCGGAACACCGCCACCGCGTTCGCCAAAGCGGCCGTCCTCGCCGCAGCCGCGCCCGCCGACCAGCCGCCCCCGCCGCGCCTTCCAATGTCATGGCGGACCCCGTGGAGGCCCCAACGGCCTAGAGACACTTTCGGACAGCAATGGCAGCCGTCGAGGCGCAAGGAGCACCCACTAGTTTTGAGGTATGTGTGTTTGCTTGCGGGTTAATATTTCGTTTTTTTGGGTTAATTTTTGTGGGTTAACGTTTAATTTTTCGATCGCCGGCGCAAAAATTAAAAGTTACGAGTGAGTATTAATTTCGAAAAATTAAAAAAGTTGTCATAAAAATTAAGTGTTGTCCTGTCCGTCTCTTTGCAGGTGACGGATGTTGTCATCAACGGCACGGACACGCGGCCCGTGCGCGTGTCTTGGCGTGACCAGGATGCGGCCTATGAGGTGCCACTCGGGCACCTCCATCGCATCGTCGCCGCCGACCCGCCCTTGGGGTCGACCATCTTGAGGGGCCTGAGGGATTGGGTGTAGGGGAGGGTCTGCTCGGAGGTGTGGGTGGGTGCAGGGAAGTAGAGGGCTGGGGAGCGTGCCAGGTTAGGGCAGATGGGGTACACAGGGGCGGAGGATGAGGGGATATGGGCAGGGATGGTGGGGAGTGATTGGGAGGGTGAGGAAAGAGTGGAAGAGGAGTCCCCCCCTACCCCCCAGCAAGGCCAAACCACCACCCCCCAAACCCCCAATCACCAAAACAGACGACAAGAAAAGCTCCAGATGGGCTTTTGAGTCCGATGACTCGTCGGATGGAGCCATTCCCCCCCCAAACCAGAAACGCCCCCCCCCCTCCAAGCCCCCGGCCACGAAGGCCACCCCCGCCCCCAAGACAACCCCCCCCCCCCCCCCGAAGGGGGGAGGGACGGTGCCGACGACCCCCTCGTCGGCACCAAAGTCCCCGTCCCGTACCCCACCGGCATGGAGGTGGGCACCGTCACCGGTGTCCACCGGAGAAAAGCGGGGGTCGTTTGGGTGGAATACCCAGACAACCCCCAGCTCTGAGAGGTGGCCCGTGGCCTCCTCTTCCCCACCCCCGAAGGTGCCCAAGAACACTTGGACCGTGTTCGCAACGGCAAGGGGACCGCAAACCCCCCTCCCCCCCAGCCTTCGGGCCAGCCTGACACGAAGACTAACCCCCTGCCTGACCCCAAGGCTAACCCCCCAACAAACCCCAAGACTAACCCCCTCACTAACCCCAAAGCACAAAACAACCCCACTCCTAACCCCACCCCTGACCCAACCCAACAATTAGGGGACCCCAAGACGTGGTCTCAAGCGGTGTAACCTACAGGTGGTACCACCTGTGGTACAGGTGCTATACTGGCATTGGAGCCAGTAATGAATACTGGATATCATTCAAAAGGTATATGGTGTGTTGTTGTGTGCTTGTAGGGATTTTCAAGAAGGTCGAATATTTCGAACTTTGGGTTAATATTTGACAGGTTCATATTAACGCCGCCGACACTTTAATTCTTAATATTTCAAATATTAAAAGAAAAATCAAATCAAAAATTAAATTGGAGGACCATTTTGATATTTTTTCCCATCGAGGCAGGTGCGACCCCCTCCCGCAACCCCCGGGTGAAAATGACACCCGATCCCGTAAGGCACCCCGTGGGGGTGGAGTTTCTCCCCCCCCCCCAAAAAAAAAGGGTCAACTTTGGGTTAACGCATTAATTTTTGCCCCAAATGTTAAACACATTGCTTTTAACATCGGTCTCTAGGGTTTCTTGTGTGACAACACGCACCGGTACGTCCTGGACTTTGACCTCTGTACGGGTCGCCGTGGACATCTCGCCGCGCGCTGCCGTGGCTCCTGTAGCGGCAGCCGAGATGCCAAAGGCATTGTTCGATTCTGGGCGATGCAAATCCCGGACACCACCGTGTTGTGTTGTGACTCCTTCTTCGGAAGCCACAACATAGCACGGGAGCTAGCGGGAAAAGGTCAGCCGTTCCTCCTCCTTACAAAGCGGGACAAAACGGACGAGACCTTGAATGAGGCCCAAAGGGCAACAAAGGAGGGGCAAGGCGCAAGGGCCGTCGGGAAGGGGGCCAAGTACGAAGTAGTGGTTTCCAAAAACCCAAAGGTTGGACACAAGCCCCCTCAGATGGTCCCCTCCGTCACCAAAGTGTGGTTCCCGGAGGAGGGACCCCAACATCGCCGGAGTGTTGAGGAGCTCAGCCCGGTGGTGGCTGCGTACCGGGACTTCTCGCCGGCCGTGCACGGATGCATGCATGGATGGTGCCAACCAAATGGCCCTCCAAATGCGGCAGCTCAGACGGCAAATGACGTGGTCGCATGCCGTCCGGGCATTCATGCTTCGGTATGCCGCCGCAATGCCTTCGCGGCGTGCAAGCGCTTGGGGCTCATCGACTCTAGGATGAGCATGTGGGACTTTCAGTGGAACTGCTTCCCTATGCAGTCAAAAAGCGCACTAGGGTCAGTTTGCTTTTTGGGCTCACCAGTGCACTCTCCGACACCAGAAGGTCAAGTATGGCATTTGCCGCTGGCTGCACCCGAGGTGTACCAAACCCAATCACAAGGATATCATCATAATAAATCCGGCCGATTGCATCCTGCACATTCGCTTTAAGGACAATGGAAGTCAAGCCTTCTTGGCACATCACCAGGCTATACGCCCAACCGAAAAGGCAACGCCTTAAATGCATACACCGTGTTATCTACATGTATACAAAAAGATTGACGGTACCGAGGTAGCAAGATACATCACTGGTGTGGGGACGACGCACTAGTGGAGCTGGCTGCAGTTTGCATATACAGAGGCCTACAGGGTTTGGGTTTGAACGTTGTTAGACACCTTGGGACGCTCGGTTTGCCATGGGCTAAGTCTGTGCGTTTGGCGGCCCGGGGCAGTGTGGAGCACTCTCTGGAGGTTTTTGGCATATGAGGCACGTCGCAAGGTGAGGTGTACGCACGGCGTAGTGAAGCCGGCGTGCGCATTGGGGGGGCCTGACGGCCGATCCTACAAAGCTTATGTGGACTGTTGCAATGCCTCTCCTGATGCACGTAAGCAAACACAACCGGAGTTTTCGCCCAAACCGGGCCAAACACTGCGGCGGTGCCATTGTTGCAGCGCGTGTGACGCTGTTGGGCCTGGCTACGTTGGTCTCGGGCGACATGCCACCTTGTAGGTGATAGTTCAAGTGGCATCGTTGGGGTGGGGCGGTTGTCTGGTGTCATTTTCTTTTGCTCCAGTAACTGCGTGATCTCCTGGTGTGTCCCCTCCGTCTTCCACTGTATCACCGGGTACCCCGAGCGGCCCCCTCGCATCTAGGTCGCCGTTGACGACAACACGACAGGGGTTGTTGGGATCAACAAGGACAGCAGCTGCGGGCCCGGGCGGAGCCGGTACGAGTCCTACGTGCCTGGGCTCCGGGCGTTGTCGTTCTGCGTTACGGGACCGCGGTCGTGGGAGCATGTGATAGAAGCCACTTGTGTTCTGTTCGCCGTGTGCACGTTGTACCCAAAGGTTGTTGATCTGGTTGCAGTATTCATAGGTTCTTTTAAGTAATTCATCGGGACGGGCGCTGCCAACCCTGGGGTGGCCATTCGGCGCACCACCGTGGGTTTGGCCGTTTCTCCGTTGGCCGTGCGGGAGGCCTTACGTGGCGCTATGGGTCTGCAGCGAGCACAAGCATCCTACTACTAGCTACTTTGCGAACGTTGGGGTGCCGGCCGTGCAACCAAGTGCAGTGCACAGCCCGGTGAAGCGGTCCACACGCCAAACGTGTGACCAATGCCGCCAGGGAACCACCGGGTACGTATGCGCGGCATGTGGAAAGCAGTTGCAGATCAAGTGCTTTGTGGCGGTCCACGACATGTAGTTTGTCATGGACATGCGGGGAATCAAGGAGACGGTGGTGGAGGCGGAGGCCTCTGCTATCCCCGCCCCGGGGACCAGTGCGAACCATGTGGGAGCCCCCGCGTAGGCTGAATACCCAACTGTGAGGACACGGCCCCACATCACCCCACACGCATAGCGTCCTATGCGTCCTGCACGTCCTGCACGTCTTGCGCATCGGCTCCCATTGTGGCTCTAGAACCGCAAAAAATGTCCTCCACGTCATACACGGTTTGCATGTTGCAGACGTTTAGGCCTCATTTTCCGATGACACGCAGGACGTGTCGGTAGGGCTCTAGCAATAAATGGATGCTCCATAGCCAAAGGAATATTGGGCTGATGTTGTGTTGTGTTTTCGCGTCGAGTGTCGTCGTGTCTTGCCATGTGCTGTTGGGTGCTGGTGTGTCCGGCCTTGTCATGCCGTGTTGTGTTGTGTTGTGTCCTATCTTGTCGTGTGCCGTGTTGTGTCATGTGCTGTCATGTTGGGCCGTGGCGTGTGGTGTGTTGTTGTGTTGTTGCGTGTCATACAATGTGGTATCTCGTTCTAGCAGCGTTCTAGCGCCATTCTAGGGGGGCGTCGCTAGAGCGCCGCTAGAACAGTTCCCTACAACGCCGCTAGCAATGTGCACCCAAAAGGACCACAACACACCATAGCACATAACACCCCACAGTAGACGAAAACACACTCCAACACCGCACATCACACCACACCACATGACATCATACCAAACCACATGACAACGCCACACACCATAGCGCACCTCAGGTGATCACAACACACCACGCCACTGCACAGTACAACACACCACAATGCCTCCCCATGGGCCCTAAAGGATACTCCGACCACCCCCGTGGCTGACCTCCCCATCCCCCCCAGGTCGGTGTGCCCGGTTCTTGGAAGATAATGCCTCCCCATGGACCCTGAAGGATACTCCGACCACCCCCCGGGCTGGACTCCCCGTCCCCCCCCAGGCCGGTGTGCGCGGTTCTTGGAAAATTATGCTCCCCCAAGGGCCCCTGAAGGATACTCCGACCACACCCTGGGCTAGACTCCCCGTCCCCCCCAGGCCAGTGTGCGCGGTTCTTGGAAGATGATGCCCCCCTAGGGCCCCTGAAGGATACTCCGACCACCCCCTGGGCTGGACTCCTCGTCCCCCCCCAAGCCGGTGTGCGCGGTTCTTGGAAAATGATGCCTCCCCAGGGGCCCTAAAACATACTCCGACCACCCCCTGGGCTGGACTCCCCGTCCCCCCCAGGCCGGTGTGCCTGGTTCTTGGAAGATGATGCCCCCCCAGGGCCCCTGAAGGATACTCCGACCACCCCCTGGGCTGGACTCCCCGTCCCCCCTAGGCCAGTGTGTGCGGTTCTTGGAAGATCATGCCTCCCCATGGGCCCTGAAGGATACTCCTACCACCCCCTGGGCCGGACTCCCCGTCCCCCCTAGGCCGGTGTGCCCGGTTCTTGGAGGATGATGCCTCCCCATGGGCCCTGAAGGATACTCCGACCTGGGAAATGATGCCTCCCTAGGGGCCCTGAAGGATACTCCGACCACCCCCCGGGCTAGACTCCCCGTCCCCCCCAGGCCGGTGTGCCCGGTTCTTGGAAAATGATGCCCCCCCCAGGGGCCGTGAAGGATACTCCCACCACCCCCTTGGGCTGGACTCCCCGTCCCCCCCAGGCCGGTGTGCCCGGTTCTTGGAAGATGATGCCTCCCAAGGGGCCCTGAAGGAAACTCCGACCACCCCCTGGGCTGGACTCCCCGTCCCCCCCCCGGCCAGTGTGGCGTTCTTGGAAGATGATGCCCCCCCTAGGGGCCCTGAAGGATACTCGAACCACCCCCTGGGCTGGACTCCCCGCCCCCCCCAGGCCGGTGTGCCCGGTTCTTGGAAGATGATGCCTCCCCATTGGCCCTAAAGGATAGTCCGACCAACCCCGGGCTAGACTCCCCGTCCCCCCCAGGCCGTTGTGCCCGGTTCTTGGAAAATGATGCCCCCCTAGGGGCCCTGAAGGATACTCCGACCACCCTCTGGGCTAGACTCACCGTCCCCCCCAGGCCGGTGTGCCCGGTTCTTGGAAAATGATGGCTCCCCAACGGCCCTGAAGCATACTCCGACCACCCCCTGGGCTGGACTCCCCGTCCCCCCCAGGCCAGTGTGCCTGGTTCTTCGAAGATGATGCCCCCCCATGGGCCCCGAAGGGTACTCCGACCACCCCCTGGGCTGGACTCCCCGTCCCCCCGAGGCCGGTGTGCCCGGTTCTTGGAAGATGATGCCTCCCTAGGGGCCCTGAAGGATACTCCGACCACCTCCTGGGCTGGACTCCCCGTCCCCCCCAAGCCGGTGTCCCCCATTCTTGGAAAATGATGCCCCCCCATAGGGGCCATGAAGGATACTCGAACCACCCCCTAGGCTGGACTCCCCGTCCCCCCAAGGCCGGTGTGCCCGGTTCTTGGAAGATGATGCCTCCCCATAGGCCCTGAAGGATACTCCGACCACCCCCCGGGCTGGACTCCCTGTCCCCCCCAGGCCGGTGTGCCCGGTTCTTGGAAGATGATGCCTCCCCAGGGGCCTTAAAGGATAGTCCGACCACCCCCCGGGCTAGACTCCCCGTCCCCCCCGGGCCGGTGTGCCCGGTTCTTGGAAGATGATGCCCCCCCAGGGGCCCTGAAGGATACTCCGACCACCCCCTGCGCTGGACTCCCTGTCCTCCCCAGGCCGTGTGCCCGTTTCTTGGAAAATGATGCCTCCCCAGGGGCCCTGAAGGATACTCCAACCGGCCCCCGGGCTGGACTCCCCATCCCCGCCGGGCCGGTGTGCCCGGTTTTTGGAAGATGATGCCTCCCCATAGGCCCTGAAGGATACTCCGACCACCCCCTGGGCTGTACTCCCCGCCCCCCCCAGGCCGGTGTGCCCGGTTTTTGGAAAATGATGCCTCCCCAGGGGCCCTGAAACATACTCCGACCACCCCGTGGGCTGGACTCCCCGTCCCCCCCAGGCTAGTGTGCCTGGTTCTTGGAAGATGATCCCTTACCAGGGGCCCTCAAGGATACTCCGACCACTCCCTGGGCTGGACTTCCCGTCCCCCCGAGGCCGGTGTGCCCGATTCTTGCAAGATGATGGCTCCGTAGGGGCTCTGAAGGATACTCCGACCACCCCCTGGGCTAGAACTCCCCGTCCCCCCCGGGCCAGTGTGCCTGGTTCTTGGAAGATGATGCCTCCCAAGGGGCCCTGAAGGAAACTCCGACCACCCCCTGGGCTGGACTCCCCGTCCCCCCCCGGCCAGTGTGCCCGGTTCTTGGAAGATGATGCCCCCCCTAGGGGCCCTGAAGGATACTCGAACCACCCCCTGGGCTGGACTCCCCGTCCCCCCCAGGCCGGTGTGCCCGGTTTTTGGAAGATGATGCCTCCCCATGGGCCCTAAAGGATACTCCGACCAACCCCGGGCTAGACTCCCCGTCCCCCCCAGGCCGTTGTGCCCGGTTCTTGGAAAATGATGCCCCCCCTAGGGGCCCTGAAGGATACTCCGACCACCCCCTGGGCTGGACTCACCGTCGCCCCCAGGCCGGTGTGCCCGGTTCTTGGAAAATGATGCCTCCCCATAGGCCCTGACGGATACTCCGACCACCCCCTGGGCTGGACTCCCTGTCCCCCCCAGGCCGGTGTGCCCGGTTCTTGGAAGATGATGCCTCCCCAGGGGCCTTAAAGGATAGTCCGACCACCCCCCGGGCTAGACTCCCCGTCCCCCCCGGGCCGGTGTGCCCGGTTCTTGGAAGATGATGCCCCCCCAGGGGCCGTGAAGGATACTCCGACCACCCCCTGCGCTGGACTCCCCGTCCTCCCCAGGCCGTGTGCCCGTTTCTTGGAAAATGATGCCTCCCCAGGGGCCCTGAAGGATACTCCAACCACCCCCCGGGCTGGACTCCCCATCCCCGCCGGGCCGGTGTGCCCGGTTTTTGGAAGATGATGCCTCCCCATAGGCCCTGAAGGATACTCCGACCACCCCCTGGGCTGGACTCCCCGCCCCCCCCCAGGCCGGGGTGCCGGTTTTTGGAAAATGATGCCTCCCCAGGGGCCCTGAAACATACTCCGACCACCCCATGGGCTGGACTCCCCGTCCCCCCCAGGCTAGTGTGCCTGGTTCTTGGAAGATGATCCCTGACCAGGGGCCCTCAAGGATACTCCGACCACCCCCTGGGCTGGACTTCCCGTCTCCCCGAGGCCGGTGTGCCCGATTCTTGCAAGATGATGGCTCCGTAGGGGCTCTGAAGGATACTCCGACCACCCCCTGGGCTGGACTCCCCGTCCCCCCCAGGCCAGTGTGCCCGGTTCTTGGAAGATGATGCCTCCCAAGGGGCCCTGAAGGAAACTCCGACCACCCCCTGGGCTGGACTCCCCGTCCCCCCCCGGCCAGTGTGCCCGGTTCTTGGAAGATGATGCCCCCCCTAGGGGCCCTGAAGGATACTCGAACCACCCCCTGGGCTGGACTCCCCGTCCCCCCCAGGCCGGTGTGCCCGGTTCTTGGAAGATGATGCCTCCCCATGGGCCCTAAAGGATACTCCGACCAACCCCGGGCTAGACTCCCCGTCCCCCCCAGGCCGTTGTGCCCGGTTCTTGGAAAATGATGCCCCCCCTAGGGGCCCTGAAGGATACTCCGACCACCCCTTGGGCTAGACTCACCGTCCCCCCCAGGCCGGTGTGCCCGGTTCTTGGAAAATGATGCCTCCGCAACGGCCCTGACGGATACTCCGACCACCCCCTGGGCTGGACTCCCCGTCCCCCCCAGGCCAGTGTGCCTGGTTCTTCCAAGATGATGCCTCCCCATGGGCCCCGAAGGGTACTCCGACCACCCCCTGGGCTGGACTCCCCGTCCCCCCGAGGCCGGTGTGCCCGTTTCTTGGAAGATGATGCCTCCCTAGGGGCCCTGAAGGATACTCCGACCACCTCCTGGGCTGGACTCCCCGTCCCCCCCAGGCCGGTGTCCCCCATTCTTGGAAAATGATGCCCCCCCCTAGGGGCCCTGAAGGATACTCGAACCACCCCCTGGGCTGGACTCCCCGTCCCCCCAAGGCCGGTGTCCCCGGTTCTTGGAAGATGATGCCTCCCCATAGGCCCTGAAGGATACTCCGACCACCCCCTGGGCTGGACTCCCTGTCCCCCCCAGGCCGGTGTGCCCGGTTCTTGGAAGATGATGCCTCCCCAGGGGCCTTAAAGGGTAGTCCGACCACCCCCCGGGCTAGACTCCCCGTCCCCCCCGGGCCGGTGTGCCCGGTTCTTGGAAGATGATGCCCCCCCAGGGGCCCTGAAGGATACTCCGACCACCCCCTGCGCTGGACTCCCCGTCCTCCCCAGGCCGTGTGCCCGTTTCTTGGAAAATGATGCCTCCCCAGGGGCCCTGAAGGATACTCCAACCACCCCCCGGGCTGGACTCCCCATCCCCGCCGGGCCGGTGTGCCCGGTTTTTGGAAGATGATGCCTCCCCATAGGCCCTGAAGGATACTCCGACCACCCCCTGGGCTGGACTCCCCGCCCCCCCCAGGCCGGTGTGCCCGGTTTTTGGAAAATGATGCCTCCCCAGGGGCCCTGAAACATACTCCGACCACCCCGTGGGCTGGACTCCCCGTCCCCCCCAGGCTAGTGTGCCTGGTTCTTGGAAGATGATCCCTTACCAGGGGCCCTCAAGGATACTCCGACCACCCCCTGGGCTGGACTTCCCGTCCCCCCGAGGCCGGTGTGCCCGATTCTTGCAAGATGATGGCTCCGTAGGGGCTCTGAAGGATACTCCGACCACCCCCTGGGCTGGACTCCCCGTCCCCCCCAGGCCAGTGTGCCTGGTTCTTGGAAGATGATGCCTCCCAAGGGGCCATGAAGGAAACTCCGACCACCCCCTGGGCTGGACTCCCCGTCCCCCCCCGGCCAGTGTGCCCGGTTCTTGGAAGATGATGCCCCCCCTAGGGGCCCTGAAGGATACTCGAACCACCCCCTGGGCTGGACTCCCCGTCCCCCCCAGGCCGGTGTGCCCGGTTTTTGGAAGATGATGCCTCCCCATGGGCCCTAAAGGATACTCCGACCAACCCCGGGCTAGACTCCCCGTCCCCCCCAGGCCGTTGTGCCCGGTTCTTGGAAAATGATGCCCCCCCTAGGGGCCCTGAAGGATACTCCGACCACCCCCTGGGCTGGACTCACCGTCGCCCCCAGGCCGGTGTGCCCGGTTCTTGGAAAACGATGCCTCCCCATAGGCCCTGACGGATACTCCGACCACCCCCTGGGCTGGACTCCCTGTCTCCCCCAGGCCCGTGTGCCCGGTTCTTGGAAGATGATGCCCCCCCAGGGGCCCTGAAGGATACTCCAACCGACCCCCGGGCTGGACTCCCCATCCCCGCCGGGCCGGTGTGCCCGGTTTTTGGAAGATGATGCCTCCCCATAGGCCCTAAAGGGTACTCCGACCACCCCCTGGGCTGGACTCCCCGCCCCCCCCAGGCCGGTGTGCCCGGTTTTTGGAAAATGATGCCTCCCCAGGGGCCCCGAAACATACCCCGACCACCCCGTGGGCTGGACTCCCCGTCCCCCCCAGGCTAGTGTGCCTGGTTCTTGGAAGATGATCCCTTACCAGGGGCCCTCAAGGATACTCCGACCACCCCCTGGGCTGGACTTCCCGTCCCCCCGTGGCCGGTGTGCCCGATTCTTGCAAGATGATGGCTCCGTAGGGGCTCTGAAGGATACTCCGACCACCCCCTGGGCTGGACTCCCCGTCCCCCCCAGGCCAGTGTGCCTGGCTCTTGGAAGATGATGCCTCCCAAGGGGCCCTGAAGGAAACTCCGACCAACCCCGGGCTAGACTCCCCGTCCCCCCCAAGGCCGGTGTGCCCGGTTCTTGGAAGATGATGCCTCCCCATGGGCCCTAAAGGATACTCCGACCAACCCCGGGCTAGACTCCCCGTCCCCCCCAGGCCGTTGTGCCCGGTTCTTGGAAAATGATGCCTCCCCATAGGCCCTGACGGATACTCCGACCACCCCGTGGGCTGGACTCCCCGTCCCCCCCAGGCCGGTGTGCCCGGTTCTTGGAAAATGATGCCTCCCCATAGGCCCTGACGGATACTCCGACCACCCCCTGGGCTGGACTCCCTGTCCCCCCCAGGCCGGTGTGCCCGGTTCTTGGAAGATGATGCCTCCCTAGGGGCCTTAAAGGATAGTCCGACCACCCCCTGGGCTAGACTCCCCGTCCCCCCAGGTGCGGTGTGCCCGGTTCTTGGAAGATGATGCCCCCCCAAGGGCCCTGAAGGATACTCCGACCACCCCCTGCGCTGGACTCCCCGTCCCCCCCAGGCCGGTGTTCCCGTTTCTTGGAAAATGATGCCTCCCCAGGGGCCATGAAGGATACTCCGACCACCCCCCGGGCTGGACTCCCCATTCCCGCCAAGCCGGTGTGCCCGGTTCTTGGAAGATGATGCCTCCCCATAGGCCCTGAAGGATACTCCGACCACCCCCTGGGCTGGACTCCCCGCCCCCCCCAGGCCGGTTTGCCCGGTTTTTGGAAAATGATGCCTCCCCAGGGGCCCTGAAACATACTTCGACCACCCCGTGGGTTGGACTCCCCGTCCCCCCCAGGCTAGTGTGCCTGGTTCTTGGAAGATGATCCCTTACCAGGGGCCCTCAAGGATACTCCGACCACTCCCTGGGCTGGACTTCCCGTCCCCCCGAGGCCGGTGTGCCCGATTCTTGCAAGATGATGGCTCCGTAGGGGCTCTGAAGGATACTCCGACCACCCCCTGGGCTAGAACTCCCCGTCCCCCCCGGGCCAGTGTGCCTGGTTCTTGGAAGATGATGCCTCCCAAGGGGCCCTGAAGGAAACTCCGACCACCCCCTGGGCTGGACTCCCCGTCCCCCCCCGGCCAGTGTGCCCGGTTCTTGGAAGATGATGCCCCCCCTAGGGGCCCTGAAGGATACTCGAACCACCCCCTGGGCTGGACTCCCCGTCCCCCCCAGGCCGGTGTGCCCGGTTTTTGGAAGATGATGCCTCCCCATGGGCCCTAAAGGATACTCCGACCAACCCCGGGCTAGACTCCCCGTCCCCCCCAGGCCGTTGTGCCCGGTTCTTGGAAAATGATGCCCCCCCTAGGGGCCCTGAAGGATACTCCGACCACCCCCTGGGCTGGACTCACCGTCGCCCCCAGGCCGGTGTGCCCGGTTCTTGGAAAATGATGCCTGCCCATAGGCCCTGACGGATACTCCGACCACCCCCTGGGCTGGACTCCCTGTCCCCCCCAGGCCGGTGTGCCCGGTTCTTGGAAGATGATGCCTCCCCAGGGGCCTTAAAGGATAGTCCGACCACCCCCCGGGCTAGACTCCCCGTCCCCCCCGGGCCGGTGTGCCCGGTTCTTGGAAGATGATGCCCCCCCAGGGGCCGTGAAGGATACTCCGACCACCCCCTGCGCTGGACTCCCCGTCCTCCCCAGGCCGTGTGCCCGTTTCTTGGAAAATGATGCCTCCCCAGGGGCCCTGAAGGATACTCCAACCACCCCCCGGGCTGGACTCCCCATCCCCGCCGGGCCGGTGTGCCCGGTTTTTGGAAGATGATGCCTCCCCATAGGCCCTGAAGGATACTCCGACCACCCCCTGGGCTGGACTCCCCGCCCCCCCCCAGGCCGGGGTGCCGGTTTTTGGAAAATGATGCCTCCCCAGGGGCCCTGAAACATACTCCGACCACCCCATGGGCTGGACTCCCCGTCCCCCCCAGGCTAGTGTGCCTGGTTCTTGGAAGATGATCCCTGACCAGGGGCCCTCAAGGATACTCCGACCACCCCCTGGGCTGGACTTCCCGTCCCCCCGAGGCCGGTGTGCCCGATTCTTGCAAGATGATGGCTCCGTAGGGGCTCTGAAGGATACTCCGACCACCCCCTGGGCTGGACTCCCCGTCCCCCCCAGGCCAGTGTGCCCGGTTCTTGGAAGATGATGCCTCCCAAGGGGCCCTGAAGGAAACTCCGACCACCCCCTGGGCTGGACTCCCCGTCCCCCCCCGGCCAGTGTGCCCGGTTCTTGGAAGATGATGCCCCCCCTAGGGGCCCTGAAGGATACTCGAACCACCCCCTGGGCTGGACTCCCCGTCCCCCCCAGGCCGGTGTGCCCGGTTCTTGGAAGATGATGCCTCCCCATGGGCCCTAAAGGATACTCCGACCAACCCCGGGCTAGACTCCCCGTCCCCCCCAGGCCGTTGTGCCCGGTTCTTGGAAAATGATGCCCCCCCTAGGGGCCCTGAAGGATACTCCGACCACCCCTTGGGCTAGACTCACCGTCCCCCCCACGCCGGTGTGCCCGGTTCTTGGAAAATGATGCCTCCGCAACGGCCCTGACGGATACTCCGACCACCCCCTGGGCTGGACTCCCCGTCCCCCCCAGGCCAGTGTGCCTGGTTCTTCGAAGATGATGCCTCCCCATGGGCCCCGAAGGGTACTCCGACCACCCCCTGGGCTGGACTCCCCGTCCCCCCGAGGCCGGTGTGCCCGGTTCTTGGAAGATGATGCCTCCCTAGGGGCCCTGAAGGATACTCCGACCACCTCCTGGGCTGGACTCCCCGTCCCCCCCAAGCCGGTGTCCCCCATTCTTGGAAAATGATGCCCCCCCCTAGGGGCCCTGAAGGATACTCGAACCACCCCCTGGGCTGGACTCCCCGTCCCCCCAAGGCCGGTGTCCCCGGTTCTTGGAAGATGATGCCTCCCCATAGGCCCTGAAGGATACTCCGACCACCCCCTGGGCTGGACTCCCTGTCCCCCCCAGGCCGGTGTGCCCGGTTCTTGGAAGATGATGCCTCCCCAGGGGCCTTAAAGGATAGTCCGACCACCCCCCGGGCTAGACTCCCCGTCCCCCCCGGGCCGGTGTGCCCGGTTCTTGGAAGATGATGCCCCCCCAGGGGCCCTGAAGGATACTCCGACCACCCCCTGCGCTGGACTCCCCGTCCTCCCCAGGCCGTGTGCCCGTTTCTTGGAAAATGATGCCTCCCCAGGGGCCCTGAAGGATACTCCAACCACCCCCCGGGCTGCACTCCCCATCCCCGCCGGGCCGGTGTGCCCGGTTTTTGGAAGATGATGCCTCCCCATAGGCCCTGAAGGATACTCCGACCACCCCCTGGGCTGGACTCCCCGCCCCCCCCAGGCCGGTGTGCCCGGTTTTTGGAAAATGATGCCTCCCCAGGGGCCCTGAAACATACTCCGACCACCCCGTGGGCTCGACTCCCCGTCCCCCCCAGGCTAGTGTGCCTGGTTCTTGGAAGATGATCCCTTACCAGGGGCCCTCAAGGATACTCCGACCACCCCCTGGGCTGGACTCCCCGTCCCCCCCAGGCCAGTGTGCCTGGTTCTTGGAAGATGATGCCTCCCAAGGGGCCATGAAGGAAACTCCGACCACCCCCTGGGCTGGACTCCCCGTCCCCCCCCGGCCAGTGTGCCCGGTTCTTGGAAGATGATGCCCCCCCTAGGGGCCCTGAAGGATACTCGAACCACCCCCTGGGCTGGACTCCCCGTCCCCCCCAGGCCGGTGTGCCCGGTTCTTGGAAGATGATGCCTCCCCATGGGCCCTAAAGGATACTCCGACCAACCCCGGGCTAGACTCCCCGTCCCCCCCAGGCCGTTGTGCCCGGTTCTTGGAAAATGATGCCCCCCCTAGGGGCCCTGAAGGATACTCCGACCACCCCCTGGGCTGGACTCACCGTCGCCCCCAGGCCGGTGTGCCCGGTTCTTGGAAAATGATGCCTCCCCATAGGCCCTGACGGATACTCCGACCACCCCCTGGGCTGGACTCCCTGTCCCCCCCAGGCCCGTGTGCCCGGTTCTTGGAAGATGATGCCCCCCCAGGGGCCGTGAAGGATACTCCGACCACCCCCTGCGCTGGACTCCCCGTCCTCCCCAGGCCGTGTGCCCGTTTCTTGGAAAATGATGCCTCCCCAGGGGCCCTGAAGGATACTCCAACCGACCCCCGGGCTGGACTCCCCATCCCCGCCGGGCCGGTGTGCCCGGTTTTTGGAAGATGATGCCTCCCCATAGGCCCTGAAGGATACTCCGACCACCCCCTGGGCTGGACTCCCCGCCCCCCCCAGGCCGGTGTGCCCGGTTTTTGGAAAATGATGCCTCCCCAGTGGCCCTGAAACATACTCCGACCACCCCGTGGGCTGGACTCCCTGTCCCCCCCAGGCCGGTGTGCCCGGTTCTTGGAAGATGATGCCTCCCCAAGGGCCTTAAAGGATAGTCCGACCACCCCCCGGGCTAGACTCCCCGTCCCCCCCGGGCCGGTGTGCCCGGTTCTTGGAAGATGATGCCCCCCCAGGGGCCCTGAAGGATACTCCGACCACCCCCTGCGCTGGACTCCCCGTCCTCCCCAGGCCGTGTGCCCGTTTCTTGGAAAATGATGCCTCCCCAGGGGCCCTGAAGGATACTCCGACCACCCCCTGGGCTGGACTTCCCGTCCCCCCGAGGCCGGTGTGCCCGATTCTTGCAAGATGATGGCTCCGTAGGGGCTCTGAAGGATATTCCGACCACCCCCTGGGCTGGACTCCCCGTCCCCCCCAGGCCAGTGTGCGCGGTTCTTGGAAGATGATGCCTCCCAAGGGGCCCTGAAGGAAACTCCGACCACCCCCTGGGCTGGACTCCCCGTCCCCCCCCGGCCAGTGTGCCCGGTTCTTGGAAGATGATGCCCCCCCTAGGGGCCCTGAAGGATACTCGAACCACCCCCTGGGCTGGACTCCCCGTCCCCCCCAGGCCGGTGTGCCCGGTTCTTGGAAGATGATGCCTCCCCATGGGCCCTAAAGGATACTCCGACCAACCCCGGGCTAGACTCCCCGTCCCCCCCATGCCGTTGTGCCCGGTTCTTGGAAAATGATGCCCCCCCTAGGGGCCCTGAAGGATACTCCGACCACCCCTTGGGCTAGACTCACCGTCCCCCCCACGCCGGTGTGCCCGGTTCTTGGAAAATGATGCCTCCGCAACGGCCCTGACGGATACTCCGACCACCCCCTGGGCTGGACTCCCCGTCCCCCCCAGGCCAGTGTGCCTGGTTCTTCGAAGATGATGCCTCCCCATGGGCCCCGAAGGGTACTCCGACCACCCCCTGGGCTGGACTCCCCGTCCCCCCAGGGCCGGTGTGCCCGGTTCTTGGAAGATGATGCCTCCCTAGGGGCCCTGAAGGATACTCCGACCACCTCCTGGGCTGGACTCCCCGTCCCCCCCAAGCCGGTGTCCCCCATTCTTGGAAAATGATGCCCCCCCCTAGGGGCCCTGAAGGATACTCGAACCACCCCCTGGGCTGGACTCCCCGTCCCCCCAAGGCCGGTGTCCCCGGTTCTTGGAAGATGATGCCTCCCCATAGGCCCTGAAGGATACTCCGACCACCCCCTGGGCTGGACTCCCTGTCCCCCCCAGGCCGGTGTGCCCGGTTCTTGGAAGATGATGCCTCCCCAGGGGCCTTAAAGGATAGTCCGACCACCCCCCGGGCTAGACTCCCCGTCCCCCCCGGGCCGGTGTGCCCGGTTCTTGGAAGATGATGCCCCCCCACGGGCCCTGAAGGATACTCCGACCACCCCCTGCGCTGGACTCCCCGTCCTCCCCAGGCCGTGTGCCCGTTTCTTGGAAAATGATGCCTCCCCAGGGGCCCTGAAGGATACTCCAACCACCCCCCGGGCTGGACTCCCCATCCCCGCCGGGCCGGTGTGCCCGGTTTTTGGAAGATGATGCCTCCCCATAGGCCCTGAAGGATACTCCGACCACCCCCTGGGCTGGACTCCCCGCCCCCCCCAGGCCGGTGTGCCCGGTTTTTGGAAAATGATGCCTCCCCAGGGGCCCTGAAACATACTCCGACCACCCCGTGGGCTGGACTCCCCGTCCCCCCCAGGCTAGTGTGCCTGGTTCTTGGAAGATGATCCCTTACCAGGGGCCCTCAAGGATACTCCGACCACCCCCTGGGCTGGACTTCCCGTCCCCCCGAGGCCGGTGTGCCCGATTCTTGCAAGATGATGGCTCCGTAGGGGCTCTGAAGGATACTCCGACCACCCCCTGGGCTGGACTCCCCGTCCCCCCCAGGCCAGTGCGCCTGGTTCTTGGAAGATGATGCCTCCCAAGGGGCCATGAAGGAAACTCCGACCACCCCCTGGGCTGGACTCCCCGTCCCCCCCCGGCCAGTGTGCCCGGTTCTTGGAAGATGATGCCCCCCCTAGGGGCCCTGAAGGATACTCGAACCACCCCCCGGGCTAGACTCCCCGTCCCCCCCAGGCCGTTGTGCCCGGTTCTTGGAAAATGATGCCCCCCCTAGGGGCCCTGAAGGATACTCCGACCACCCCCTGGGCTGGACTCACCGTCGCCCCCAGGCCGGTGTGCCCGGTTCTTGGAAAATGATGCCTCCCCATAGGCCCTGACGGATACTCCGACCACCCCCTGGGCTGGACTCCCTGTCCCCCCCAGGCCCGTGTGCCCGGTTCTTGGAAGATGATGCCCCCCCAGGGGCCCTGAAGGATACTCCGACCACCCCCTGCGCTGGACTCCCCGTCCTCCCCAGGCCGTGTGCCCGTTTCTTGGAAAATGATGCCTCCCCAGGGGCCCTGAAGGATACTCCAACCGACCCCCGGGCTGGACTCCCCATCCCCGCCGGGCCGGTGTGCCCGGTTTTTGGAAGATGATGCCTCCCCATAGGCCCTGAAGGATACTCCGACCACCCCCTGGGCTGGACTCCCCGCCCCCCCCAGGCCGGTGTGCCCGGTTTTTGGAAAATGATGCCTCCCCAGTGGCCCTGAAACATACTCCGACCACCCCGTGGGCTGGACTCCCTGTCCCCCCCAGGCCGGTGTGCCCGGTTCTTGGAAGATGATGCCTCCCCAAGGGCCTTAAAGGATAGTCCGACCACCCCCCGGGCTAGACTCCCCGTCCCCCCCGGGCCGGTGTGCCCGGTTCTTGGAAGATGATGCCCCCCCAGGGGCCCTGAAGGATACTCCGACCACCCCCTGCGCTGGACTCCCCGTCCTCCCCAGGCCGTGTGCCCGTTTCTTGGAAAATGATGCCTCCCCATGGGCCCTGAAGGATACTCCAACCGACCCCCGGGCTGGACTCCCCATCCCCGCCGGGCCGGTGTGCCCGGTTTTTGGAAGATGATGCCTCCCCATAGGCCCTGAAGGGTACTCCGACCACCCCCCGGGCTAGACTCCCCGTCCCCCCCGGGCCGGTGTGCCCGGTTCTTGGAAGATGATGCCCCCCCAGGGGCCCTGAAGGATACTCCGACCACCCCCTGCGCTGGACTCCCCGTCCTCCCCAGGCCGTGTGCCCGTTTCTTGGAAAATGATGCCTCCCCAGGGGCCCTGAAGGATACTCCAACCGACCCCCGGGCTGGACTCCCCATCCCCGCCGGGCCGGTGTGCCCGGTTTTTGGAAGATGATGCCTCCCCATAGGCCCTGAAGGGTACTCCGACCACCCCCTGGGCTGGACTCCCCGCCCCCCCCAGGCCGGTGTGCCCGGTTTTTGGAAAATGATGCCTCCCCAGGGGCCCCGAAACATACCCCGACCACCCCGTGGGCTGGACTCCCCGTCCCCCCCCAGGCTAGTGTGCCTGGTTCTTGGAAGATGATCCCTTACCAGGTGCCCTCAAGGATACTCCGACCACCCCCTGGGCTGGACTTCCCGTCCCCCCGAGGCCGGTGTGCCCGATTCTTGCAAGATGATGGCTCCGTAGGGGCTCTGAAGGATACTCCGACCACCCCCTGGGCTGGACTCCCCGTCCCCCCCAGGCCAGTGTGCCTGGTTCTTGGAAGATGATGCCTCCCAAGGGGCCCTGAAGGAAACTCCGACCAACCCCGGGCTAGACTCCCCGTCCCCCCCAAGGCCGGTGTGCCCGGTTCTTGGAAGATGATGCCTCCCCATGGGCCCTAAAGGATACTCCGACCAACCCCGGGCTAGACTCCCCGTCCCCCCCAGGCCGTTGTGCCCGGTTTTTGGAAAATGATGCCTCCGCATAGGCCCTGACGGATACTCCGACCGGCCCGTGGGCTGGACTCCCCGTCCCCCCCAGGCCGGTGTGCCCGGTTCTTGGAAAATGATGCCTCCCCATAGGCCCTGACGGATACTCCGACCACCCCCTGGGCTGGACTCCCTGTCCCCCCCAGGCCGGTGTGCCCGGTTCTTGGAAGATGATGCCTCCCTAGGGGCCTTAAAGGATAGTCCGACCACCCCCTGGGCTAGACTCCCCGTCCCCCCAGGTGCGGTGTGCCCGGTTCTTGGAAGATGATGCCCCCCCAAGGGCCCTGAAGGATACTCCGACCACCCCCTGCGCTGGACTCCCCGTCCCCCCCAGGCCGGTGTTCCCGTTTCTTGGAAAATGATGCCTCCCCAGGGGCCATGAAGGATACTCCGACCACCCCCCGGGCTGGACTCCCCATCCCCGCCAAGCCGGTGTGCCCGGTTTTTGGAAGATGATGCCTCCCCATAGCCCCTGAAGGATACTCCGACCACCCCCTGGGCTGGACTCCCCGTCCCCCCCAGGCCGCTGTGCCTGGTTTTTGGAAAATGATGCCTCCTCAGGGGCCCTGAAACATACTCCGACCACCCCGTGGGCTGGACTCCCCGTCCCCCCCAGGCTAGTGTGCCTGGTTCTTGGAAGATGATGCCTTATCAGGGGCCCTCAAGGATACTCCGACCACCCCCTGGGCTGGCTTTCCCGTCCCCCCGAGGCCGGTGTGCCCGATTCTTGCAAGATGATGGCTGCGCAGGGGCTCTGAAGGATACTCCGACCACCCCCTGGGCTGGACTCCCCGTCCCCCCCAGGTCGGTGTGCCCGGTTCTTGGAAGATGATGCCTCCCCAGGGGCCCTGAAGGATACTCCGACCACCCCCTGGGCTGGACTCCCCGTCCCCCCAGGCCAGTATGCCCGATTCTTGGAAGATGATGCCTCCCCATGGGCCGTGAAGGATACTCGAACCACCCCCTGCACTGGACTCCCCGTCCCCTCCGGGCCGTTGTTTTTGGAAAATGATGCCTCCGCGGGGCCCTGAAGGATACTCCGACCACCCCCTGGGCTGGACTCCCCGTCCCCCCCAGACCGGTCTGCCCGGTTCTTAGAAAATCATGCCTCCCCAGGGGCCCTGAAGGATACTCCGACCACCCCCTGGGCTAGACTCCCTGTCCCCCCCAGGCTAGTGTGCCCGGTTCTTGGAAGATGATGCCTCCCCATAGGCCCTGACGGATACTCCGACCACCCCCTGGTCTCGACTTCCCATCCCCCCCAGGCCGGTGTGCCCGGTTCTTGGAAGATGATGCCTCCCTAGGGGCCCTAAAGGATACTCCGCCCACCCCCTGGGCTGGACTCCCCATCCCCCCCAGGTCGGTGTGCCCGGTTCTTGGAAGATGATGCCTCCCCATGGGCCTTGAAGGATACTCCGACCACGTCCTGGGCTGGACTCCCCGTCCCCCCTAGGCCAGTGTGCCCGGTTCTTGGAAAATGATACCCCCCACGGGCCGTGAAGGATACTCCAACCATCCCCTGGGCTGGACTCCCCGTCCCCCCCAGGCCGGTGTGCCCGGTTCTTGGAAGATGATGCCTCCGCATGGGCCGGAAGGATACTCCGACCACCCCCTGGGCTGGACTCCCCGTCCCCCCCAGGCCGGTGTGCCCGGTTCTTGGAAGATGATGCCTCCGCATGGCCCCTGAAGGATACTCCGACCACCCCTTGGGCTGGACTCCCCGCCCCCCCGGCGCCAGTGTGCCCGGTTCTTGGAAAATGATGCCCCCCCTAGGGGCCCTGAAGGATACTCGAACCACCCCCTGGGCTGGACTCCCCGTCCCCCCTAGGCCGGTGTGCCCGGTTCTTGGAAGATGATGCCTCCGCATGGGCCCTGAAGGATACTCCGACCAACTCCTGGGCTGGACTCCCCGTCCCCCCTAGGCCAGTGTGCCCCGTTCTTGGAAAATGATACCCCTCCACGGGCCCTGAAGGATACTCCGCCCACCCCTTGGGCTGGACTCCCCGTCCCCCCTAGGCCGGTGTGCCCGGTTCTTGGAAGATGATGCCTCCCCATGGGCCCTGAAGGATACTCCGACCACCCCCTGGGCTGGAGTCCCCGTCCCCCCCAGGCCGGTGTGCCCGGTTCTTGGAAGATGATGCCCCCCCTAGGGGCCCTGAAGGATACTCCGACCACCCCCTGGGCTGGACTCCCCGCCCCCCCCGGCCAGTGTGCCCGGTTCTTGGAAGATGATGCACCCCCTAGGGGCCCTGAAGGATACTCCGACCACCCCCTGGGCTGGACTCCCCGTCCCCCCCAGGCTGGTGTGCCCGGTTCTTCTAAGATGATGCCTCCGCATGGGCCCTGAAGGATACTCCGACAAACTCCTGGGCTGGACTCCCCGTCCCCCCTAGGCCAGTGTGCCCGGTTCTTGGAAAATGATACCCCTCCACGGGCCCTGAAGGATACTCCGCCCACCCCCTGGGCTGGACTCCCCGTCCCCCCAAGGCCGGTGTGCCCGGTTCTTGGAAGATGATGCCTCCGCATGGGCCCTGAAGGATACTCCGCCCAACCCCTGGGCTAGACTCCCCGTCCCCCCCCGCCAGTGTGCCTGGTTCTTGGAAAATGATACCCCCCCATCGGCTTTGAAGGATACTCCGCCCACCCCCTGGGCTGGACTCCCCGCCCCCCCCAGGCCGTTGTGCCCGGTTCTTGGAAGATGATGCCTCGCCATGGGCCCTGAAGGATACTCCGCCCAACCCCTGGGCTAGACTCCCCGTCCCCCCCAGGCCGGTGTGCCCGGTTCTTGGAAGATGATGCCTCCCCATGGGCCCTGAAGGATACTCCGACCACCCCCTGGGTTGGACTCCCCGTCCCCCCCAGGCCGGTGTGCCCGGTTCTTGGAAGATGATGCCTTCGCATGGGCCCTGAAGGATACACCGACCACCCCTTGGGCTGGACTCCCCGTCCCCCCCAGGCCGGTGTGCCCGGTTCTTGGAAGATGATGCCTCCCCATGGGCCCTGAAGGATACGCCGACCAGCCCCTGGGTTGGACTCCCCGTCCCCCCCAGGCCGGTGTGCCCGGTTCTTGGAAGATGATGCCTCCGCATGGGCCCTGAAGGATACACCGACCACCCCTTGGGCTGGACTCCCCGTCCCCCCCAGGCTAGTGTGCCCGGTTCTTGAAAAATGATACCCCCCCATCGGCCCTGAAGGATACTCCGCCCACCCCCTGGGCTGGACTCCCCGTCCCCCCAGGCCGGTGTGCCCGGTTCTTGGAAGATGATGCCTCCCCATGGGCCCTGAAGGATACTCCGACCACCCCCTGGGCTAGACTCCCCGTCCCCCCCAGGCCGGTGTGCCCGGTTTTTGGAAGATGATGCCCCCCCTAGGGGCCCTGAAGGATACTCGAACCACCCCCTCGGCTGGACTCCCCGTCCCCCCCGGCCAGTGTGCCTGGTTCTTGGAAGATGATGCCCCCCCTAAGGGCCCTAAAGGATACTCGAACCACCCCCTGGGCTACACTCCCCGTCCCCCCCAGGCCGGTGTGCCCGGTTCTTGGAAGATGATGCCTCCCCATGGGCCCTGAAGGATACTCCGCCCACCCCCTGGGCTGGACTCCCCGTCCCCCCCGGCCAGTGTGCCCGGTTCTTGGAAAATGATGCCCCCCCTAGGGGCCCTGAAGAATACTCGAACCACCCCCCGGGCTAGACCTCTGTCCCCCCCAGGCCGGTGTGCCCGGTTCTTGGAAGATGATGCCTCCGCATGGGCCCTGAAGGATAATCCTACCACCTCCTGGGCTGGACTCCCCGTCCCCCCTAGGCCAGTGTGCCTGGTTCTTGGAAAATGATACCCCCCCACGGGCCCTGAAGGATACTCCGCCCACCCCCTGGGCTGGACTCCCCGTCCCCCCCAGGCCGGTGTGCCCGGTTCTTGGAAGATGATGCCTCCCCATGGGCCCTGAAGGATACTCCGACCACCCCGTGGGTTGGACTCCCCGTCCCCCCGAGGCCGGTGTGCCCGGTTCTTGGAAGATGATGCCCCCCCTAGGGGCCCTGAAGGATACTCGAACCACCCCCTGGGCTGGACTCCCCGTCCCCCCCAGGCCGGTGTGCCCGGTTCTTGGAAGATGATGCCTCCCCATGGGCCCTGAAGGATAGTCCGACCAACCCCGGTCTAGACTCCCCGTCCCCCCCAGGCCGGTGTGCCCGGTTCTTGGAAAATGATGCCCCCCCTAGGGGCCTTGAAGAATACTCGAACCACCCCCCGGGCTAGACTCCCCGTCCCCCCCAGGCCGGTGTGCCCGGTTCTTGGAAGATGATGCCTCCGCATGGGCCCTGAAGGATAATCCTACCACCTCCTGGGCTGGACTCCCCGTCCCCCCTAGGCCAGTGTGCCTGGTTCTTGGAAAATGATACCCCCCCACGGGCCCTGAAGGATACTCCGCCCACCCCCTGGGCTAGACTCCCCGTCCCCCCCAGGCCGGTGTGCCCGGTTCTTGGAAGATGATGCCTCCCCATGGGCCCTGAAGGATACTCCGACCACCCCGTGGGTTGGACTCCCCGTCCCCCCGAGGCCGGTGTGCCCGGTTCTTGGAAGATGATGCCCCCCCTAGGGGCCCTGAAGGATACTCGAACCACCCCCTGGGCTGGACTCCCCGTCCCCCCCAAGCCGGTGTGCCCGGTTCTTGGAAGATGATGCCACCCCATGGGCCCTGAAGGATAGTCCGACCAACCCCGGGCTAGACTCCCCGTCCCCCCCAGGCCGGTGTGCCCGGTTCTTGGAAGATGATGCCTCCGCATGGGCCGGAAGGATACTCTGCCCACCCCCTGGGCTGGACTCCCCGTCCCCCCCATGCCGTTGTGCCCGGTTCTTGGAACATGATGCCTCGCCATGGGCCCTGAAGGATACTCCGACCACCCCTTGGGCTAGACTCCCCGTCCCCCCAGGCCGGTGTGCCCGGTTCTTGGAAAATGATGCCTCCCCAGGGGCCCTGAAGGATACACCGACCACCCCCTGGGCTAGTCTCCCCATCCCCGCCAAGCCGGTGTGCCCGGTTCTTGGAAAATTATACCTCCCCATGGGCCCTGAAGGATACTTTGACCACCTCGTGGGCTCGACTCCCCGTCCCGCCCAGGCCCGTGTGCCCGGTTCTTGGAAGATGATGCCTCCGCATGGGCCCTCAAGGATACTTTGACCACCCCCTGGGCTAGACTCCCCATCCCCGCCAAGCCGGTGTGCCCGGTTCTTGGAAGATGATGCCTCCCCATGGGCCCTGAAGGATACTCCTACCACCCCCTGGGTTGGACTCCCCGTCCCCCCGAGGCCGGTGTGCCCGGCTCTTGGAAGATGATGCCCCCCAAGAGGCCTTGAAGGATACCCCGACCACCCCCTGAGCTAGACTCCCCATCCCCGCCAAGCCGGTGTGCCCGGTTCTTGGAAGATGATGCCTCGCCATGGGCCCTTGAAGGATACTCCTACCACCCCCTGGGCTGGACTCCCCGTCCCCCCGAGGCCGGTGTGCCCGGTTCTTGGAAGATGATGCCCCCCCAGAGGCCCTGAAGGATACCCCGACCACCCCCTGGGCTGGACTCCCCGTCCCCCTAGGCCCGTGTGCCCGGTTCTTGGAAAATGATGCTTCCCCAGCGGCCCTGAAGGATACTTTGACCACCTCGTGGGCTCGACTCCCCGTCCCCCCCAGGCCGGTGTGCCCGGTTCTTGGAAGATGATGCCTCCGCATGGGCCCTCCAGGATCCTTTGACCACCCCCTGGGCTGGACTCCCCGTCCCCCCGAGGCCGGTGTGCCCCGTTCTTGGAAGATGATGCCTCCCCATGGGCCCTGAACGACACTCCGACCACCCCCTGGGCTGGACTCCCCGTCCCCCCCAGGCCGGTCTGCCGTTCTTGGAAGATGATGCCTCCCCATGGGCCCTGAAGGATACTCCGACCACCCCCTGGGCGGGACTCCCCGTCCCCTCCATTCCGTTGTGCCCGGTTCTTGGAACACGATGCCCCCGCAAGGGCTCTGAAGGATACTCCGACCACCCCCTGGGCTGGACTCCCCGTCCCCCCGAGGCCGGTGTGCCCGGTTCTTGGAAGATGATGCCTCCGCATGGGCCCTCCAGGATCCTTTGACCACCCCCTGGGCTGGACTCCCCGTCCCCCCTAGGCCGGTGTGCCCCGTTCTTGGAAGATGATGCCTCCCCATGGGCCCTGAACGACACTCCGACCACCCCCTGGGCTGGACTCCCCGTCCCCCCCAGGCCGGTATGCCCGGTTCTTGGAAGATGATGCCTCCGCATGGGCCCTCAAGGATACTTTGACCACCCCCTGGGCTGGACTCCCCGCCCCCCCCGAGGCCGGTGTGCCCGGTTCTTGGAAGATGATGCCTCCGCATGGGCCCTGAAGGATACTCCGACCACCCCCTGAGCGGGACTCCCCGTCCCCCCCAGGCCGTTGTGCCCGGTTCTGGGAACACGATGCCCCCGCAGAGGCTCTGAAGGATACTCCGACCACCACCTGGGTTGGACTCCCCGTCCCCCCCAGGCCGGTATGCCCGGTTCTTGGAAGATGATGCCTCCGCATGGGCCCTGAAGGATACTCCGACCACCCCCTGAGCGGGACTCCCCGTCCCCCCCTGGCCGTTGTGCCCGGTTCTTGGAACACGATGCCCCCGCAGGGGCTCTGAAGGATACTCCAACCACCCCCTGGGTTGGACTCCCCGTCCCCCCGAGGCCGGTGTGCCCGGTTCTTGGAAGATGATGCCTCCGCATGGGCCCTGAAGGATACTCCGACCACCCCCTGAGCGGGACTCCCCGTCCCCCCCTGGCCGTTGTGCCCGGTTCTTGGAAGATGATGCCCCCGGAGGGGCCCTGAACGATACTCCGACCACCCCCTGGGCTCGACTCCCCGTCCCCCCCAGGCCGGTGTGCCCGGTTCTTGGAAGATGATGCCTCCGCATGGGCCCTGAAGGATACTCCGACCACCCCCTGAGCGGGACTCCCCGTCCCCCCCTGGCCGTTGTGCCCGGTTCTTGGAACACGATGCCCCCGCAGGGGCTCTGAAGGATACTCCGACCACCCCCTGGGTTGGACTCCCCGTCCCCCCCAGGCCGGTATGCCCGGTTCTTGGAAGATGATGCCTCCCCATGGGCCCTAAAAGATGCTCCGACCACCCCCTGGGCTAGACTCCCTGTCCCCCCAGGCGTATGTGCCCGGTTCTTGGAAGATTATGCCTCCCCATGGGCCCTGAAGGATACTCCGACCACCCCCTGGGTTTGACTCCCCGTCCCCCCCTAGCCGGTGTGCCCAGTTCTTGGATGATGATGCCTTCCCATGGGCCCTGAAGGATACTCCGACAACCCCCTGGGCTGGACTCCCCGTCCCCCCCAGGCCGGTGTGCCCGGTTCTTGGAAGATGATGCCTCCCCATGGGCCCTAAAGGATACTCGGACCACCCCGTGGGCTGGACTCCCCGTCCCCCCCCCCCGGCCGGTGTTCCCAGTTCTTGGAAAATGATGCCTCCCCAGGGGCCTTGAATGATACTCCGACCACCCCTAGGCTAGTGTACCCGTTTATTGAGGGCACCCCGTTGTAGCTGCCCCCCCCCCCCCCGAGGAGTGCGGGCACCGCCCCCACGGGGCACCTTGGGTGCCCCCCCCCCTATTGGGTGCCGCGGGAGCGGCCTGCGTGCAGTGCGCAGGGCCGCGGCGCGGATGGGATGCTGCTGCGCGGGCCCGTAAGGCCGGCCGCCGAAGGCCACCAACGCGTGAGTGAGAGCAGGTCCCGGCGCCTCAGCATTGGGCGGCCCGGTGCACAGGGAGCGCAGTTCCCATGCATGAGCTTCTGGTCGCAACTCCCTGCTCTCGCTGTGCAGCCCAGTGACACAGCTTGTTCTCGACAACACCGGCCACCCCTTACGTGCAGCGCCCTCCCATCCCCGGGGGCCCGCCTGCACCACACCCCGCGGGGTCCACGGCATATGCCCCCCCCCCCCACTATACCCACAGTCCCTACACACCCCACCAGCCGCTCGTAGAGGTCCACTCCCAGCCGACCTACCCGGCATACTATCTGCGGGAACCGCGATATGGGCTGCCCCAGCCCCCCCCCCCCCTGCCGCCCTCGCCGCTCCCGCCTGTACCGCCCCCGGACCACCGCGACTTGGAGTTGGCTTACCTACGGGGCCACGTGGCGGGCCTAGACCGCCGCACCGAAAACCCTCCGCCCCCTTCAGCGGGAATCCCCGGGCCACAGGGCCCCGCCCCTGACGTGGTCGGCGAGGGGGCGCCGGCGCTGCGGGCGGCGCTGTTGCGTACGACGGAGCCCCGGGAGGACCGTCGCCCCCCAGCGCCTACAGAGGCGCCGCGCCGGCCCCCAGGGGCAACCTACCGCCGATCCCGCTCCCCCGACAGGACCCACGGGAGGACCGCCGAGGCCACGGCTATGAGAGCCCCGGCAAAGATGGCCGTACGGCCTACCGCCGGCCTTACCGCCCCCCCCTGAGCCGTATTATGAGCGCCGGTCCGAGGAGCGTGCCTCCGGGGGCCGAGCCCCCACCGCAAGGGGCAGAGACCACACCCCCGCCAGGCGGGATGACCGCCCCCGCCGTCACCCGCCCGGCTCCGCCCCCGGGGCAAGCCGGGGGCGGCCAGACCCCGACAACCGGCACCGACGCCGATCCCCTAGCCCAGATACACCTAGGCGCCTGCGATATGATGCGTCGGACAGGGGCGCCGGCCGCAATGGGAGCCCCGCACTGCTCCCGACGCCCGCCCCCTGCATGTGCCGCGGGACGAACCCCCGTGCAAGCGCCACCGCAAGGATAGGAAAGACCGGCAGCCTGCAGCACAGCCGCCCTCGGGCACCCCGCACAGGCCGCCGGCGCACGCTCTTGCGGGCACCCAAGCGATGCCAGGCCTCTTGGCCCCCCGTACGCAGCAGGCACCGCCACCCCGGGATGAAGGACCACGCACGCCCCAGAAACGTCGTGCCGGCATAACCTAGATCACCCCAGGTCTCCGAGACCCGGGCTATGCCCCCCCTGACACAGCGACACAAGCCCCTCAGCGGCCCCGCGCCGCGGATCCGCTGACCATCCTGCATATCCGGAGCCTCCCCACTGGATGGTCCCGCCGTCACCTTGCAGACCACTTCATGTGTCTTGATGGAGCGGAGGGGGTGGCGGAGGCCTTCCATGGGGGGGAGACGGTTGCCCCCACGGTTCCCCGCCACGGTTGCCCCCCAGCACGCGGACCGCCCCCCTCTAACGCACGCGGATGTCCGGCTCCTTATAGCCGATGCCGTGAGCTGGCCGCCGCAAGTGCAGCATGCACAGGCACAGCCGCCTCCCCGGGTACCGACCGCCGACGCGGCCGATGACACCGCCCGCCCCTTACCACAGAGCCCGCCCCCCCCTGCACGCCCAATGGCGCAGCAGGTGCCCCCACCCCCAGCCCCAGGGGCAGGGCCTGAGGGCAGGGCGGCGGCCCCTGAGCTGCGGCAGGCACTCGCCACGGCCCATGTGAGCCCGCCTGCACAGCAACGGGTGGCCGCCGATAGCCGAACCAGCCGGCTGCGCCGGCGCATACCGGCAGCTGCCGGGCCACCTAGCGGCCCCGACACTGGGTGCGGCTCCGACAAGCCGGCGACCGCGCACGCCGAGGCACGGGCCCCCGGAGTCCACGGCTGTGGACATGTCCCAGGTTCTCTTGGACACCGGTGTCCGTGCGATGGACCCGCATCAGGCTCTCGCAGACCCCCAACTCCTGTGGCGCACCAACCGGCGCCCACCGACCGGGCCCTGGCCCCCCAGGCCCCAAAAGGTGCTGGGGCTTCAGCTACCCCGGCAGGAGACAGCCCCCCGGGGGAACCAACCGTGGATTGGTGTGACGTCTGTCGCTTGTGGCGCCCCAGCCCATGCGACCAGTGCCCCCCATGTACCCTTCGTGAACCGGCCGTTTGAATCCGAGATTCACGGTACCGTGAATTTCACCCAATTTTGCTGTGTTTTGCTCGTAACTTGGTGCTATCGTGTGCTTTTGTCGTGCTACCTTCGCCCAAAGTAAGATGCAACAAATAGGTGCAATTTAGAGGTTTAAAGTCCCCGCATGGTTTAACACATTTGGTGAGATTCGCGTGAATGTGAAATTCACGCACCTAAATTCACGCAGAAATTCACGCTAGATTCACAGATTCACGAGAATGTGAAATTCGCACGAATTTCGTACGAATTCGTACGAAATTGGTACGAATTTCGTACGAAATTCGTATGAATTTACCCTCCTTTCCAAGTTGGGAGTCGGTGTGCAAAACGTGGTGGGAGAATTTTGCAAGCATGTGTGTATAGGCGTGGCGTTCCGCATGGTTCTCCGGGGCCGACTTGGGGCGGCTCCGGAACCATAGCATAGCCATGGGCGCTGCCCACAATGAGCTCCAGTGGGGCAAACTTCTGTGGACGCATCTTTGGATCGACCACATGTATTATTTTGCAAAGAAGTGGAGAATCTTGTCAAAGTTCTCCTGCTTTGCCATGGAGGGAAGTACCAGAGGCTGAAGCGCATATTGCGCAACAGCGGGGGCCTAAGCCTCCTCCGGGGGAGACTAGGGGTGCAAGTGGTTGTGGACAACCACACCATTGACGATAGCCTTTGGTTGCATGGGTGGGATGCGACCAAAAGTGCTCAACATGGGCAAGGGCCCATAAGTGTACAAACGTATGCAAGCCGCACAAGAAGACGGCTTCTAACCGAAATGCAGCACCTTCAGACTCTACAGCGGCGGTTCCGGTGCCGCAAGAGACGGACATGAGATGACCTTACGAACCCAAACCATTGTTGCCTGTGACCGGGGTGCATGCTGGGGGGCTTACTAGGGGTGTGAGGACAAATCAAGGGGTGCACACGGGTAACATTTGTGTAAAATCACGTGAGTTCACGTGAAATTCGTACGAAATTCGTACGAACTCACGTGAATTCACGGCTGTGAATCGGCTACAGGCTTGCCGGGTTCCGGCACCTCTCGTTTTGGGCACGGTGCGGTCATGATGCATGCTTTTGGGGCGGGACTTTGATTGGATGATGCGTAACAAAGCTAGGGGAGGAATTTTGGCCCCTCAAAGCCCTTGAAATGAACCAAGAATATGGCATTTTCCCCCAAAAACCTCAAAATTTGGGTAAATTCACGTGAAATTCACGCAATTATTCAAACGGCCACTTAACGGCCGTTCACGAAGGGTACACACACCCCGGAGGCGGGAGAGGCTGCTGCAAAGCCGGCCCTCGAAGGAGGACCGCTACCTGGGCATGCCCCAGGTGAGCAACCCAGTGTTGCCTCACCCGCCCTCGACACTGGGGCTTCGCGCGCGGCGGAGGCCCCTCCGCCCCCCCCGCCCCTGTTGATGTGGATGCGTCCCAGGGCACGGCCACCCAACTGGCTGGCCTGCTCGATGACGACACGGACGCCCTCAGCCCTCCAGAGCCCTCGTAGCCGGCGGACACGTCCGATGAGGACCTCGAGCCGCCGGCTACTGGCCCCATCGATAACCCAACGGGCGGTGTGAGCCTGCAAGAGTCCCGCCTGGCGGCGCTCATCGCCGACGCCGCCCTGGAGGAGGCGAACCCCTGCAAGGCCATGGACGCCGATGTCTTCCTGGACAGCGAGTGCCTGTCGGCGGTCGGGCGCCGCATGCGTGCGGCGGGCCAGGACACCACCCCCCTCCCTGGCCCCCATTCCCCAGAAGGAGAGGGCCTCTCCCACCTCCTGGCCCAATATGCCAAGCGGACCCGCGAGCTGCTCCAGCTCGTGGGCTTCACCCTGGGGGTCCCCTCCTTCTCCCTCTCGAGCTGGGAGGGAGAAGCCATCCCGGCCCCTCACCCGCCGGGACTTGGGATCACGGTATATTACGTTATCGGGGGAAGGGTTGAGCTCCGCCTCCCCACCCCCAAGGGCAGCACGTGCCGTGGATGGTGGCTCCAGGCCATGGCATATGTTCATGCCTGGCCCCGCCCCCGCCCCGGGCGGTTCCCCGGATACCCGGGCCCTGGTGCTGGTATGCCAATGCCAGGTGCTTGTCCCGCGGGGTGCCCCCGAAGCCCCCCCCCCCCCCCCGCCCCCCCGGTCCACATCTGCGTCAAGCGGGGAGACCGGTACGCCCCGGTCGACACGGCAAGCCTGGACATTGGGGACCACAAGGCCACCCTCACCCCGCCCGGGGGCAAGCCCTTGATCATTGCTACGCCCATGGTGGCCAAGGCCACCTACGACAGGGTCGGGGAGGACTTGTCTTGGTCCCCTTGGCCCTGGGGGCCCAGCAGCTCCACGAAGCCGACCGGAAGGGCTGGAGCGCCTCGTGGGTGAGCTACGTCCGGGCTCTCCAGCCTGCCAAGCCAATTGGCTTCAAGGTCCTGGGTGCGCAGGCCCCGGCCCTGCGGGATCGGGTAGTCCCCAGGCTCACTGGCGAGCGCCCGGCAGGGACCCCTTCCCTGACCACGATTTTGGCCTCATCGGGCGTGACCTGCGAACAACCCAGGAGGTGGCTAGCGACTCAGCGAGGAGCACAGACCCTTTGGACGGGCCCGCTCCCACGGAGCCAGACCCGGGCCGGAGCACCCTGGCCCCTCGCAGTCCCAGAATTCAGGGCGCCCCGGAGGACGTGCACGCCATGGGGTACCTCTGGTTCAACCTCCTGGCGCAGGCCCTGCACATGGCGGCGCTCCGCCCCACCATCCTCGGCCTTACCAAGGCCCAGTCCCGGGCAGGCCCTAAGGACCCCCCCTTCCACGACTACGCCCGGCAGGTCTTGCTCCCCGCCCATGGCACCACGGGGGCAGGCCTGGAGGTATATGTCCGCGTGGGGATAACCACCCGGGCATCCCTCCTCTGGAGCAAAGAGGATGCCAACGCCCTCCTTATGGAGGTATTGACGCGTGGGGTCGACATCATGTGCTGGCGGCCCACGCCCCCTAGATCAACATTGGCGTAGAGCCGTATGTGAGATGGTGGGCAGACATCTGGCGGGAGATCACCTGCCTGGTGGACCCAACAACCGTCCTGGTGTTCACCGACGGCAACTTGGTGGTCCGACCAGCGGACAGGGGGACTCCGCGCCCCGAGGATACGGGCTACCACACATTCCTGAGGGCGTTCAACCTCAAGGACTTGGTGGACCTTCACCCGGTCCCGCAGGGTACATACTCCTGCTCTCAAGTTGCCGTGCGCTCCCGCATCGACACGGTCGCCTGCCACAGCGAGGCGCACTTCACCATCGCCTTGTACCACTATTGGGAGAGTACACTCCTCTTAGACCACCACGTACGGGGTAATCTTTTTTTTTAGATGCGAAATCTTTTTTTTGGGATGCGCTAAAATGTAAGAAAAGTGCTTAAATTTTAGTCGAAACAGCTAAGAAATGAGCAAAAACAGCGAAAAAATGAGCAAAAACATTTTAAAAAAAGATTTCGCATCTAAAAAAAAAGATTCCCTACTAAAAAATAAGATTCCAACAAAACCCAAAATCTAAAAAAAAAGTCATTCGCACGTTTAAAAACGTCAAAAAAGCAGAATCTTTTTTTTCAGATGGCCGGGTAAAAAGTGAGATTTTGGTAAACTAAGAGAACACGAAGGCAGGGGTGGGGAGGGGAGGCAAAAATGCAGTTCCTAGGGGCACCCCACCGGACGAATCATCCACATTCCTGAGGCGACCCCTGCAAAACAAGGTACAAAGCAAAGAACGGTAAAGAATGCCAACAAGACCGGAGCAGATGGCTGAGCACTTGCAGAACGTGCTTTTGCAGTACACACCACATTACGTGAAGATGATGTAACCCACTTGATGGCGTCGGGACATGCCACTGTGCAACTGATGCACAAGACGCCTTCCTTGTGGAGAAGGGCTAAAATGCCGTGGATTTTTGGAAATGCCAAACAAATACAGAAGCAGCATCCCTCCCTGTGTGCACCTGAAGATATTTGAAACGAGCAAAACTTGAGCATGAAATTATGGGGAAAATTGTGCACCCACTGAGTAGTGGTTGAAAACAACCTCTACGGGGCAATGCCACTCGGCTTTGCGCACCGAATAATGCCTCTAAACAAAGTCTGAGCAAGGAATCTGAACGTTGGGACTGACTGGGCAGACAACAAAGGCTGCAAAAAATGAGCATATAGTGCAGGAACGGAAGTGTTGAATGTAGGGTTCTCAGGAGTTGATCACTATGGCTGGCAGACACTGCAGCACAGGCACGTGGGTGGCACAATGCACTGCAGAAGAAATGCGCAAAAAAAAACTGTGAAAAAACCTCGCTGTGAACAAAATCTGAGCAAGGAATTTGGAACTGGGGACCGACTGGGCAGACTGCCAAAGCTCCAGAAAGTGAGCATACAATGCAGGATCGGATGTGTTGGGATGCAAATGTCCCAGGAGTTGAGGACTATGGCTGTCAGACACTGCAGCCATGTACAGGAAGGTGGGTGGCACTTTGCAATGCAGAAGAAATGAGCAGAAAAAACCTGGCTGGATCACTCTGCGTCTGAAAAGCGGTCCCCACTCAGCAACCACGACACACTGCTTGTGTGGACAGGCAAACAGTGGGGATCACTGTCATTCTTGTTTCATGTACTGACCACACACCCGCAGAAAGACACGCTGCTCTTTGGAAAACTTCTGGCCCGTCAATTTTTCAAAGGCCTTTGCGCGTGCCTGGTTCGCAGGTGAAAGGCGGATCTCAGAAGACTTGCGCTTGTCATGTACACTGACCTTCCAGAACTCATCACATTTCTGTTGGTCGTGGCGCAGGGTGCCAGTGTACCCCACGGGCAGCTCAAAACGTTTCTTGTTGATGTACAAGGCTTCACGACTTTGCGATGTCCCTGGCTGGGTATTCACCTGTGCAGCTGAGCGCAGGGACGTTTTTGGGCCTGTAGCTTCGTGGTCTCGATACAAAGTCTGGATACAAAGGGGCCTCTGATGCACTATCAGAATTTGGAATATTGTGAAAAAGCAGCCCATGCAGCTAGCTGCCTCAGTAAGATACACATCTGCAATGGAATGAGAACTGGGTTTCTTATCAGTCTGCCACTTGACTGTGCACTCAGAGCCCTCCACCGCGAGCACCTTACCCCAATGCAAATAACCCTTGTCCCCTGTACGCAAGTGGTGAGTGAACACTGCTCACACTTTGTCGCCCTTTGAGGCTTTGCGATGCAAATCCTTGAGCACTGACTTGACTGATGGACCGTGCAACGGAGAGGAGGGGGATGGGCTGGGTTTTGGGACCTGTGCAGGGCCATGCTCCACGGGAGGGGAAGGGGACGGGCTGCGTTCTGAGACTTGGGCACGGGCATGTTCCAATGCGGAGGGAGTGGATCGGCTGGGTTCTGGGGCATGGGCAGGGGACGGGTGGTTCGTTTTAGGTCTCCTTCCACAAATGCGCTGCATTTGTGCTGTCATCGCGGCAAACAAGTGCTTCAACGGTGCCCGAACCTTCGCGTAAGGTGGTCGGACATATTCCAAAGGGACCAATCCTTGGCATTTTTTGCCCACCACTTTGACTTGTACCCAACAAAATGTTGGGGGGACTCCATGCATTTCCGCAAGCCACAGTTGGGTGTTCACGCAGACCGAGGCAACGGCACCTGTTACTGCGGACAACGTTTCATCTACCGTATCAGAACTAGTCATTGCCGCCTCCCTCAAGCATGCCTGGACCTGCCCGATGAAATCGGCAGCCATCGGTGGCAATACCAATGCTCCTAGGTTTGTCCCTATTTCAGTGCGTGCAAGAGGCATTTATAGCCAAGGGAATGGTACGCAAAGGTCCAATTGTCGCCTACGGGCTGATGCCCGAGTGCTGTGGCTCGCACTTCAATATCATTCTCTTTACAAGACTCCAAGAAGCTGGACATGTACTCCTCAGAGGCTTTGGGATCCCATGAAAACACAATAAAGCCCGCCTCCCGAACCTTACGGCTGTCAAAGGCAGCCACAAACCAATGAACGCCCTGCTGCCGACCACGCTCTACGTCATGGGTCTCCGAATTCAGCAACATGAAGTGGCGCCGCTGCAACCAATTTCCTGGCATTGGCCTCCGTCATTTTGCGGTGCCGCATAATGGCCCGCACAAGGTAGTTCCATGCCAACGGCTCGTCCACAATGTTGAGGTACGCCTGCTCTGCCAAGAAGGTGATCACATGCCTATCCTGCAACCACTCGTTGTCTCGCGGGTAGGACACGGGCGCGCTTGCAGCCACAACGGATCGTTTTTGTCCTTGCTTTTGGGCACGTTGAGGCCGTCCTGTGTCATTCAGAGAAAGGGATGGGGCTTGCAGGCTGTTGGCATACCAAGAATTTTTCCTTTTAGTCTGATGCTTGCCATAGGTCCTGCAGTCCAAATTTCCGCACCTATCCGCCCTTGTTGGCATACTAGGAAGTTTTGCTTTTTATTCTGATGCTTGCCATAGGTCCCGGGGTCCCGAATTCTGCACCTATCCGGCCTTGCTGGCATACAAGAAATTATTCTTAGTCTGATGCTTGCCATACATCCTAGGGTCTCGAATACCGGCACAAACAACACAAACCTGGTGTGGGTTGCATCTCCGTCAATGGGACTGTGGCCTCTTCGTCTGCGGGCGTGGCCTTGGGGTGGATGTTGCTGGTATCCCATTCGGCGGGCTTCACGGATCCGTACGATGACCCACTCCCGTTGTTGACCTTGTTCTTGTGCCCAAAAGACATGCCAACATGAAGCATACTGCCAAAACTCCGGGCAAAAGCAATGCATTGCGTTGAACCGCCTGTACTGCTGCAACAATTTGCAAGCAGCCGTATCCAAGGGGCCTGCATCAAGCCCCGCCTGCAAAGCGGTCGTCTCCTCCGCAGTAATGGTCTGCGGGACTCCATCCACCGACGCCTCTGCGAACCAGTAACCACCCGCAAACTGCATGTGTGCAGTTTTCGCCAAGCGCATGCGTTTCAGCTGTAGAGCGTTGGGGTACAAGCCAACCACAGGCGTGGTGCGGTTTTTCGACCAATTGTGGAGCATGCGCTTGACCCATTTCACGAAAGGGATGAGGCGCCGGCGGTCATGCCGAGTCCAAATGCGCTTCACGGCAGAATTTATGCCCTCTTGATGATTGTTTGTGGTTGGGTAGCCGGCGGGCAATCTGGCAATGCACCATGATGTGCCCAAATACTCTTTCCGGAAAGCCTCGGTGAACTTTTCGGGAACGTCTTGGGAAACCCACTCTGTAATAGCCTCTCCCTTCTTGTCGTGGTGCACTTGCGGGGACGGCAAATTGGCCAATTCCCGTACCGTTGCCATGATGGCAGGGTAAAAAGATCCCAAAAGGGTTGCCTTATCGCGAACAATCTTCGCAACATGGAAACAACGGTCGGCCACCATCATCCCACGGAACTCTACGGCGAGCACATCCCGAAAGGCATCAGCATGAACCGCCATCCCCTTTGTTGGGCACCAAGGGGACACATCCTTTTGCACCTCCTCGTGCACCGCCTTCAAGAACGGTGCGGTGACTGCTTTCCGCTCTGATGTTGCTACGCAAACAGCGATGGGCAACAAATGGTGTGCGACGTCACACGTGCCCAGGACTTGCATGGTGAAGCCCTCTACCGTGATGGAGAACTGCCCGTCGATAGACAAGAAATCCTCCCCACGGCCCCTGCGGGCATTTCGACTCAGGTTCGGCGTCGACAAGCAAGTCAAGAAGGTGGATCCGTCATCTGCAATGGATTCCTTGAAGCAATACGGCGAATCGTCATCAATTCGCTCCTCTTCCAGCTCGTTGATCCATTTCTCAAGCTTTGCCTTGGTACTAGGGGGCGGGGGGGGCCGCCGTGCATTCCAATTGGCGATCCACTTTGCCGACATTTCGCCTACCACAGGGTCACCAGGGAACGCTTCCCGCATCAAAGCTGGAGCCGGTTGTGGACAATTGCCTTGCAAAAAATCCTTGAGCTTAAGGGTCATGGGCAACGGCAAATGGAGAGACGTACCCTCCAAGTATGATGCATTTGTCCCATGCTCACAAAGGCCGATATGTTTGATGGTCCACCGCCCAGCCACCTGGTCATGTCGCACATACCACTTGGTGTCACAACCCTCACAAGAACATGCGTACACGTTTTGCCGACCAGGCTTGGACGCAAAACGCCCATCCACTGTGCGAGCGGCATCCCTGGCTAGCTTGCGAGTTGCGAAGACTTGTCGGTGCAAAGGTGCAAACTCTACACCTGGGTTTTCAACGGTGGCCTCGGTGGAATTGTTGTTTGCCGAACCGGCTGTGGAACCGTTGTCTAGCGAACCGGAAGGGGCCTGACCAGGGCCTTGACCAGTGGCAGGGCTGGGGGGGACAGGGGGGGGACGTGTGGGTCTTCAGCAGATACACTCAACGTCGGTTCTGCAGGCAGGGCACCCTTCAGGATGATGTGGAAACAGGTTGTGCAAATAGTTGGGCACCGTGGGTACATTGCAACAGCAACACGCTAGAGAGCGTCGCCTAGTTCGGCCGCTGACACAGTTGCATCTGCCCCACAAACACACTTGTTAGGCATGGGTTGTAAACACTGGAGTGAAAGGGGGGCATTCAGTGCAGCAAATTGTCAACCATGGGTGTGAAAGGCAAGAAGGAAAGGGGGGCAGGAGGGTAGGAGTGAGACATGTGTTCCAGCTACCAGCACGTAGTCCTTTCCTCGATCTTGAGACGTCGGTTCCGTTGAGACTTGAAACTGTGCCCCAGGGCTCTGGCCAACATGGTTGAGTGCCCTACTTCACAAAATCCAGGCATTACCTATGATCCGTTCAAATGACCTCTCTGCATAGGTCCCCCAGCAAAGGGAAACCCCTGTTCTCTGAGCAGATGAAATTGTGCACATGGGCTCTGGCCAAGGTGGCTAAGTACCCTACTTTACAACATTCATCCATTACCTGTGATCCTCTCCGATGAACTCTCTGCATAGGCCCCCCAGCTCCAAAGGGACACCCCTGTTGTGAAACACAAGTTCTGCGCAATGCACCCAAAACCTTCCACATTCATGACATCCCTGCATAGGGTACCTCCTCACCGCATGCAGCAGGCAACAAGGAAAGAGGGCCACTGGGTGCATATTGGGTCAGTCCGGAAACCCAAGTTCCCCTACTGTATGAAGTTGTGAACATGGGCAGGGGTTGGCTTGATGCAGTAGCACTCCTTGTAACCCTCCCCCCGTGCAACTTTGTGAGACATACATGATGATCATGTAAAAATCTTTTTTTTAGCGCGGAATCTTTTTTTTTAGCACGGAATCTTTTTTTTTAGCGCGGAATCTTTTTTTTTAGCGCGAACTCTTTTTTTTTATGCTACAAAATAAGATAAGTGCTAAAAATTAAGATTCGCATGTACAAAAAAAGCTTGGACCCACCGTGTACCCCTTCTCTTCACCGCTGCGTTCCCCGTGGTACGGCTGGACAAACTCAGCCCCCATACGGTGTCCCGCACGCCGGAGTACCACCTGGGCCCAGTGGCCCTATCGCCGGCGGAGACCGCCGCTTTCCAAAGCTCAGTGCTCTGCAGGAAGGCCTTCAACCCCCAGGCCGTCCCGGACAAGTGGCTGAAGTGCCTGCAGCGGGCCATCTATGAGTGGGCCCACGCTACGGGCAGGGTCCGGGCCCTCCGTTTTAGGTAGTACCGCCTCCGGGCGCGCCTAGCGGAGTGGGCCCCCCCTTGGAAGGCTCCTCAGCACCCCTTCCCGGCGCGCGGTATGCTCCCCTCCGTGGAGCGCTTCACGCGAATGGCCCAAAACGTGCTGGGCACCTCAATAACGGCGCGTCGTGCCCTCAAAAGGAGCCTTGTGGCCCCGGGGGAGGGCCCAGCGCCAACAAAGCCTCCGGGTGATTAAGCGAAGGGCCCTCCGGCGCTCGCAGGAAACCCAAAACCTCAAGCGCACCCCGGAGCACTTGAGGGAGGTCCAACAGCGCAGCCGTGCCCCCCCGCGGGACATCTGTGAGATCCCGCTGGACTGCAAGGCGCTCCTCAACCCCAGGGAGACGCTGTCCGCCTTGTACCTAAGCCGCCAACGGCTCCAGGGCCATAGCTACTGTATACGGGACGACGCTGACCGATGGGCCCACTTCCAACGGTACTTGGGGCTCTTGCCACAGCATGCCCCACCGGCCCGCGGCAACTATGTCCAGCGTCGCCACCTGTCGGAGGTGCAGTGAGGCAAGTCAAGTGGCCCCGACCTCCGCCTGCCCGAGGCGAACGTCTGCGTCGACATCACATGGTACCGGCACTTGCCGGAGGCGGACTAGGGGACCCTCCGCGCCATGGTGCGTAGCCCCCCAGTCAGCCGCACGGTGGGCAGGCGAGGCGAGGGCGGGTAACCCGGACCAGCCTGTCCAGGAGGCCAACCTCCGGGGCGATAACCATCTCCTGCCACGTGTCGAAGCTAGAGCCCACAGCTTTCTACGCCGTTGCGACGGCCGTCTATGAACGGGCCCTGGGAGTTCCCTGCCTCGTGGGAGGCATGCGAGGGGTGTCCCTCCAGGAGGTGGTCCGCACGGTGCACATGAAGCTAGACCAGGCCCAGCTTCAGCGCCGAATATTGGACGTCCTGATCACGGATCTCGTGAAGTTTTTCGACGTGATCGCCCAAGACATCCACCCCATAGTGCGGGCCCGGGTAGGCCTGGGGGAGGCGGACCACCTCGCCACCCACACCGAGGGTTTCTAGTACACCCTGCCCCTAGGCCCATGGCAGTCCAGCACCCTGCCACAATTCTTGGGAACTCCCGAGGGCACAATCCAGGGGGTCCATGCAGGAGCTACGGCGGCGCTCCCTTTCCTGTGCTTCATGGACATGGGCTACAGGACTCGTGCGGTGGAGCCCTTCCGCTTCCCGGGGCTTATGTGGGTGGACGACACCGTCGTGATCCTGTAGCGGGGCGACTCCCACCCCATACAAAGGGTCCTGCTTGATCAGCGGACCTAATATCAGGGAATCGTGCGGGTGGACGTCCCGGACCGCAAGATTTAGCACGGGTCGCCGTCCGACCCGCAGCCTCTGCGGTCACCCACACCGGCAGCCGTGGCTTGCCATCTGGGCCGCACGTGTGTAACGGACACCCCGGACTAGCAGCAGGAGGCCGTGGCCGGGGCCCCGGAGATACAGCCCTGACGGACATATACCTTCAGGGGGCGCCCACAGCCCCCCGCAACGTGCCGGAGATCCGGGCGGCCGTCTCGAGGCAGGTCCGCCCCAAGCGGCTCTCCCCGGACGCTGCCATGATGGTCCTCATGGCCAAACTCCCGAGCAAGCTGCTCTCCCTGGCCAACGTGTACCGCCCCACGGCCCGGGTGCACGCAGCCAATGACGCCCTCATGGTCAGGGCGTATAAGCATGTGACGGGCATCTCCCGCCACGCCCACACAGACCCGTTCTAGGGGCCACGGGAGCATGGCTGCCAGGGTCTGACCCGGTCGGCACACTCGTGGCAGACCGCGGTGGTCAGAGAGTGGGTCCGGCAGGGCGCCTGGGCCAAAAAGGAGTTCCGGGACTCCCAGGCCCACTCCCTTCAGACGCACCAGGCGCTCAGAGGGGGGTGCCCTGCGGTGCTTACTCCAGGGCAGTAAACCCACCACCCGAAGTGCCCCCACCTCATAGCCACGCTGCAGAAAGTCGTGGACGAAGTGGCCATGCCCATGTGGATGCCGGGTCCCTGCTCGGGGACAACCCCCATCCTGGTGGGAGGCCCCGGAGGGCCCCGGGCGGGGGCGTTGGCGGCCCCCGCCACCTGGGTGGAAGTGTACCCAACCCGGTATGGCGACGTCGTACAGCTGTTCATCCCCGACAATCTACGAGACGTTGCAGGCCCTGGGTTACCATCACCCGGGCGACCTCTACACGGGGGACCCTCGCGTGCTGCAGGAGCGCGTCCTGAGGGAGCGGGCGCCGGCCCGCAAGGGAGTCCCGGGACTGCGGGCATGGCTGGTCTGCCACGCGGCCGTCCTAGTTCCCACCCTGAGGGGGCCCCCGCCGCAGTGGCAGGCGGCGCCCAAAGACTCCATCCCGGCCGCCGTACCCGCCTACCAGGCGGACGTGGTCATCGTCGGCCGCACGGCCAAAACCACCCGCATGGCGACCGTATACCACATGCGGCAGCCCCTCCGGGTGACCGCGGCCATGCAGGATACCATGGAAGCGGAGGACTAGGTACCCGAACTGAGGGTGTGCCGCCAACCCCTAGGCGCCCCACCAGTGACACCAGGCTACACCGCCTCTTGGTGGCCCTCTTGGGCATCCAAGTGCAGGTGGAAGCGCCCCTGCATGCCTAGTTATGGAGCGGCCACCACCATCAATCCCTGGCCCAGCTACAAGTCACCGGGGTCTGGGCGCCCACCATCGTGTGGCTGGCCGCCCCCACGACAGACGCCTACTGGCGATGGGCCAAGACGTCGCGAGCCCCCCTCGTGACGGTCACCGCGGCTTTGCCGCCTCTCCCGTGGATAGCCATAGCCCCATCGGCCGCGGCGCGTTTCAAGTACCCAGTGGAGCGTGCGGCGCACAAGTGCCCGGGGCACCCGAGCAAGGGGTCCCTCTATTACTCCCTCGATACGGTGGGAATGGTGCCGGCGGACCTCCACCAAGCCTTGCGCACCCACCTCAGGGAACACCATTGGGACTTGGTCCTCGTGGAGCCACACAACCGGGCCACCGACCCCCCAAATGTACTGGTTTCCAAGGCCCAGTCGGGCATGTGGTTCCATGGCCTGCCAGCTTTGGCTACCCTCCGCGGAACTGTCGTGGCAGTTGAAGCGGGGGCCACGCGAGGGGGTATGGCAATGGCCGGAGTTGCCCAGAGCGGGCCTTGCCTACCAGGCCCGGGTGGCCTCGGGAGTGGGCACCTCCCGGGAAGGGGAGGCAATGATCCTCCTCTCATACGTCCGCGGGCTGGCGCAACAGCCAGGCGTTTAGTGGCTGGTGCCGGACTCGGAAGCGGCGGGGGGAGCCCTCCGCACGTACCAAGAGGGGGGCCACTGCGAAGATGGTATCCACCACCTCTACGCAACCGTCTTGGGGGGGGCAGCGCCTCTCCCCGGAGTCTGCCATCAATGTGGCGACCACGCCGTCTCATTGGATCACGGACCTCACCGTCACTGCGTCGCCGCCGGACGTGGATTTAACGTGGCTCCTTAGGCGCCCTTACTCTTTCCTCCCCCCAGCGCCCTACCGCGACCAGTGTCAGCTCTCCCCAACGGCGCTGAGGGACTGGTTGCAGGAACGGGCTGCAATACCGGCGCAGGCCGGCTATGAGGCCCGGTGGGGAGTAAACTATATGCCGGGAGGAGGGCTCCCCCTAGACGGGTTCGACAAGGACCAGCAGCGCCACGTCACGGCGCACCGTATGGACAACATCCCTACAATGACAGTCCTGGCCCACCGGTACTCCCACCGGAACACGGTGCTGGACACGACCTGCCTCCTCCGTGTGGCACAGCCGGAGACGGCGCCCCACCTTTAGGCCTGCTCCGCCCAAGCCCATGAGTGGAGACCGGCCCGCCGGCGGCTCGCGGCGTGGCTCGACCGGAAGATGGGCGATCGGGCAGCCCTGGTGCGCCACCAGCTATGGGAGCCGGCAGTGCTAGACCAATGGGCAGCCGCCCTGCGGACCCCCTCGATGCTGCGGGCCCACCTGGAGTGCATGGGGCCCCACACGCTGGGCACCGAGTTCATCCGCCACGTCATCGAGGAGTCCATCAGGGTTCGGTACGCTCACGCCAAGGCGCGTGCCACATTGCTGAAGGCCGGCCTGGGCCCAGCCAGCACGATTGCGTGGGCGTTGCAGGAGCTACGTCGGCACCAACAAGCGGAAAGAGAGGGGGTGCACCGGGAGCTCCTGGAATAACAACGGTCGCCACCGTGGTGCCAACCAGGTTTTTCTTGACTCCCCCTCTCTCCGCCAAAGATATACGTAGACACACACCGCGCGCGCACAACACACACAGCCCAGCCCGTTTATCTTTGCCCTTGGGTAGACATCCCGGCCTCTTGCAATTTGGTAATAGCGCCTTCGGCACAATACAACACACCACAGCAGATCACACACCACAACAGACCACAACACGGCACGGCACAGCACACCACACCACACCACACCGCAGCACACCACATGACACCACTTCACGTGAGTACTCCCCAGCTCTACCCATGGGCTGGGTGCCGGGTGCGAAGCCCCGGACGATAGGGTCCGGGCATTGCCTTTGGGCAGTGTACTAACAGTGACCGGTGCGTGCACGCCCTAGTGCCAAGCATCATGCCCAGGGACCCCGCGGCCCCTAGTACCGGCCGCATCAGCCGTGGGAACGGTCAGTGACCCCTAGCGAGGACGGCTGACCAAGCCTCCCCCTCCTCTCCCCCCAACACGCCCGCCGACACACAGGGCCCAAAGTGGGGCCCAGCCATGCGCCCCCCCAGCGCTCTTGCCCTTGCCCCCCCCTGCCACCGCCCCCACACGCGCCCCCGTGCCCCCCGACATGCGCCTCCCCCACGCGCCTCCCCCGTCACCGGCCCCACTCCCATTGGAGGCCCTTGCCCTAGCACTCCCTGTTGCCCCCCTCCCATGCCCCATGCCCCGCCCCCTGCCTTAGGTAGGGCAGTCAGCAGCGAGGAGGCCCCCAGACTAGTGCTTCGGCAGCGCGGCGGGGACGGGTATGACGGGTGCGTGAGTGGGTGAGAGAGGTGTGAGAGTGCGGGGCCGCAAGGTGACGGTCTGCACCGGGTCCCATAATCTTCTGGTTTTGTTTGTTCATTTCTGTTGTTTCCCTCATGTTTCTTTTGCGCGACTGCCAGTTAGCACCTTCCCTTCGAGTTTTTTCTTTTCTTGTTTCATAGGTAGAGTGAGGAGAGCGGCGCCGCAAAGCCCTGGAGGCCTGTGGCTCATACATGCACGGGGGGCCCAACCAAGACCCCCTGTTCCCCCGCCCAGCCAACTACTAACCCTGCCATTAATCGACGAGACAGCCATGCAGGGTGCCGAGGCTCGCTGCCGGCTGGCGTACTGGAGCACATATTGCAAAGGGGCCTATCGTAAGGGCCGTGACAACGGCCCCTTTACCCTGGGCCTCTTCCCCCCCTCGAACAGCTGTCCTCCCCTCCCACAGCCGGGGATTGGGCAAGAGCCCACTGCTACGGTGCTCACTGCGCCGAGGCAATGGCACCTGCCCTGTGCTGCTTTGCTTCCCCCCCTCCCCCCCAGTCTCTCCCCCCCCCCCCCCCCCCGGAGATCCCCCCGGACCGGGCGGTGGGGCCCCGTTGGTTAGCGGTTTGAGGCCCCGCCGCCCTGATGCACCCCACACTTAACCCGGTGCAAGATGGAAGAAAGAGCCGCGGAGGAACTCCGCGGTGTGAGAAGGCCTATGGGAGCCTGTGTGCCCTATGGGATGTGTATGTATTAAGTAAAGTAGTAGTTTAAACAAAGAACCTCCGTATTGTATGATGTAAACCTCCGGTCAACAGCCTGGGAGGGCCGGAGAATCGGGTAAAAGCCCCGAACCCCCCAAAGGCAGCCCCAATGGTGAGCGCACCACCAGAAGGGGCATGTCTGCGGGGTAAAATTGTACATAGTTAATAACTCAATAAATGGAGCTTACTGCTGTAAGTAAGCCTAAAGGGTTAAGGACCTCCCCCAAGTCCAGTTAAGTGCTGCCCCCAAAGCAGGACTCAACCGGCCGCGTTGAGGCGAGCCCAGTTATCTGCGTATGATAGGCCACATTGTACGTGCTGGTAGTGATGCCTCTTTGCCTCCCCGCGGGCTTAAACTGCCCAAGGGGGCCCTAAATTCTGTATTGTTCGGGATTTAAGCCCCGGCGGAATTTAGGGTTCTGGTTAAGAGGATTCACGTTGAGTCCCTGCTACTGCTACCCCGGAGTTATGACCTCCGGTAGTGCGTGCCTACCTTGCCTGCCTGCTGCTTAGCATAGCCGAGTAGGGGTTGGGGGCCACCCCATCATAGGGCTCGCAGAGGCGGGGAGTTAGTACAGCCTTTTGGCCGGAGGACCTAGCCCGGGGCTCTACTAGTGAGGCGGCGCGACGCCGCAACACGTCGGGATGACCCGTCAGGGCGTGTCGCAGCAACGGCCGCAAGCTGACTGGGGCCACACGACCCCCCAACCGGCGAGCACACGCCGCTGCGCGCAACCGCCCCTTGATAGCACCCCCCTGGTACCGATCACCGCCGGGGCAGGACTCTCCGCCCCCCCGAGGCTGGTGTGCCCGGGCCTTGGAGACCGCTGCCTCCCCGCAGGCCCTTCACGACGCACCGAGCACCGCGTGGGCAGGACTCTCCCTCTCCCCAGGCCCGTGTGCCCGGGCCTTGGAGACTGCTACCTCCCCGCACGCCCTTCAAGAGGCACCGACCACCGTGTGGGCAGGCCTCTTCGTCCCCGCATGCGGGTGCGCTTGGGCCCTGGAGACTGCTGCCTCCGCGCAGGCCCTTCGGGACGCACCGACCACCGCCTGGGCAGGACTCCCCACCCCCCCCAGGATGGTGTGTCCGGGCCTTGGAGACTGCTGCCTCCCCGCAAGCCCTTGAGGACGCGCCGACCACCGCCTGGGCACGACTCCCCGCCCCCCCAGGCAGATGTGTGCCCGGGCCTTCAAGATTGTGCCTCCCCGAAGGCGCTTCAGGACGCGCCGACCGCCGCATGAGCAGGGCTCCCGCCCCCCAAGGGTAGTGTGCCCGGGCCTTGGAGACTGCTGCCTCCCCGCACGCCCTTCAAGTCGCGCCGACCACCGGCTGGGCACAACTCCGTCCCCCCAGGCTCGGGTGCCCGAGCCTTGGAGATTGCTGCGTCCCCGCAGGCCCTTCAGTACGCGCCGACCACCGCCTAGGCCGGACTCCCCGTCCCCCCGGGCTGGTGTGCCCGGGCCTTGGAGAGTGCTGCCCTCGCCAACCACCGTCTTGGCAGGACTCCCCGTTCCCCCTGGGTAGTGTGCCCGGGCTTTGGAGACTGCTGCCTCCCCGCAGGCCGTTCCGCACGCACCGACCAGTGCCTGGGCACAAGTCTCCGTCCCCCAAGGCTGGTGTGCCCAGGCCTTGGAGACTACTACCTCCCCGCAGGCCCTTGCGCACCCACCGACCACCGCCTGGGCAGGACTCCCCGCCCCCCCAGGCTGGTGTGCCCGGGCCTTGGAGACTGCTGCCTCCCCGCAGGCCCTTCAAGACGCGCCGACCACCGCCTGGACGGGACTCCCCGCCCCCCCAGGCTGGTGTGCCCGGGCCTTGGAGACTCCTGCGTCCCCACAGGCCCTTCAAGACTCACCGACCACCGGCTTGGCAGGATTCCCCGTCCCCCCAGGCTAGTGTGCCCGGGCCTTGGAGATTGCTGCCTCGCAGACCCATCAGAACGCGCCGACCACCGACTGGGCAGGACTCCCCGCCCCTCAGGCTAGTGTGCCCAGGCTTTGGAGATTGCCGCCTCCGCGCAGGCCCTTTAGGACGCGCCACCCACTGGCTGGGCACAACTCTCCGCCCCCCCAGGCTGGTGTGCCCGGGCGTGGGAGACTGCTGCCCCCCCGCAGGCCCTTCCGCACGCACCGACCACCCTAGGCAGGACTCCCCGCCCCCCAGGCTGGTGTGCCCGGGCTTTGGAGACTGCTGCCTCCCCGCAAACCTTTCAAGACGCACCGACCAACGCCTGGGCACAACTTTTTCTCGCCACCGGGTAGTGTGCCCGGGCCTTGGAGACTGCTCCCTCCCCGCAGGCCCTTCTGGACGCACCGACCACGGCCTTGGCACGACTCCCGCCCCCCGCTCGGCCTGGTGTGCCTAGGCCTTGGAGACCGCTGCCTCCTCGCAGGCCCCTCAGGACGCATCCACCACCGCCTGGGCAGGGTTTCCCGTTTCCCCGGGCTGGTGTGCCCGGGCCTTGGAAACTACTGCCTCCCAGCAGGCCCTACAAGACGCACCGACCACCACCTTGACAGGACTCCCTGCCCCCTGTACCTGCGGCTCACTTGGAAATATGATGTTGGGGCTCAGTTTGCGCTAAAACGGCTCATTTGGGGCTAAGTAGTGTTTTTCAAGGGGTTTCATGTGGAAAGTTGTGGCTTTCGGGGGTGGGTTGGGGTTTCGGAATGTCCCCAAAGGGATACCAATCCCTAGTCCAAGAGGATTTGACCGGGGGGGGGGGGGGGTTCGACGGCTCAGTTGACTGAGCACCCCCACTCAGCCGTCACTGAGCCGTCACTGAGCCGGCTCACTTACCTCTCACTGAGCGCGCCAAATGTCTCACTGAGCGCTCAGTGAGAGCTAATTGGGGGCTCACTCCGGGCTCACTGAACATACACGGGCACAAATCTTTCATCATACGCACTTACTTGGTCCTTTGTCGCAATGCACGTGGCGCAATCCTCCTCACCATGTTCTCTCTCCCCTTCCTCTCCCGCCGGGCACGTGAACCCCCTTTGCTTGGTCACAACCCTACTCTCCACGTCCCAACCTTCCTTGCAGAGGTTATCATCTTGTGTGTGGTTATCCACCACACACTGCAAGCCCAACCTATCGTTCAGCAAGCTGACCCCCCCACTATTCCTAAGCAGCTGTTTCAGTCGCACATGGTTGCCCTCCAATGCAAAGCGACTAAACTTGGCAATGGTCCCCCACGGTGCAACATACACATACATGTGGTCAATCCACATGTGCGTCCACAAGGTCTTCTCCCATCCCAGGTCAAGGTGTCTTGCCCCCATGGTCAGTTGGCGTTGCAGCAAGGCACGTTGCTCTGCACCACTCAGAAAGTCGTCCTTCCAGGCCACCTCGGCCATGGCCGCACACGCCTCCCACCACTCCGTGCACACATGGACCCATGGCCTGCCCCCGACTTGATGGTTCCCGATCACCGGCACATGTAGCCTCTAGGGTAGCATAGAATATTGGCGTACCACGGAATTAGCATACGCTCTTTCCTCCCGATTTATTTTTTTCGGATACGTTTTGCTGCCGCAATGGATGCCATAAGGCGGTTAGAATTTTTTTGGGTTGGTCCCATGGAGCCCGGAAATTTTCGGCTGAAAATCCACCTCCAAAGGAGCCCCCGATATCGGGTTTGATGCCCAGCCCGACTTGGCTGGCACACAGGTCCCATGGAGCCCGGAAATTTTCAGCTGAAAATCCACCTCCAAAGGAGCCCCCGATATTGGGTCCGATGCCCGGGCCGACTTGGCTGGCACACAGGGCCCCGAAAAAGCTGCTTGCCGGACCCGGTTTGTAGCCTTTGTTTTTCATTTCAATGACCAGGTGATCACACACATGCCCTGCCCTACCCTTCCCTGCCGTCCACTCCTGTACAGGTTTTTTTTGACCGGAGAGCCCCTTAAGTGCCGGCCGCGTCCGATGAAGGTGTCTATTGGTATGGCACTGGAGGGATGGGGGACCATGGAAACAAATGATACTATGCTCAGTGACATGCATGTTGAGGTCCCCTATCCGCCCAAACCGGCCGGATGTGATTGTACAACGTGCGAATTTTTGGTAGGTGCCGGCGTTGGATGTACTCCACCTTCGGTTGAGTGCCTGCCATTTTGTTGCTTGCCTTTGTGCCTGTCTTGCACCGCAAACGTAACAGTAGAGGGGGTAGAGTGACTCAGTTGTAGGCAGACAAGGGGGTGTCACACAGCATACTCACTACCCCCCCCCCCCCCCGCCTTCCTCTGCGTGGACTCGACGCAGAGAAGTGAAACAGGGCAAGTCCGGGGGCTCCGTTGGCACAACCGACCAAGGGAAAGGGAAGGGAAGGAGTGTGGTGAGGCCGATGGGCACGGTGGCCTACAGAGGGAAAGGCCAAGGGAAGGGAAAGGGGAGGGGAGAGGGAAGGTTAGGGCAAGGAGGAAGAGGAAGGTTAAAGGGTGGTGAGAAGCTGATGGGCACCACCGCCTATGGAGGGAAAGGGTCCAAGGGAAGGGCAGCGAATGGCCATCGGCCAGTAGGCGCCGCCAGCTGCAGACGAGATCATCACACCATGGCGTCATGCCAAAACCCCCCCCCGCATGCCAATGGACCCCCCCAGTTTCCCCCAGTTTCCTGAGTGTGACATTGTGTCTCTCATGCCTAATTCTCCGCCTTGCTTTGCTCTCACAGAATCTGAATATTGCTGTGCCCCAGAGCAGATAAAGGGGCTAGTTCGGGTCCTTTGATTGTTGCAGTCCTGAAGATTAGAATTTGCTAGGTGCTGTGCCCCGAAGCAGATAAAGGGGCTAGTTCGGGTCTCTTGATTGTTGCAGTCCTAACTGCTGATGGTCTCACACCTCAAAACAGGTGCCCAGACCCTAAAATTTCTAACTGCTGATGGTCTGACACCTCAAAACGGGTGCCCAGACCCTGAAATTTCTAACTGCTGATGGTCTCATACCTCAAAACAGGTGCCCAGACCCTGAAATTTCTAACTGCTGATGGTCTCACACCTCCAAACAGGTGCCCAGACCCTGAAATTTCTAACTGCTGATGGTCTCACACCTCAAAACAGGTGCCTAGACCTTGAAATTTCTAACCGCTGATGGTCTCACACCTCAAAACAGGTGCCCAGACCCTGAAATTTCTAACTGCTGATGGTCTCACACCTCAAAACAGGTGCCCAGACCCTGAAATTTCTAACTGCTGATGGTCTGACACCTCAAAACAGGTGCCCAGACCCTGAAATTTCTAACTGCTGATGGTCTCGCACCTCAAAACAGGTGCCCAGACCCTGAAATTTCTAACTGCTGATGGTCTGACACCTCCAAACAGGTGCCCAGACCCTGAAATTTCTAACTGCTGATGGTCTCATACCTCAAAACAGGTGCCCAGACCCTGAAATTTCTAACTGCTGATGGTCTCACACCACAAAACAGGTGGTCAGACCTTGAAATTTCTGACTGCTGATGGTCTCACACCTCAAAACAGGTGCCCAGACCCTGAAATTTCTAACTGCTGATGGTCTCACACCTCAAAACAGGTGCCCAGACCCTGAAATTTCTAACTGCTGATGGTCTCACACCTCAAAATAGGTGCCCAGACCCTGAAAATTCTAACTGCTGATGGTCTCACACCACAAAACAGGTGCTCAGACCTTGAAATTTCTAACTGCTGATGGTCTCACACCTCAAAACAGGTGCCCAGACCCTCAAATTTCTAACTGCTGATGGTCTCACACCTCAAAACAGGTGCCCAGACCCTGAAATTTCTAACTGCTGATGGTCTCACACCACAACACAGGTGCTCAGACCTTGAAATTTCTAACTGCTGATGGTCTCACACCTCAAAACAGGTGCCCAGACCCTGAAATTTCTAACTGCTGATGGTCTGACACCTCAAAACAGGTGCCCAGACCCTGAAATTTCTAACTGCTGATGGTCTCACACCTCAAAACAGGTGCCCAGACCCTGAAATTTCTAACTGCTGATGGTCTGACACCTCAAAACAGGTGCCCAGACCGTGAAATTTCTAACTGCTGATGGTCTCACACCTCAAAACAGGTGCCCAGACCCTGAAATTTCTAACTGCTGATGGTCTGACACCTCCAAACAGGTGCCCAGACCCTGAAATTTCTAACTGCTGATGGTCTCATACCTCAAAACAGGTGCCCAGACCCTGAAATTTCTAACTGCTGATGGTCTCACACCACAAAACACGTGCTCAGACCCTGAAATTTCTAACTGCTGATGGTCTCACACCTCAAAACACGTGCCCAGACCCTGAAATTTCTAACTGCTGATGGTCTCACACCTCCAAACAGGTGCCCAGACCCTGAAATTTCTAACTGCTGATGGTCTCACACCTCAAAACAGGTGCCCAGACCCTGAAATTTCTAACTGCTGATGGTCTCACACCTCAAAACAGGTGCCCAGACCCTGAAATTTCTAACTGCTGATGGTCTCACACCTGAAAACAGGTGCCCAGACCCTGAAATTTCTAACTGCTGATGGTCTCACACCTCCAAACAGGTGCCCAGACCCTGAAATTTCTAACCGCTGATGGTCTCACACCTCCAAACAGGTCCCCAGACCCTGAAATTTCTAACTGCTGATGGTCTCACACCTCAAAATAGGTGCCCAGACCCTGAAATTTCTAACTGCTGATGGTCTCACACATCAAAACAGGTGCCCAGACCCTGAAATTTCTAACTGCTGATGGTCTGACACCTCAAAACAGGTGCCCAGACCCTGAAATTTCTAACTGCTGATGGTCTCACACCTGAAAACAGGTGCCCAGACCCTGAAATTTCTAACCGCTGCTGGTCTCACACCTCAAAACAGGTGCCCAGACCCTGAAATTTCTAACTGCTGATGGTCTCACACCTCAAAACAGGTGCCCAGACCCTAAAATTTCTAACTGCTGATGGTCTGACACCTCAAAACGGGTGCCCAGACCCTGAAATTTCTAACTGCTGATGGTCTCACACCTCAAAACAGGTGCCCAGACCCTGAAATTTCTAACTGCTGATGGTCTCACACCTCAAAACAGGTGCCCAGACCCTGAAATTTCTAACTGCTGATGGTCTCACACCTCAAAACAGGTGCCCAGACCCTGGAATTTCTAATTGCTGCTGGTCTCACACCTCAAAACAGGTGCTCAAACCCTGAAATTTCTAACTGCTGATGGTCTCACACCTCAAAACAGGTGCCCAGACCCTGAAATTTCTAACTGCTGATGGTCTCACACCTCAAAACAGGTGCCCAGACCCTGAAATTTCTAACTGCTGATGGTCTGACACCTCCAAACAGGTGCCCAGACCCTGAAATTTCTAACTGCTGATGGTCTCACACCTCAAAACAGGTGCCCAGACCCTGAAATGTCTAACTGCTGATGGTCTCACACCTCAAAACAGGTGCCCAGACCCTGAAATTTCTAACTGCTGATGGTCTCACACCTCAAAACAGGTGCCCAGACCCAGAAATTTCTAACTGCTGATGGTCTCACACCTCAAAACAGGTGCCCAGACCCTGAAATTTCTAACTGCTGATGGTCTGACACCTCCAAACAGGTGCCCAGACCCTGAAATTTCTAACTGCTGATGGTCTCACACCTCAAAACAGGTGCCCAGACCCTGGAATTTCTAATTGCTGCTGGTCTCACACCTCAAAACAGGTGCTCAAACCCTGAAATTTCTAACTGCTGATGGTCTCACACCTCAAAACAGGTGCCCAGACCCTGAAATTTCTAACTGCTGATGGTCTCACACCTCCAAACAGGTGCCCAGACCCTGAAATGTCTAACTGCTGATGGTCTCACACCTCAAAACAGGTGCCCAGACCCTGAAATTTCTAACCGCTGATGGTCTCACACCTCAAAACAGGTGCCCTGACCGTGAAATTTCTAACTGCTGATGGTCTCACATCTCAAAACAGGTGCTCAGACCCTGAAATTTCTAACTGCTGATGGTCTCACACCTCAAAACAGGTGCCCAGACCCTGAAATTTCTAACCGCTGATGGTCTCACACCTCAAAACAGGTGCCCAGACCCTAAAATTTCTAACTGCTGATGGTCTCACACCTGAAAACAGGTGCCCAGACCCTGAAATTTCTAACCGCTGATGGTCTCACACCTCAAAAAAGGTGCCCAGACCCAGAAATTTCTAACTGCTGATGGTCTCACACCTCAAAACAGGTGCCCAGACCCTGAAATTTCTAACTGCTGATGGTCTCACACCTCCAAACAGGTGCCCAGACCCTGAAATTTCTAACTGCTGATTGTCTCACACCTCAAAACAGGTGCCCAGACCCTGAAATTTCTAACTGCTGATGGTCTCACACCTCAAAACGGGTGCTCAGACCCTGAAATTTCTAACTGCTGATGGTCTCACACCTCAAAACAGGTGCCCAGACCCTGAAATTTCTAACTGCTGATGGTCTCACACCTCAAAACAGGTGCCCAGACCCTGAAATTTCTAACTGCTGATGGTCTCACACCTCAAAACATGTGCCCAGACCCTTAAATTTCTAACTGCTGATGGTCTCACACCTCAAAACAGGTGCCCAGACCCTGGAATTTCTAATTGCTGCTGGTCTCACAACTCAAAACAGGTGCCCAGACCCTGAAATTTCTAACTGCTGATGGTCTCACACCTCAAAACAGGTGCCCAGACCCTGAAATTTCTAACCGCTGATGGTCTCACACCTCAAAACAGGTGCCCAGACCCTAAAATTTCTAACTGCTGATGGTCTCACACCTCCAAACAGGTGCCCAGACCCTGAAATTTCTAACTGCTCATGGTCTCACACCTCAAAACAGGTGCCCAGACCCTGAAATTTCTAACTGTTGATGGTCTCACACCTCAAAACAGGTGCCCTGACCGTGAAATTTCTAACTGCTGATGGTCTCACACCTCAAAACGAGTGCTCAGACCCTGAAATTTCTAACTGCTGATGGTCTCACACCTCAAAACAGGTGCCCAGACCCTGAAATTTCTAACTGCTGATGGTCTCACACCTCAAAACAGGTGCCCAGACCCTAAAATTTCTAAATGCTGATGGTCTCACACCTGAAAACAGGTGCCCAGACCCTGAAATTTCTAACCGCTGATGGTCTCACACCTCAAAAAAGGTGCCCAGACCCAGAAATTTCTAACTGCTGATGGTCTCACACCTCAAAACAGGTGCCCAGACCCTGAAATTTCTAACTGCTGATGGTCTCACACCTCAAAACAGGTGCCCAGACCCTGAAATTTCTAACTGCTGATGGTCTCACACCTCAAAACAGGTGCCCAGACCCTGAAATTTCTAACTGCTGATGGTCTCACACCTCAAAACAGGTGCTCAGACCCTGAAATTTCTAACTGCTGATGGTCTCACACCTCAAAACAGGTGCCCAGACCCTGAAATTTCTAACTGCTGATGGTCTCACACCTCAAAACAGGTGCCCAGACCCTGAAATTTCTAACTGCTGATGGTCTCACACCTCAAAACAGGTGCTCAGACCCTGAAATTTCTAACTCCTGATGGTCTCACACCTCAAAACAGGTGCTCAGACCCTGAAATTTCTAACTGCTGATGGTCTCACACCTCAAAACAGGTGCCCAGACCCTGAAATTTCTAACTGCTGATGGTCTCACACCTCAAAACAGGTGCCCAGACCCTGAAATTTCTAACTGCTGATGGTCTCACACCTCAAAACAAGTGCTCAAACCCTGAAATTTCTAACTGCTGATGGTCTCACACCTCAAAACAGGTGCCCAGACCCTGAAATTTCTAACTGCTGATGGTCTCACACCTCAAAACAGGTGCCCAGACCCTGAAATTTCTAATTGCTGCTGGTCTCACACCTCAAAACAGGTGCCCAGACCCTGGAATTTCTAATTGCTGCTGGTCTCACACCTCAAAACAGGTGCTCAGACCCTGAAATTTCTAACTGCTGATGGTCTCACACCTCCAAACAGGTGCCCAGACCCTGAAATTTCTAACTGCTGATGGTCTCACACCTCAAAACAGGTGCCCAGACCCTGGAATTTCTAATTGCTGCTGGTCTCACACCTCAAAACAGGTGCCCAGACCCTGAAATTTCTAACTGCTGATGGTCTCACACCTCAAAACAGGTGCCCAGACCCTGGAATTTCTAATTGCTGCTGGTCTCACACCTCAAAACAGGTGCTCAAACCCTGAAATTCCTAACTGCCGATGGTCTCACACCTCAAAACAGGTGCTCAAACCCTGAAATTTCTAACTGCTGATGGTCTCACACCTCCAAACAGGTGCCCCGACCCTGAAATTTCTAACTGCTGATGGTCTCACACCTCAAAACAGGTGCCCAGACCCTGAAATTTCTAACTGCTGATGGTCTCACACCTCAAAACAGGTGCCCTGACCGTGAAATTTCTAACTGCTGATGGTCTCACACCTCCAAACAGGTGCTCAGACCCTGAAATTTCTAACTGCTGATGGTCTCACACCTCAAAACAGGTGCCCAGACCCTGAAATTTCTAACCGCTGATGGTCTCGCACCTCAAAAAAGGTGCCCAGACCCAGAAATTTCTAATTGCTGCTGGTCTCACACCTCAAAACAGGTGCCCAGACCCTGAAATTTCTAACTGCTGATGGTCTCACACCTCAAAACAGGTGCCCAGACCCTGAAATTTCTAACTGCTGATGGTCTCACACCTCAAAACAGGTGCCCAGACCCTGAAATTTCTAACTGCTGATGGTCTCACACCTCAAAACAGGTGCTCAGACCCTGAAATTTCTAACTGCTGATGGTCTCACACCTCAAAACAGGTGCCCAGACCCTGAAATTTCTAACTGCTGATGGTCTCACACCTCAAAACAGGTGCCCAGACCCTGAAATTTCTAACTGCTGATGGTCTCACACCTCAAAACAGGTGCCCAGACCCTGGAATTTCTAATTGCTGCTGGTCTCACACCTCAAAACAGGTGCTCAAACCCTGAAATTTCTAACTGCCGATGGTCTCACACCTCAAAACAGGTGCCCAGACCCTGAAATTTCTAACTGCTGATGGTCTCACACCTCCAAACAGGTGCCCAGACCCTGAAATTTCTAACTGCTGATGGTCTCACACCTCAAAACAGGTGCCCAGACCCTGGAATTTCTAATTGCTGCTGGTCTCACACCTCAAAACAGGTGCTCAGACCCTGAAATTTCTAACTGCTGATGGTCTCACACCTCAAAACAGGTGCCCAGACCCTGAAATTTCTAACTGCTGATGGTCTCACACCTCAAAACAGGTGCCCAGACCCTGAAATTTCTAACCGCCGATGGTCTGACACCTCAAAACAGGTGCCCAGACCCTGAAATTTCTAACTGCTGATGGTCTCACACCTCAAAACAGGTGCCCAGACCCTGAAATTTCTAACTGCTGATGGTCTCACACCTCAAAACAGGTGCCCAGACCCTGGAATTTCTAATTGCTGCTGGTCTCACACCTCAAAACAGGTGCTCAGACCCTGAAATTTCTAACTGCTGATGGTCTCACACCTCAAAACAGGTGCCCAGACCCTGAAATTTCTAACTGCTGATGGTCTCACACCTCAAAACAGGTGCCCAGACCTTGAAATTTCTAACTGCTGATGGTCTCACACCTCAAAACAGGTGCCCAGACCCTGAAATTTCTAACTGCTGATGGTCTCACACCTCCAAACAGGTGATCAAACCCTGAAATTTCTAACTGCTGATGGTCTCACACCTCAAAACAGGTGCCCTGACCGTGAAATTTCTAACTGCTGATGGTCTCACACCTCCAAACAGGTGCTCAGACCCTGAAATTTCTAACTGCTGATGGTCTCACACCTCAAAACAGGTGCCCAGACCCTGAAATTTCTAACCGCTGATGGTCTCACACCTCAAAACAGGTGCCCAGACCCTAAAATTTCTAACCACTGATGGTCTCGCACCTCAAAAAAGGTGCCCAGACCCAGAAATTTCTAATTGCTGCTGGTCTCACACCTCAAAACAGGTGCCCAGACCCTGAAATTTCTAACTGCTGATGGTCTCACACCTCAAAACAGGTGCCCAGACCCTGAAATTTCTAACTGCTGATGGTCTCACACCTCAAAACAGGTGCCCAGACCCTGAAATTTCTAACTGCTGATGGTCTCACACCTCAAAACAGGTGCTCAGACCCTGAAATTTCTAACTGCTGATGGTCTCACACCTCAAAACAGGTGCCCAGACCCTGAAATTTCTAACTGCTGATGGTCTCACACCTCAAAACAGGTGCCCAGACCCTGAAATTTCTAACTGCTGATGGTCTCACACCTCAAAACAGGTGCCCAGACCCTGGAATTTCTAATTGCTGCTGGTCTCACACCTCAAAACAGGTGCTCAAACCCTGAAATTTCTAACTGCCGATGGTCTCACACCTCAAAACAGGTGCCCAGACCCTGAAATTTCTAACTGCTGATGGTCTCACACCTCCAAACAGGTGCCCAGACCCTGAAATTTCTAACTGCTGATGGTCTCACACCTCAAAACAGGTGCCCAGACCCTGGAATTTCTAATTGCTGCTGGTCTCACACCTCAAAACAGGTGCTCAGACCCTGAAATTTCTAACTGCTGATGGTCTCACACCTCAAAACAGGTGCCCAGACCCTGAAATTTCTAACTGCTGATGGTCTCACACCTCAAAACAGGTGCCCAGACCCTGAAATTTCTAACTGCCGATGGTCTGACACCTCAAAACAGGTGCCCAGACCCTGAAATTTCTAACTGCTGATGGTCTCACACCTCAAAACAGGTGCCCAGACCCTGAAATTTCTAACTGCTGATGGTCTCACACCTCAAAACAGGTGCCCAGACCCTGGAATTTCTAATTGCTGCTGGTCTCACACCTCAAAACAGGTGCTCAGACCCTGAAATTTCTAACTGCTGATGGTCTCACACCTCAAAACAGGTGCCCAGACCCTGAAATTTCTAACTGCTGATGGTCTCACACCTCAAAACAGGTGCCCAGACCTTGAAATTTCTAACTGCTGATGGTCTCACACCTCAAAACAGGTGCCCAGACCCTGAAATTTCTAACTGCTGATGGTCTCACACCTCCAAACAGGTGCTCAAACCCTGAAATTTCTAACTGCTGATGGTCTCACACCTCAAAACAGGTGCCCAGACCCTGAAATTTCTAACTGCTGATGGTCTCACACCTCCAAACAGGTGCCCAGACCCTGAAATTTCTAACTGCTGATGGTCTCACACCTCAAAACAGGTGCCCAGACCCTGAAATTTCTAACTGCTGATGGTCTCACACCTCAAAACAGGTGCCCTGACCGTGAAATTTCTAACTGCTGATGGTCTCACACCTCAAAACAGGTGCCCAGACCCTGAAATTTCTAACTGCTGATGGTCTCACACCTCAAAACAGGTGCCCTGACCCTGAAATTTCTAACTGCTGATGGTCTCACACCTCAAAACAGGTGCCCAGACCCTGAAATTTCTAAGTGCTGATGGTCTCACACCTCAAAACAGGTGCCCAGACCCTGAAATTTCTAACTGCTGATGGTCTCACACCTCAAAACAGGTGCCCAGACCCTGGAATTTCTAATTGCTGCTGGTCTCACACCTCAAAACAGGTGCTCAAACCCTGAAATTTCTAACTGCCGATGGTCTCACACCTCAAAACAGGTGCCCAGACCCTGAAATTTCTAACTGCTGATGGTCTCACACCTCAAAACAGGTGCCCAGACCCTGAAATTTCTAACTGCTGATGGTCTCACACCTCAAAACAGGTGCCCAGACCCTGGAATTTCTAATTGCTGCTGGTCTCACACCTCAAAACAGGTGCTCAGACCCTGAAATTTCTAACTGCTGATGGTCTCACACCTCAAAACAGGTGCCCAGACCCTGAAATTTCTAACTTCTGATGGTCTCACACCTCAAAACAGGTGCCCAGACCTTGAAATTTCTAACTGCTGATGGTCTCACACCTCAAAACAGGTGCCCAGACCCTGAAATTTCTAACTGCTGATGGTCTCACACCTCAAAACAGGTGCCCAGACCCTGAAATTTCTAACTGCTGATGGTCTCACACCTCAAAACAGGTGCCCAGACCCTGGAATTTCTAATTGCTGCTGGTCTCACACCTCAAAACAGGTGCTCAAACCCTGAAATTTCTAACTGCCGATGGTCTGACACCTCAAAACAGGTGCCCAGACCCTGAAATTTCTAACTGCTGATGGTCTCACACCTCAAAACAGGTGCCCAGACCCTGAAATTTCTAACTGCTGATGGTCTCACACCTCAAAACAGGTGCCCAGACCCTGGAATTTCTAATTGCTGCTGGTCTCACACCTCAAAACAGGTGCTCAAACCCTGAAATTTCTAACTGCCGATGGTCTGACACCTCAAAACAGGTGCCCAGACCCTGAAATTTCTAACTGCTGATGGTCTCACACCTCAAAACAGGTGCCCAGACCCTGAAATTTCTAACTGCTGATGGTCTCACACCTCAAAACAGGTGCCCAGACCCTGGAATTTCTAATTGCTGCTGGTCTCACACCTCAAAACAGGTGCTCAAACCCTGAAATTTCTAACTGCCGATGGTCTGACACCTCAAAACAGGTGCCCAGACCCTGAAATTTCTAACTGCTGATGGTCTCACACCTCAAAACAGGTGCCCAGACCCTGAAATTTCTAACTGCTGATGGTCTCACACCCCAAAACAGGTGCCCAGACCCTGGAATTTCTAATTGCTGCTGGTCTCACACCTCAAAACAGGTGCCCAGACCTTGAAATTTCTAACTGCTGATGGTCTCACACCTCAAAACAGGTGCCCAGACCCTGAAATTTCTAACTGCTGATGGTCTCACACCTCAAAACAGGTGCCCAGACCCTGAAATTTCTAACTGCTGATGGTCTCACACCTCAAAACAGGTGCCCAGACCCTGGAATTTCTAATTGCTGCTGGTCTCACACCTCAAAACAGGTGCTCAAACCCTGAAATTTCTAACTGCCGATGGTCTCACACCTCAAAACAGGTGCCCAGACCCTGAAATTTCTAACTGCTGATGGTCTCACACCTCAAAACAGGTGCCCAGACCCTGAAATTTCTAACTGCTGATGGTCTCACACCTCAAAACAGGTGCCCAGACCCTGGAATTTCTAATTGCTGCTGGTCTCACACCTCAAAACAGGTGCTCAGACCCTGAAATTTCTAACTGCTGATGGTCTCACACCTCAAAACAGGTGCCCAGACCCTGAAATTTCTAACCGCTGATGGTCTCACACCTCAAAACAGGTGCCCAGACCTTGAAATTTCTAACTGCTGATGGTCTCACACCTCAAAACAGGTGCCCAGACCCTGAAATTTCTAACTGCTGATGGTCTCACACCTCAAAACAGGTGCCCAGACCCTGGAATTTCTAATTGCTGCTGGTCTCACACCTCAAAACAGGTGCTCAAACCCTGAAATTTCTAACTGCCGATGGTCTGACACCTCAAAACAGGTGCCCAGACCCTGAAATTTCTAACTGCTGATGGTCTCACACCTCAAAACAGGTGCCCAGACCCTGAAATTTCTAACTGCTGATGGTCTCACACCCCAAAACAGGTGCCCAGACCCTGAAATTTCTAACTGCTGATGGTCTCACACCTCAAAACAGGTGCCCAGACCTTGAAATTTCTAACTGCTGATGGTCTCACACCTCAAAACAGGTGCCCAGACCCTGAAATTTCTAACTGCTGATGGTCTCACACCTCCAAACAGGTGCTCAAACCCTGAAATTTCTAACTGCTGATGGTCTCACACCTCAAAACAGGTGCCCAGACCCTGAAATTTCTAACTGCTGATGGTCTCACACCTCCAAACAGGTGCCCAGACCCTGAAATTTCTAACTGCTGATGGTCTCACACCTCAAAACAGGTGCCCAGACCCTGAAATTTCTAACTGCTGATGGTCTCACACCTCAAAACAGGTGCCCTGACCGTGAAATTTCTAACTGCTGATGGTCTCACACCTCAAAACAGGTGCCCAGACCCTGAAATTTCTAACTGCTGATGGTCTCACACCTCAAAACAGGTGCCCAGACCCTGAAATTTCTAACTGTTGATGGTCTCACACCTCAAAACAGGTGCCCAGACCCTAAAATTTCTAACCACTGATGGTCTCACACCTCAAAAAAGGTGCCCAGACCCAGAAATTTCTAATTGCTGCTGGTCTCACACCTCAAAACAGGTGCCCAGACCCTGAAATTTCTAACTGCTGATGGTCTCACACCTCAAAACAGGTGCCCAGACCCTGAAATTTCTAACTGCTGATGGTCTCACACCTCAAAACAGGTGCCCAGACTCTGAAATTTCTAACTGCTGATGGTCTCACACCTCAAAACAGGTGCTCAGACCCTGAAATTTCTAACTGCTGATGGTCTCACACCTCAAAACAGGTGCCCAGACCCTGAAATTTCTAACTGCTGATGGTCTCACACCTCAAAACAGGTGCCCAGACCCTGAACTTTCTAACTGCTGATGGTCTCACACCTCAAAACAGGTGCCCAGACCCTGGAATTTCTAATTGCTGCTGGTCTCACACCTCAAAACAGGTGCTCAAACCCTGAAATTTCTAACTGCCGATGGTCTCACACCTCAAAACAGGTGCCCAGACCCTGAAATTTCTAACTGCTGATGGTCTCACACCTCAAAACAGGTGCCCAGACCCTGAAATTTCTAACTGCTGATGGTCTCACACCTCAAAACAGGTGCCCAGACCCTGGAATTTCTAATTGCTGCTGGTCTCACACCTCAAAACAGGTGCTCAGACCCTGAAATTTCTAACTGCTGATGGTCTCACACCTCAAAACAGGTGCCCAGACCCTGAAATTTCTAACTGCTGATGGTCTCACACCTCAAAACAGGTGCCCAGACCTTGAAATTTCTAACTGCTGATGGTCTCACACCTCAAAACAGGTGCCCAGACCCTGAAATTTCTAACTGCTGATGGTCTCACACCTCAAAACAGGTGCCCAGACCCTGAAATTTCTAACTGCTGATGGTCTCACACCTCAAAACAGGTGCCCAGACCCTGGAATTTCTAATTGCTGCTGGTCTCACACCTCAAAACAGGTGCTCAAACCTTGAAATTTCTAACTGCCGATGGTCTGACACCTCAAAACAGGTGCCCAGACCCTGAAATTTCTAACTGCTGATGGTCTCACACCTCAAAACAGGTGCCCAGACCCTGAAATTTCTAACTGCTGATGGTCTCACACCCCAAAACAGGTGCCCAGACCCTGGAATTTCTAATTGCTGCTGGTCTCACACCTCAAAACAGGTGCTCAGACACTGAAATTTCTAACTGCTGATGGTCTCACACCTCAAAACAGGTGCCCAGACCCTGAAATTTCTACCTGCTGATGGTCTCACACCTCAAAACAGGTGCCCAGACCTTGAAATTTCTAACTGCTGATGGTCTCACACCTCCAAACAGGTGCCTAGACCTTGAAATTTTTAACTGCTGATGGTCTCACACCTCAAAACAGGTGCCCAGACCCTGAAATTTCTAACTGCTGATGGTCTCACACCTCAAAACAGGTGCCCAGACCCTGAAATTTCTAACTGCTGATGGTCTCACACCTCAAAACAGGTGCCCAGACCCTGGAATTTCTAACTGCTGATGGTCTCACACCTCAAAACAGGTGCCCAGACCCTGGAATTTCTAATTGCTGCTGGTCTCACACCTCAAAACAGGTGCTCAGACCCTGAAATTTCTAACTGCTGATGGTCTCACACCTCAAAACAGGTGCCCAGACCCTGAAATTTCTAACCGCTGATGGTCTCACACCTCAAAACAGGTGCCCAGACCCTGAAATTTCTAACTGCTAATGGTCTCACACCTCAAAACAGGTGCCCAGACCCTGGAATTTCTAATTGCTGCTGGTTTCACACCTCAAAACAGGTGCTCAGACCCTGAAATTTCTAACTGCTGATGGTCTCACACCTCAAAACAGGTGCCCAGACCCTGAAATTTCTAACTGCTGATGGTCTCACACCTCCAAACAGGTGCCCAGACCCTGAAATGTCTAACTGCTGATGGTCTCACACCTCAAAACAGGTGCCCAGACCCTGAAATTTCTAACTGCTGATGGTCTCACACCTCAAAACAGGTGCCCTGACCGTGAAATTTCTAACTGCTGATGGTCTCACACCTCAAAACAGGTGCTCAGACCCTGAAATTTCTAACTGCTGATGGTCTCACACCTCAAAACAGGTGCCCAGACCCTGAAATTTCTAACCGCTGATGGTCTCACACCTCAAAACAGGTGCCCAGACCCTGAAATTTCTAACCACTGATGGTCTCACACCTCAAAACAGGTGCCCAGACCCTAAAATTTCTAACTGCTGATGGTCTCACACCTCAAAACAGGTGCCCAGACCCTGAAATTTCTAACTGCTGATGGTCTCACACCTCAAAACAGGTGCCCAGACCCTGAAATTTCTAACTGCTGATGGTCTCACACCTCAAAACAGGTGCCCAGACCCTGAAATTTCTAACTGCTGATGGTCTCACACCTCAAAACAGGTGCCCAGGCCCTGAAATTTCTAACTGCTGATGGTCTCACACCTCAAAACAGGTGCCCAGACCCTGGAATTTCTAATTGCTGCTGGTCTCACACCTCAAAACAGGTGCTCAAACCCTGAAATTTCTAACTGCCGATGGTCTCACACCTCAAAACAGGTGCCCAGACCCTGAAATTTCTAACTGCTCATGGTCCCACACCTCAAAACAGGTGCCCAGACCCTTAAATTTCTAACTGCTGATGGTCTCACACCTCAAAACAGGTGCCCAGACCCTGGAATTTCTAACTGCTGCTGGTCTCACACCTCAAAACAGGTGCTCAGACCCTGAAATTTCTAACTGCTGATGGTCTCACAGCTCAAAACAGGTGCCCAGACCCTGAAATTTCTAACCGTTGATGGTCTCACACCTCAAAAAAGGTGCCCAGACCTTGAAATTTCTAACTGCTGATGGTCTCACACCTCCAAACAGGTGCCTAGACCTTGAAATTTTTAACTGCTGATGGTCTCACACCTCAAAACAGGTGCCCAGACCCTGAAATTTCTAACTGCTGATGGTCTCACACCTCAAAACAGGTGCCCAGACCCTGAAATTTCTAACTGCTGATGGTCTCACACCTCAAAACAGGTGCCCAGTCCCTGGAATTTCTAATTGCTGCTGGTCTCACACCTCAAAACAGGTGCTCAAACCCTGAAATTTCTAACTGCTGATGGTCTCACACCGGTGTGAGACCATCAGCAGTTAGAAATTTCAGGGTGTGAGCACCTGTTTTGAGGTGTGAGACCAGCAGCAATTAGAAATTCCAGGGTCTGGGCACCTGTTTTGAGGTGTGAGACCATCAGCAGTTAGAAATTTCAGGGTCTGGGCACCTGTTTTGAGGTGTGAGACCATCAGCGGTTAGAAATTTCAGGGTCTGGGCACCTGTTTTGAAAACAGGTGCCCAGACCCTGAAATTTCTAACCGCTGATGGTCTCACACCTCAAAACAGGTGCCCAGACCCTAAATTTTCTAACTGCTGATGGTCTCACACCTCCAAACAGGTGCCCAGACCCTGAAATTTCTAACTGCTGATGGTCTCACACCTCAAAACAGGTGCTCAAACCCTGAAATTTCTAACTGCTGATGGTCTCACACCTCAAAACAGGTGCCCAGACCCTGAAATTTCTAACTGCTGATGGTCTCACACCTCAAAACAGGTGCCCAGACCCTGAAATTTCTAACTGCTGATGGTCTCACACCTCAAAACAGGTGCTCAAACCCTGAAATTTCTAACTGCTGATGGTCTCACACCTCAAAACAGGTGCCCAGACCCTGAAATTTCTAACTGCTGATGGTCTGACACCTCAAAACAGGTGCTCAAACCCTGAAATTTCTAACTGCTGATGGTCTCACACCTCAAAACAGGTGCCCAGACCCTGAAATTTCTAACGGCTGATGGTCTCACACCCCAAAACAGGTGCCCAGACCCTGGAATTTCTAATTGCTGATGGTCTGACACCTCCAAACAGGTGCCCAGACCCTGAAATTTCTAACTGCTAATGGTCTCACACCCCAGAACAGGTGCCCAGACCCTGAAATTTCTAACTGTTGATGGTCTCACACCTCAAAACAGGTGCCCAGACCTTGAAATTTCTAACTGCTGATGGTCTCACACCTCAAAACACGTGCCCAGACCCTGAAATTTCTAACTGCTGATGGTCTGACACCTCCACACAGGTGCCCAGACCCTGAAATTTCTAACCGCTGATGGTCTCAGACCTCAAAACAGGTGCCCAGACCCTGAAATTTCTAACTGCTGATGGTCTCACACCTCAAAACAGGTGCCCAGACCCTGAAATTTCTAACTGCTGATGGTCTCACACCTCAAAACAGGTGCCCAGACCCTGAAATTTCTAACTGCTGATGGTCTCACACCCCAGAACAGGTGCCCAGACCCTGAAATTTCTAACTGTTGATGGTCTCACACCTCAAAACAGGTGCCCAGACCTTGAAATTTCTAACTGCTGATGGTCTCACACCTCAAAACACGTGCCCAGACCCTGAAATTTCTAACTGCTGATGGTCTCACACCTCCAAACAGGTGACCAGACCCTGAAATATCTAACTGCTGATGGTCTCACACCTCAAAACAGGTGTCCAGACCCTGAAATTTCTAACTGCTGATGGTCTCACACCTCAAAACAGGTGCCCAGACCCTCAAATTTCTAACTGCTGATGGTCTCACACCTCAAAACAGGTGCCCAGACCCTGAAATTTCTAACTGCTGATGGTCTCACACCTCAAAACAGGTGCCCAGACCCTGAAATTTCTAACCGCTGATGGTCTCACACCTCAAAACAGGTGCCAAGACCCTAAAATTTCTAACTGCTGATGGTCTCACACCTCAAAACAGGTGCCCAGACCCTAAAATTTCTAACCGCTGATGGTCTCACACCTCAAAACAGATGCCCAGACCCAGAAATTTCTAACTGCTGATGGTCTCACACCTCAAAACAGGTGCCCAGTCCCTGAAATTTCTAACTGCTGATGGTCTCACACCTCAAAACAGGTGCCCAGACCCTGAAATTTCTAACTGCTGATGGTGTCACACCTCAAAACAGGTGCCCAGACCCTGAAATTTCTAACTGCTGATGGTCTCACACCTCAAAACAGGTGCCCAGACCGTGAAATTTCTAACTGCTGATGGTCTCACACCTCAAAACAGGTGCCCAGACCCTGAAATTTCTAACTGCTGATGGTCTCACACCTCAAAACAGGTGCCCAGACCCTGGAATTTCTAATTGCTGCTGGTCTCACACCTCAAAACAGGTGCTCAAACCCTGAAATTTCTAACTGCTGATGGTCTCACACCTCAAAACAGGTGCCCAGACCCTGAAATTTCTAACCGCTGATGGTCTCACACCTCAAAACAGGTGCCCAGACCCTGAAATTTCTAACTGCTGATTGTCTCACACCTCAAAAGAGGTGCCCAGACCCTGAAATTTCTAACTGCTGATGGTCTCACACCTCAAAACAGGTGCCCAGACCCTGAAAATTCTAACTGCTGATGGTCTCACACCTCAAAACAGGTGCTCAGACCTTGAAATTTCTAACTGCTGATGGTCTCACACCTCAAAACAGGTGCCCAGACCCTGAAATTTCTAACTGCTGATGGTCTCACACCTCCAAACAGGTGCCCAGACCCTGAAATTTCTAACTGCTGATGGTCTGACACCTCCAAACAGGTGCCCAGACCCTGAAATTTCTAACTGCTGATGGTCTCACACCTCAAAACAGGTGCCCAGACCCTGAAATTTCTAACTGCTGATGGTCTCACACCTCAAAAAAGGTGCCCAGACCCTGGAATTTCTAATTGCTGCTGGTCTCACACCTCAAAACAGGTGCTCAAACCCTGAAATTTCTAACTGCTGATGGTCTCACACCTCAAAACAGGTGCCCAGACCCTGAAATTTCTAACTGCCGATGGTCTCACACCTCAAAACAGGTGCCCAGACCCTGAAATTTCTAACTGCTGATGGTCTCACACCTCAAAACAGGTGCCCAGACCCTGAAATTTCTAACCGCTGATGGTCTCACACCTCAAAACAGGTGCTCAACCCTGAAATTTCTAACTGCTGATGGTCTCACACCTCAAAACAGGTGCCCAGACCCTGAAATTTCTAACTGCTGATGGTCTCACACGTCAAAACAGGTGCCCAGACCCTGAAATTTCTAACTGCTGATGGTCTCACACCTCAAAACAGGTGCCCAGACCCTGAAATTTCTAACTGCTGATGGTCTCACACCTCCAAACAGGTGCCCAGACCCTGAAATTTCTAACTGCTGATGGTCTGACACCTCAAAACAGGTGCCCAGACCCTGAAATTTCTAACTGCTGATGGTCTCACACCCCAAAACAGGTGCCCAGACCCTGAAATTTCCAACTGTTGATGGTCTCACACCTCAAAACAGGTGCCCAGACCCTGAAATTTCTAACTGCTGATGGTCTCACACCTCAAAACAGGTGCCCAGACCTTGAAATTTCTCACTGCTGATGGTCTCACACCTCAAAACACGTGCCCAGACCCTGAAATTTCTAACTGCTGATGGTCTCACACCTCAAAACAGGTGCCCAGACCCTGAAATTTCTGACTGCTGATGGTCTCACACCTCAAAACGGGTGCTCAGACCTTGAAATTTCTAACTGCTGATGGTCTCACACCTCAAAACAGGTGCCCAGACCCTGAAATTTCTAACTGCTGATGGTCTCACACCTCCAAACAGGTGCCCAGACCCTGAAATTTCTAACTGCTGATGGTCTCACACCTCAAAACAGGTGCCCAGACCCTGAAATTTCTAACTGCTGATGGTCTCACACCTCAAAACAGGTGCCCAGACCCTGAAATTTCTAACTGCTGATGGTCTCACACCTCAAAACAGGTGCCCAGACCCTGGAATTTCTAATTGCTGCTGGTCTCACACCTCAAAACAGGTGCTCAGACGCTGAAATTTCTAACTGCTGATGGTCTCACACCTCAAAACAGGTGCCCAGACCCTGAAATTTCTAACTGCTGATGGTCTCACACCTCAAAACAGGTGCCCAGACCCTGAAATTTCTAACTGCTGATGGTCTCACACCTCAAAACAGGTGCCCAGACCCTGAAATTTCTAACTGCTGATGGTCTCACACCTCAAAACAGGTGCCCAGACCCTGAAATTTCTAACCGCTGATGGTCTCACACCTCAAAACAGGTGCTCAAACCCTGAAATTTCTAACTGCTGATGGTCTCACACCTCAAAACAGGTGCCCAGACCCTGAAATTTCTAACTGCTGATGGTCTCACACCTCAAAACAGGTGCCCAGACCCTGAAATTTGTAACTGCTCATGGTCTCACACCTCAAAACAGGTGCCCAGACCCTGAAATTTCTAACTGCTGATGGTCTCACACCTCAAAACAGGTGCCCAGACCCTAAAATTTCTAACCGCTGATGGTCTCACACCTCAAAACAGGTGCCCACACCCTGAAATTTCTAACTGCTGATGGTCTCACACCTCAAAACAGGTGCCCAGACCCTGAAATTTCTAACAGCTGATGGTCTCACACGTCAAAACAGGTGCCCAGACCCTGAAATTTCTAACTGCTGATGGTCTCACACCTCAAAACAGGTGCCCAGACCCTGAAATTTCTAACTGCTGATGGTCTGACACCTCCAAACAGGTGCCCAGACCCTGAAATTTCTAACTGCTGATGGTCTGACACCTCAAAACGGGTGCCCAGACCCTGAAATTTCTAACTGCTGATGGTCTCACACCCCAAAACAGGTGCCCAGACCCTGAAATTTCTAACTGTTGATGGTCTCACACCTCAAAACAGGTGCCCAGACCCTGAAATTTCTAACTGCTGATGGTCTCACACCTCAAAACAGGTGCCCAGACCTTGAAATTTCTAACTGCTGATGGTCTCACACCTCAAAACACGTGCCCAGACCCTGAAATTTCTAACTGCTGATGGTCTCACACCTCCAAACAGGTGACCAGACCCTGAAATATCTAACTGCTGATGGTCTCACACCTCAAAACAGGTGCCCAGACCCTGAAATTTCTAACTGCTGATGGTCTCACACCTCAAAACAGGTGCCCAGACCGTGAAATTTCTAACTGCTGATGGTCTCACACCTCAAAACAGGTGCTCAGACCCTGAAATTTCTAACTGCTGATGGTCTCACACCTGAAAACAGGTGCCCAGACCCTGAAATTTCTAACTGCTGATGGTCTGACACCTCAAAACAGGTGCCCAGACCCTGAAATTTCTAACTGCTGATGGTCTCACACCTCAAAACAGGTGCCCAGACCGTGAAATTTCTAACTGCTGATGGTCTCACACCTCAAAACAGGTGCCCAGACCCTAAAATTTCTAACTGCTGATGGTCTCACACCTCAAAATAGGTGCCCAGACCCTGAAATTTCTAACTGCTGATGGTGTCACACCTCAAAACAGGTGCCCAGACCCTGAAATTTCTAACTGCTGATGGTCTCACACCTAAAAACAGGTGCCCAGACCCTGAAATTTCTAATTGCTGCTCTTCTCACACCTCAAAACAGGTGCTCAAACCCTGAAATTTCTAACTGCTGATGGTCTCACACCTCAAAACAGGTGCCCAAACCCTGAAATTTCTAACTGCTGATGGTCTCACACCTCAAAACAGGTGCCCAGACCCTGAAATTTCTAACTGCTGATGGTCTCACACCTCAGAACAGGTGCCCAGACCCTGAAATTTCTAACTACTGATGGTCTCACACCTCAAAACAGGTGCCCAGACCCTGAAATTTCTAACTGCTGATGGTCTCACACCTCAAAACAGGTGCCCAGACCCTGAAATTTCTAACTGCTGATGGTCTCACACCTCAAAACAGGTGCCCAGACCCTGAAATTTCTAATTGCTGCTCTTCTCACACCTCAAAACAGGTGCTCAAACGCTGAAATTTCTAACTGCTGATGGTCTCACACCTCAAAACAGGTGCTCAAACCCTGAAATTTCTAACCGCTGATGGTCTCACACCTCAAAACAGGTGCCCAGACCCAGAAATTTCTAACTGCTGATGGTGTCACACCTCAAAACAGGTGCCCAGACCCTGAAATTTCTAACTGCTGATGGTCTCACACCTAAAAACAGGTGCCCAGACCCTGAAATTTCTAATTGCTGCTCTTCTCACACCTCAAAACAGGTGCTCAAACCCTGAAATTTCTAACTGCTGATGGTCTCACACCTCAAAACAGGTGCCCAGACCCTGAAATTTCTAACTGCTGATGGTCTCACACCTCAAAACAGGTGCCCAGACCCTGAAATTTCTAACTGCTGATGGTCTCACACCTCAGAACAGGTGCCCAGACCCTGAAATTTCTAACTACTGATGGTCTCACACCTCAAAACAGGTGCCCAGACCCTGAAATTTCTAACTGCTGATGGTCTCACACCTCAAAACAGGTGCCCAGACCCTGAAATTTCTAACTGCTGATGGTCTGACACCTCCAAACAGGTGCCCAGACCCTGAAATTTCTAACTGCTGATGGTCTCACACCTCAAAACAGGTGCCCAGACCCTAAAATTTCTAACTGCTGATGGTCTCACACCTCAAAACAGGTGCCCAGACCCTGAAATTTCTAACTGCTGATGGTCTCACACCTCAAAACAGGTGCCCAGACCCTGAAATTTCTAACTGCTGATGGTCTCACACCTCAAAACAGGTGCCCAGACCCTGAAATTTCTAACCGCTGATGGTCTCACACCTCAAAACAGGTGCCCACACCCTGAAATTTCTAACTGCTGATGGTCTGACACCTCCAAACAGGTGCCCAGACCCTGAAATTTCTAACCGCTGATGGTCTCACACCTCAAAACAGGTGCCCAGACCCTGAAATTTCTAACTGCTGATGGTCTCACACCTCAAAACAGGTGCCCAGACCCTGAAATTTCTAACTGCTGATGGTCTGACACCTCCAAACAGGTGCCCAGACCCTGAAATTTCTAACTGCTGATGGTCTCACACCTCAAAACAGGTGCCCAGACCCTAAAATTTCTAACCGCTGATGGTCTCACACCTCAAAACAGGTGCCCAGACCCTGAAATTTCTAACTGCTGATGGTCTCACACCTCAAAACAGGTGCCCAGACCCTGAAATTTCTAACTGCTGATGGTCTCACACCTCAAAACAGGTGCCCAGACCCTGAAATTTCTAACCGCTGATGGTCTCACACCTCAAAACAGGTGCCCAGACCCTGAAATTTCTAACTGCTGATGGTCTCACACCCCAAAACAGGTGCCCAGACCCTGAAATTTCTAACCGTTGATGGTCTCACGGCTCAAAACAGGTGCTCAGACCTTGAAATTTCTAACTGCTGATGGTCTCACACCTCAAAACAGGTGCCCAGACCCTGAAATTTCTAACTGCTGATGGTCTGACACCTCCAAACAGGTGCCCAGACCCTGAAATTTCTAACTGCTGATGGTCTGACACCTCCAAACAGGTGCCCAGACCCTGAAATTTCTAACCGCTGATGGTCTCACACCTCAAAACAGGTGCCCAGACCCTAATATTTCTAACCGCTGATGGTCTCACACCTCAAAACAGGTGCCCAGACCCTGAAATTTCTAACTGCTGATGGTCTCACACCTCAAAACAGGTGCCCAGACCCTGAAATTTCTAACTGCTGATGGTCTGACACCTCCAAACAGGTGCCCAGACCCTGAAATTTCTAACTGCTGATGGTCTCACACCCCAAAACAGGTGCCCAGACCCTGAAATTTCTAACTGTTGATGGTCTGACACCTCCAAACAGGTGCCCAGACCCTGAAATTTCTAACTGCTGATGGTCTCACACCTCAAAACACGTGCCCAGACCCTGAAATTTCTAACTGTTGATGGTCTGACACCTCCAAACAGGTGACCAGACCCTGAAATATCTAACTGCTGATGGTCTCACTCCTCAAAACAGGTGCCCAGACCCTGAAATTTCTAACTGCTGATGGTCTCACACCTCAAAACAGGTGCCCAGACCCTGAAATTTCTAACTGCTGATGGTCTCACACCTCAAAACAGATGCCCAGACCCTGGAATTTCTAACTGCTGATGGTCTCACACCTCAAAACAGGTGCCCAGACCCTGAAATTTCTAGCTGCTGATGGTCTGACACCTCAAAACAGGTGCCCAGACCCTGAAATTTCTAACTGCTGATGGTCTCACACCTCAAAACAGGTGCCCAGACCCTGAAATTTCTAACTGCTGATGGTCTCACACCTCAAAACACGTGCCCAGAGCCTGAAATTTCTAACTGCTGATGGTCTCACACCTCCAAACAGGTGACCAGACCCTTAAATTCCTAACTGCTGATGGTCTCACTCCTCAAAACAGGTGCCCAGACCCTGAAATTTCTAACTGCTGATGGTCTCACACCTCAAAACAGGTGCCCAGACCCTGAAATTTCTAACTGCTGATGGTCTCACACCTCAAAACAGGTGCCCAGACCCTGAAATTTCTAACTGTTGATGGTCTCACACCTCAAAACAGGTGCCCAGACCTTGAAATTTCTAACTGCTGATGGTCTCACACCTCAAAACAGGTGCCCAGACCCTGAAATTTCTAACTGCTGATGGTCTGACACCTCCAAACAGGTGCCCAGACCCTGAAATTTCTAACCGCTGATGGTGTCACACCTCAAAACAGGTGCCCAGACCCTGAAATTTCTAACTGTTGATGGTCTCACACCTCAAAACAGGTGCTCAGACCTTGAAATTTCTAACTGCTGATGGTCTCACACCTCAAAACAGGTGCCCAGACCCTGAAATTTCTAACTGCTGATGGTCTCACACCTCAAAACAGGTGCCCAGACCCTGAAATTTCTAACCGCTGATGGTCTCACACCTCAAAACAGGTGCCCAGACCCTAATATTTCTAACCGCTGATGGTCTCACACCTGAAAACAGGTGCCCAGACCCTGAAATTTCTAACTGCTGATGGTCTCACACCTCAAAACAGGTGCCCAGACCCTGAAATTTCTAACTGCTGATGGTCTGACACCTCCAAACAGGTGCCCAGACCCCGAAATTTCTAACTGCTGATGGTCTCACACCCCAAAACAGGTGCCCAGACCCTGAAATTTCTAACTGTTGATGGTCTCACACCTCAAAACAGGTGCCCAGACCTTGAAATTTCTAACTGCTGATGGTCTCACACCTCAAAACACGTGCCCAGACCCTGAAATTTCTAACTGCTGATGGTCTCACACCTCCAAACAGGTGACCAGACCCTGAAATATCTAACTGCTGATGGTCTCACTCCTCAAAACAGGTGCCCAGACCCTGAAATTTCTAACTGCTGATGGTCTCACACCTCAAAACAGGTGCCCAGACCGTGAAATTTCTAACTGCTGATGGTCTCACACCTCAAAACAGATGCCCAGACCCTGGAATTTCTAACTGCTGATGGTCTCACACCTCAAAACAGGTGCCCAGACCCTGAAATTTCTAGCTGCTGATGGTCTGACACCTCAAAACAGGTGCCCAGACCCTGAAATTTCTAACTGCTGATGGTCTCACACCTCAAAACACGTGCCCACAGCCTGAAATTTCTAACTGCTGATGGTCTCACACCTCCAAACAGGTGACCAGACCCTTAAATTCCTAACTGCTGATGGTCTCACACCTCAAAACAGGTGCCCAGACCCTGAAATTTCTAACTGCTGATGGTCTCACACCTCAAAACAGGTGCCCAGACCCTGAAATTTCTAACTGCTGATGGTCTCACACCTCAAAACAGGTGCCCAGACCCTGAAATTTCTAACTCCTGATGGTCTCACACCTCAAAACAGGTGCCCAGACCCTGAAATTTCTAACTGCTGATGGTCTCACACCTCAAAACAGGTGCCCAGACCCTGAAATTTCTAACTGCTGATGGTCTGACACCTCCAAACAGGTGCCCAGACCCTGAAATTTCTAACCGCTGATGGTCTCACACCTCAAAACAGGTGCCCAGACCCTGAAATTTCTAACTGTTGATGGTCTCACACCTCAAAACAGGTGCTCAGACCTTGAAATTTCTAACTGCTGATGGTCTCACACCTCAAAACAGGTGCCCAGACCCTGAAATTTCTAACTGCTGAAGGTCTCACACCTCAAAACAGGTGCCCAGACCCTGAAATTTCTAACTGCTGATGGTCTCGCACCTCAAAACAGGTGCCCAGACCCTGAAATTTCTAACTGCTGATGGTCTCACACCTCAAAACAGGTGCCCAGACCCAAAAATTTCTAACTGCTGATGGTCTCACACCTCAAAACAGGTGCCCAGACCCAGAAATTTCTAACTGATGATGGTCTCACACCTCAAAACAGGTGCCCAGACCCTGAAATTTCTAACTGCTGATGGTCTCGCACCTCAAAACAAGTGCCCACACCCTGAAATTTCTAACTGCTGATGGTGTGACACCTCAAAACAGGTGCCCAGACCCTGAAATTTCTAGCTGCTGATGGTCTCACACCTCAAAACAGGTGCTTAGACCTTGAAATTTCTAACTGCTGATGGTCTCACACCTCAAAACAGGTGCCCAGACCCTGAAATTTCTAACTGCTGATGGTCTGACACCTCCAAACAGGTGCCCAGACCCTGAAATTTCTAACTGCTGATGGTCTCACACCTCAAAACAGGTGCCCAGACCCTGAAATTTCTAACTGTTGATGGTCTCACACCTCAAAACAGGTGCTCGGACCCTGAAATTTCTAACTGCTGATGGTCTCACACCTCAAAACAGGCGCCCAGACCCTGAAATTTCTAACTGCTGATGGTCTCACTCCTCAAAACAGGTGACCAGACCCTGAAATTTCTAACTCCTGATGGTCTCACACCTCAAAAGAGGTGCCCAGACCCTGAAATTTCTAACTGCTGATGGTCTCACACCTCAAAACAGGTGCCCAGACCCTGAAATTTCTAACTGCTGATGGTCTCACACCTCAAAACAGGTGCCTGGACCCTGAAATTTCTAACTGCTGATCGTCTCACACCTCAAAACAGGTGCCCAGACCCTGAAATTTCTAACTCCTGATGGTCTCACACCTCAAAACAGGTGCCTAGACCCTGAAATTTCTAACTGATGATGCCCAGACCCTGAAATTTCTAACTGCTGATGGTCTCACACCTCAAAACAGGTGCCGAGACCCTGAAATTTCTAATTGCTGATGGTCTCACACCTCAAAACAAGTGCCCAGACACTGAAATTTCTAACTGCTGATGGTCTCACACCTCAAAACAGGTGCCCAGACCCAGAAATTTCTAACTGCTGATGGTCTCACACCTCAAAACACGTGCCCACACCCTGAAATTTCTAATTGCTGATGGTCTCACACCTCAAAACAGGTGCCCAGACCCTGAAATTTCTAACTGCTGATGGTCTCACACCTCAAAACAGGTGCCCACACCCTGAAATTTCTAATTGCTGATGGTCTCACACCTCAAAACAGGTGCCCAGACCCTGAAATTTCTAACTGCTGATGGTCTGACACCTCCAAACAGGTGCCCAGACCCTGAAATTTCTAACTGCTGGTGGTCTCACACCTCAAAACAGGTGCCCAGTCCCTGAAATTTCTAACTGCTGATGGTCTCACACCTCAAAACAGGTGCTCAAACCTTGAAATTTATAACTGCTGATGGTCTCACACCTCAAAACAGGTGCCCAGACCCTGAAATTTCTAACTGTTGATGGTCTCACACCTCAAAACAGGTGCCCAGACCCTGAAATTTCTAACTGCTGATGGTCTCACACCTCAAAACAGGTGCCCAGACCCTGAAATTTCTAACTGCTGATGGTCTCACACCTCCAAACAGGTGCCCAGACCCTGAAATTTCTAACTGCTGATGGTCTGACACCTCAAAACAGGTGCCCAGACCCTGAAATTTCTAAATCCTGATGGTCTCACACCTCAAAACAGGTGCCCAGACCCTGAAATATCTAACTGCTGATGGTCTCACACCTCCAAACAGGTGCCCAGACCCTGAAATTTCTAACTGCTTATGGTCTCACACCTCAAAACAGGTGTTCAAACCCTGAAATTTCTAACTGCTGATGGTGTGACGCCTCAAAACAGGTGCCCAGACCCTGAAATTTCTAACTGCTGATGGTCTCACACCTCAAAACAGGTGCCCAGACCCTGAAATTTCTAACTGCTGATGGTCTGACACCTCCAAACAGGTGCCCAGACCCTGAAATTTCTAACTGCTGATGGTCTCACACCTCAAAACAGGTGCCCAGACCCTGAAATTTCTAACTGTTGATGGTCTCACACCTCAAAACAGGTGCTCGGACCCTGAAATTTCTAACTGCTGATGGTCTCACACCTCAAAACAGGTGCCCAGACCCTGAAATTTCTAACTGCTGATGGTCTCACACCTCAAAACAGGTGACCAGACCCTGAAATTTCTAACTCCTGATGGTCTCACACCTCAAAAGAGGTGCCCAAACCCTGAAATTTCTAACTGCTGATGGTCTCACACCTCAAAACAGGTGCCCAGACCCTGAAATTTCTAACTGCTGATGCCCAGACCCTGAAATTTCTAACTGCTGATGGTCTCACACCTCAAAACAGGTGCCGAGACCCTGAAATTTCTAACTGCTAATGGTCTCACACCTCAAAACAGGTGCCCAGACACTGAAATTTCTAACTGCTGATGGTCTCACACCTCAAAACAGGTGCCCAGACCCAGAAATTTCTAACTGCTGATGGTCTCACACCTCAAAACAGGTGCCCACACCCTGAAATTTCTAATTGCTGATGGTCTCACACCTCAAAACAGGTGCCCAGACCCTGAAATTTCTAACTGCTGATGGTCTCACACCTCAAAACAGGTGCCCAGACCCTGAAATTTCTAACTGCTGATGGTCTCACACCTCAAAACAGGTGCCCAGACCCTGAAATTTCTAACTGCTGATGGTCTCACACCTCAAAACAGGTGCCCAGACCCTGAAATTTCTAACTGCTGATGGTCTGACACCTCCAAACAGGTGCCCAGACCCTGAAATTTCTAACTGCTGATGGTCTCACACCTCAAAACAGGTGCCCAGTCCCTGAAATTTCTAACTGCTGATGGTCTCACACCTCAAAACAGGTGCTCAAACCTTGAAATTTATAACTGCTGATGGTCTCACACCTCAAAACAGGTGCCCAGACCCTGAAATTTCTAACTGTTGATGGTCTCACACCTCAAAACAGGTGCCCAGACCCTGAAATTTCTAACTGCTGATGGTCTCACACCTCAAAACAGGTGCCCAGACCCTGAAATTTCTAAATCCTGATGGTCTCACACCTCAAAACAGGTGCCCAGACCCTGAAATATCTAACTGCTGATGGTCTCACACCTCCAAACAGGTGCCCAGACCCTGAAATTTCTAACTGCTTATGGTCTCACACCTCAAAACAGGTGCCCAGACCCTGAAATTTCTAACTGCTGATGGTGTGACGCCTCAAAACAGGTGCCCAGACCCTGAAATTTCTAACTGCTGATGGTCTCACACCTCAAAATAGGTGCCTAGACCCTGAAATTTCTAACTGCTGATGGTCTCGCACCTCAAAACAGGTGCCCAGACCCTGAAATTTCTAACTGCTGATGGTCTCACACCTCAAAACAGGTGCCCAAACCCTGAAATTTCTAACTGCTGATGGTCTGACACCTCAAAACAGGTGCCTAGCCCCTGAAATTTCTAACTGCTGATGGTCTCACACCTCAAAACAGGTGCCCAGACCCTGAAATTTCTAACTGCTGATGGTCTCACACCTCAAAACAGGTGCTCAGACGCTGAAATTTCTAACTGCTGATGGTCTCACACCTCAAAACAGCTGCCCAGACCCTGAAATTTCTAACTGCTGATGGTCTCACACCTCAAAACAGGTGCCCAGACCCTGAAATTTCTAACTGCTGATGGTCTCACACCTCAAAACAGGTTCCCAGACCCTCAAATTTCTAACTGCTGATGGTCTCACACCTCAAAACAGGTGCCCAGACCCTGAAATTTCTAACTGCTGATGGTCTCACACCTCAAAACAGGTTCCCAGACCCTGAAATTTCTAACGGCTGATGGTCTCACACCTCAAAACAGGTGCCCAGACCCTGAAATTTCTAACTGCTGATGGTCTGACACCTCCAAACAGGTGCCCAGACCCTGAAATTTCTAACTGCTGATGGTCTCACACCTCAAAACAGGTGCCCAGACCCTGAAATTTCTAACTGTTGATGGTCTCACACCTCAAAACAGGTGCTCGGACCCTGAAATTTCTAACTGCTGATGGTCTCACACCTCAAAACAGGTGCCCAGACCCTGAAATTTCTAACTGCTGATGGTCTCACACCTCAAAACAGGTGACCAGACCCTGAAATTTCTAACTCCTGATGGTCTCACACCTCAAAAGAGGTGCCCAGACCCTGAAATTTCTAACTGCTGATGGTCTCACACCTCAAAACAGGTGCCCAGACCCTGAAATTTCTAACTGCTGATGCCCAGACCCTGAAATTTCTAACTGCTGATGGTCTCACACCTCAAAACAGGTGCCGAGACCCTGAAATTTCTAACTGCTGATGGTCTCACACCTCAAAACAGGTGCCCAGACACTGAAATTTCTAACTGCTGATGGTCTCACACCTCAAAACAGGTGCCCAGACCCAGAAATTTCTAACTGCTGATGGTCTCACACCTCAAAACAGGTGCCCACACCCTGAAATTTCTAATTGCTGATGGTCTCACACCTCAAAACAGGTGCCCAGACCCTGAAATTTCTAACTGCTGATGGTCTCACACCTCAAAACAGGTGCCCAGACCCTGAAATTTCTAACTGCTGATGGTCTCACACCTCAAAACAGGTGCCCAGACCCTGAAATTTCTAACTGTTGATGGTCTCACACCTCAAAACAGGTGCCCAAACCCTGAAATTTCTAACTGGTGATGGTCTCACACCTCAAAACAGGTGCCCAGACCCTGAAATTTCTAACTGCTGATGGTCTGACACCTCCAAACAGGTGCCCAGACCCTGAAATTTCTAACTGCTGATGGTCTCACACCTCAAACAGGTGCCCAGTCCCTGAAATTTCTAACTGCTGATGGTCTCACACCTCAAAACAGGTGCTCAAACCTTGAAATTTATAACTGCTGATGGTCTCACACCTCAAAACACGTGCCCAGACCCTGAAATTTCTAACTGTTGATGGTCTCACACCTCAAAACAGGTGCCCAGACCCTGAAATTTCTAACTGCTGATGGTCTCACACCTCAAAACAGGTGCCCAGACCCTGAAATTTCTAAATCCTGATGGTCTCACACCTCAAAACAGGTGCCCAGACCCTGAAATATCTAACCGCTGATGGTCTCACACCTCCAAACAGGTGCCCAGACCCTGAAATTTCTAACTGCTTATGGTCTCACACCTCCAAACAGGTGCCCAGACCCTGAAATTTCTAACTGCTGATGGTGTGACGCCTCAAAACAGGTGCCCAGACCCTGAAATTTCTAACTGCTGATGGTCTCACACCTCAAAATAGGTGCCTAGACCCTGAAATTTCTAACTGCTGATGGTCTCGCACCTCAAAACAGGTGCCCAGACCCTGAAATTTCTAACTGCTGATGGTCTCACACCTCAAAACAGGTGCCCAAACCCTGAAATTTCTAACTGCTGATGGTCTGACACCTCAAAACAGGTGCCTAGCCCCTGAAATTTCTAACTGCTGATGGTCTCACACCTCAAAACAGGTGCCCAGACCCTGAAATTTCTAACTGCTGATGGTCTCACACCTCAAAACAGGTGCCCAGACCCTGAAATTTCTAACTGCTGATGGTCTCACACCTCAAAATAGGTGCCTAGACCCTGAAATTTCTAACTGCTGATGGTCTCGCACCTCAAAACAGGTGCCCAGACCCTGAAATTTCTAACTGCTGATGGTCTCACACCTCAAAACAGGTGCCCAAACCCTGAAATTTCTAACTGCTGATGGTCTGACACCTCAAAACAGGTGCCTAGCCCCTGAAATTTCTAACTGCTGATGGTGTGACGCCTCAAAACAGGTGCCCAGACCCTGAAATTTCTAACTGCTGATGGTCTCACACCTCAAAACAGGTGCCCAGACCCTGAAATTTCTAACTGCTGATGGTCTGACACCTCCAAACAGGTGCCCAGACCCTGAAATTTCTAACTGCTGATGGTCTCACACCTCAAAACAGGTGCCCAGACCCTGAAATTTCTAACTGTTGATGGTCTCACACCTCAAAACAGGTGCTCGGACCCTGAAATTTCTAACTGCTGATGGTCTCACACCTCAAAACAGGTGCCCAGACCCTGAAATTTCTAACTGCTGATGGTCTCACACCTCAAAACAGGTGACCAGACCCTGAAATTTCTAACTCCTGATGGTCTCACACCTCAAAAGAGGTGCCCAAACCCTGAAATTTCTAACTGCTGATGGTCTCACACCTCAAAACAGGTGCCCAGACCCTGAAATTTCTAACTGCTGATGCCCAGACCCTGAAATTTCTAACTGCTGATGGTCTCACACCTCAAAACAGGTGCCGAGACCCTGAAATTTCTAACTGCTGATGGTCTCACACCTCAAAACAGGTGCCCAGACACTGAAATTTCTAACTGCTGATGGTCTCACACCTCAAAACAGGTGCCCAGACCCAGAAATTTCTAACTGCTGATGGTCTCACACCTCAAAACGGGTGCCCACACCCTGAAATTTCTAATTGCCGATGGTCTCACACCTCAAAACAGGTGCCCAGACCCTGAAATTTCTAACTGCTGATGGTCTCACACCTCAAAACAGGTGCCCAGACCCTGAAATTTCTAACTGCTGATGGTCTCACACCTCAAAACAGGTGCCCAGACCCTGAAATTTCTAACTGCTGATGGTCTCACACCTCAAAACAGGTGCCCAGACCCTGAAATTTCTAACTGCTGATGGTCTGACACCTCCAAACAGGTGCCCAGACCCTGAAATTTCTAACTGCTGATGGTCTCACACCTCAAAACATGTGCCCAGTCCCTGAAATTTCTAACTGCTGATGGTCTCACACCTCAAAACAGGTGCTCAAACCTTGAAATTTATAACTGCTGATGGTCTCACACCTCAAAACAGGTGCCCAGACCCTGAAATTTCTAACTGTTGATGGTCTCACACCTCAAAACAGGTGCCCAGACCCTGAAATTTCTAACTGCTGATGGTCTCACACCTCAAAACAGGTGCCCAGACCCTGAAATTTCTAAATCCTGATGGTCTCACACCTCAAAACAGGTGCCCAGACCCTGAAATATCTAACTGCTGATGGTCTCACACCTCCAAACAGGTGCCCAGACCCTGAAATTTCTAACTGCTTATGGTCTCACACCTCAAAACAGGTGCCCAGACCCTGAAATTTCTAACTGCTGATGGTGTGACGCCTCAAAACAGGTGCCCAGACCCTGAAATTTCTAACTGCTGATGGTCTCACACCTCAAAATAGGTGCCTAGACCCTGAAATTTCTAACTGCTGATGGTCTCGCACCTCAAAACAGGTGCCCAGACCCTGAAATTTCTAACTGCTGATGGTCTCACACCTCAAAACAGGTGCCCAAACCCTGAAATTTCTAACTGCTGATGGTCTGACACCTCAAAACAGGTGCCTAGCCCCTGAAATTTCTAACTGCTGATGGTCTGACACCTCAAAACAGGTGCCCAGACCCTGAAATTTCTAACTGCTGATGGTCTCACACCTCAAAACAGGTGCCCAGACCCTGAAATTTCTAACTGCTGATGGTCTCACACCTCAAAACAGGTGCTCAGACGCTGAAATTTCTAACTGCTGATGGTCTCACACCTCAAAACAGGTGCCCAGACCCAGAAATTTCTAACTGCTGATGGTCTCACACCTCAAAACGGGTGCCCACACCCTGAAATTTCTAATTGCCGATGGTCTCACACCTCAAAACAGGTGCCCAGACCCTGAAATTTCTAACTGCTGATGGTCTCACACCTCAAAACAGGTGCCCAGACCCTGAAATTTCTAACTGCTGATGGTCTCACACCTCAAAACAGGTGCCCAGACCCTGAAATTTCTAACTGCTGATGGTCTCACACCTCAAAACAGGTGCCCAGACCCTGAAATTTCTAACTGCTGATGGTCTGACACCTCCAAACAGGTGCCCAGACCCTGAAATTTCTAACTGCTGATGGTCTCACACCTCAAAACATGTGCCCAGTCCCTGAAATTTCTAACTGCTGATGGTCTCACACCTCAAAACAGGTGCTCAAACCTTGAAATTTATAACTGCTGATGGTCTCACACCTCAAAACAGGTGCCCAGACCCTGAAATTTCTAACTGTTGATGGTCTCACACCTCAAAACAGGTGCCCAGACCCTGAAATTTCTAACTGCTGATGGTCTCACACCTCAAAACAGGTGCCCAGACCCTGAAATTTCTAAATCCTGATGGTCTCACACCTCAAAACAGGTGCCCAGACCCTGAAATATCTAACTGCTGATGGTCTCACACCTCCAAACAGGTGCCCAGACCCTGAAATTTCTAACTGCTTATGGTCTCACACCTCAAAACAGGTGCCCAGACCCTGAAATTTCTAACTGCTGATGGTGTGACGCCTCAAAACAGGTGCCCAGACCCTGAAATTTCTAACTGCTGATGGTCTCACACCTCAAAATAGGTGCCTAGACCCTGAAATTTCTAACTGCTGATGGTCTCGCACCTCAAAACAGGTGCCCAGACCCTGAAATTTCTAACTGCTGATGGTCTCACACCTCAAAACAGGTGCCCAAACCCTGAAATTTCTAACTGCTGATGGTCTGACACCTCAAAACAGGTGCCTAGCCCCTGAAATTTCTAACTGCTGATGGTCTGACACCTCAAAACAGGTGCCCAGACCCTGAAATTTCTAACTGCTGATGGTCTCACACCTCAAAACAGGTGCCCAGACCCTGAAATTTCTAACTGCTGATGGTCTCACACCTCAAAACAGGTGCTCAGACGCTGAAATTTCTAACTGCTGATGGTCTCACACCTCCAAACAGGTGCCCAGACCCTGAAATTTCTAACTGCTTATGGTCTCACACCTCAAAACAGGTGCCCAGACCCTGAAATTTCTAACTGCTGATGGTGTGACGCCTCAAAACAGGTGCCCAGACCCTGAAATTTCTAACTGCTGATGGTCTCACACCTCAAAATAGGTGCCTAGACCCTGAAATTTCTAACTGCTGATGGTCTCGCACCTCAAAACAGGTGCCCAGACCCTGAAATTTCTAACTGCTGATGGTCTCACACCTCAAAACAGGTGCCCAAACCCTGAAATTTCTAACTGCTGATGGTCTGACACCTCAAAACAGGTGCCTAGCCCCTGAAATTTCTAACTGCTGATGGTCTGACACCTCAAAACAGGTGCCCAGACCCTGAAATTTCTAACTGCTGATGGTCTCACACCTCAAAACAGGTGCCCAGACCCTGAAATTTCTAACTGCTGATGGTCTCACACCTCAAAACAGGTGCTCAGACGCTGAAATTTCTAACTGCTGATGGTCTCACACCTCAAAACAGCTGCCCAGACCCTGAAATTTCTAACTGCTGATGGTCTCACACCTCAAAACAGGTGCCCAGACCCTGAAATTTCTAACTGCTGATGGTCTCACACCTCAAAACAGGTTCCCAGACCCTCAAATTTCTAACTGCTGATGGTCTCACACCTCAAAACAGGTGCCCAGACCCTGAAATTTCTAACGGCTGATGGTCTCACACCTCAAAACAGGTGCCCAGACCCTGAAATTTCTAACTGCTGATGGTCTCACACCTCAAAACAGGTGCCCAGACCCTGAAATTTCTAAATCCTGATGGTCTCACACCTCAAAACAGGTGCCCAGACCCTGAAATATCTAACTGCTGATGGTCTCACACCTCCAAACAGGTGCCCAGACCCTGAAATTTCTAACTGCTTATGGTCTCACACCTCAAAACAGGTGCCCAGACCCTGAAATTTCTAACTGCTGATGGTGTGGCGCCTCAAAACAGGTGCCTAGACCCTGAAATTTCTAACTGCTGATGGTCTCACACCTCAAAATAGGTGCCTAGACCCTGAAATTTCTAACTGCTGATGGTCTCGCACCTCAAAACAGGTGCCCAGACCCTGAAATTTCTAACTGCTGATGGTCTCACACCTCAAAACAGGTGCCCAAACCCTGAAATTTCTAACTGCTGATGGTCTGACACCTCAAAACAGGTGCCTAGCCCCTGAAATTTCTAACTGCTGATGGTCTGACACCTCAAAACAGGTGCCCAGACCCTGAAATTTCTAACTGCTGATGGTCTCACACCTCAAAACAGGTGCCCAGACCCTGAAATTTCTAACTGCTGATGGTCTCACACCTCAAAACAGGTGCTCAGACGCTGAAATTTCTAACTCCTGATGGTCTCACACCTCAAAACAGCTGCCCAGACCCTGAAATTTCTAACTGCTGATGGTCTCACACCTCAAAACAGGTGCCCAGACCCTGAAATTTCTAACTGCTGATGGTCTCACACCTCAAAACAGGTTCCCAGACCCTCAAATTTCTAACTGCTGATGGTCTCACACCTCAAAACAGGTGCCCAGACCCTGAAATTTCTAACGGCTGATGGTCTCACACCTCAAAACAGGTGCCCAGACCCTGAAATTTCTAACTGCTGATGGTCTGACACCTCCAAACAGGTGCCCAGACCCTGAAATTTCTAACTGCTGATGGTCTCACACCTCAAAACAGGTGCCCAGACCCTGAAATTTCTAACTGTTCATGGTCTCACACCTCAAAACAGGTGCCCAGACCCTGAAATTTCTAACTGCTGATGGTCTCACACCTCAAAACAGGTGCCCAGACCCTGAAATTTCTAACTGCTGATGGTCTCACACCTCAAAACAGGTGACCAGACCCTGAAATTTCTAACTCCTGATGGTCTCACACCTCAAAAGAGGTGCCCAGACCCTGAAATTTCTAACTGCTGATGGTCTCACACCTCAAAACAGGTGCCCAGACCCTGAAATTTCTAACTGCTGATGCCCAGACCCTGAAATTTCTAACTGCTGATGGTCTCACACCTCAAAACAGGTGCCGAGACCCTGAAATTTCTAACTGCTGATGGTCTCACACCTCAAAACAGGTGCCCAGACACTGAAATTTCTAACTGCTGATGGTCTCACACCTCAAAACAGGTGCCCAGACCCAGAAATTTCTAACTGCTGATGGTCTCACACCTCAAAACAGGTGCCCACACCCTGAAATTTCTAATTGCTGATGGTCTCACACCTCAAAACAGGTGCCCAGACCCTGAAATTTCTAACTGCTGATGGTCTCACACCTCAAAACAGGTGCCCAGACCCTGAAATTTCTAACTGCTGATGGTCTCACACCTCAAAACAGGTGCCCAGACCCTGAAATTTCTAACTGTTGATGGTCTCACACCTCAAAACAGGTGCCCAAACCCTGAAATTTCTAACTGGTGATGGTCTCACACCTCAAAACAGGTGCCCAGACCCTGAAATTTCTAACTGCTGATGGTCTGACACCTCCAAACAGGTGCCCAGACCCTGAAATTTCTAACTGCTGATGGTCTCACACCTCAAACAGGTGCCCAGTCCCTGAAATTTCTAACTGCTGATGGTCTCACACCTCAAAACAGGTGCTCAAACCTTGAAATTTATAACTGCTGATGGTCTCACACCTCAAAACAGGTGCCCAGACCCTGAAATTTCTAACTGTTGATGGTCTCACACCTCAAAACAGGTGCCCAGACCCTGAAATTTCTAACTGCTGATGGTCTCACACCTCAAAACAGGTGCCCAGACCCTGAAATTTCTAAATCCTGATGGTCTCACACCTCAAAACAGGTGCCCAGACCCTGAAATTTCTAATTGCTGATGGTCTCACACCTCCAAACAGGTGCCCAGACCCTGAAATTTCTAACTGCTTATGGTCTCACACCTCAAAACAGGTGCCCAGACCCTGAAATTTCTAACTGCTGATGGTGTGACGCCTCAAAACAGGTGCCCAGACCCTGAAATTTCTAACTGCTGATGGTCTCACACCTCAAAATAGGTGCCTAGACCCTGAAATTTCTAACTGCTGATGGTCTCGCACCTCAAAACAGGTGCCCAGACCCTGAAATTTCTAACTGCTGATGGTCTCACACCTCAAAACAGGTGCCCAAACCCTGAAATTTCTAACTGCTGATGGTCTGACACCTCAAAACAGGTGCCTAGCCCCTGAAATTTCTAACTGCTGATGGTCTGACACCTCAAAACAGGTGCCCAGACCCTGAAATTTCTAACTGCTGATGGTCTCACACCTCAAAACAGGTGCCCAGACCCTGAAATTTCTAACTGCTGATGGTCTCACACCTCAAAACAGGTGCTCAGACGCTGAAATTTCTAACTGCTGATGGTCTCACACCTCAAAACAGCTGCCCAGACCCTGAAATTTCTAACTGCTGATGGTCTCACACCTCAAAACAGGTTCCCAGACCCTCAAATTTCTAACTGCTGATGGTCTCACACCTCAAAACAGGTGCCCAGACCCTGAAATTTCTAACGGCTGATGGTCTCACACCTCAAAACAGGTGCCCAGACCCTGAAATTTCTAACTGCTGATGGTCTGACACCTCCAAACAGGTGCCCAGACCCTGAAATTTCTAACTGCTGATGGTCTCACACCTCAAAACAGGTGCCCAGACCCTGAAATTTCTAACTGTTGATGGTCTCACACCTCAAAACAGGTGCTCGGACCCTGAAATTTCTAACTGCTGATGGTCTCACACCTCAAAACAGGTGCCCAGACCCTGAAATTTCTAACTGCTGATGGTCTCACACCTCAAAACAGGTGACCAGACCCTGAAATTTCTAACTCCTGATGGTCTCACACCTCAAAAGAGGTGCCCAGACCCTGAAATTTCTAACTGCTGATGGTCTCACACCTCAAAACAGGTGCCCAGACCCTGAAATTTCTAACTGCTGATGCCCAGACCCTGAAATTTCTAACTGCTGATGGTCTCACACCTCAAAACAGGTGCCGAGACCCTGAAATTTCTAACTGCTGATGGTCTCACACCTCAAAACAGGTGCCCAGACACTGAAATTTCTAACTGCTGATGGTCTCACACCTCAAAACAGGTGCCCAGACCCAGAAATTTCTAACTGCTGATGGTCTCACACCTCAAAACAGGTGCCCACACCCTGAAATTTCTAATTGCTGATGGTCTCACACCTCAAAACAGGTGCCCAGACCCTGAAATTTCTAACTGCTGATGGTCTCACACCTCAAAACAGGTGCCCAGACCCTGAAATTTCTAACTGCTGATGGTCTCACACCTCAAAACAGGTGCCCAGACCCTGAAATTTCTAACTGCTGATGGTCTCACACCTCAAAACAGGTGCCCAGACCCTGAAATTTCTAACTGCTGATGGTCTCACACCTCAAAACAGGTGCCCAGACCCTGAAATTTCTAACTGCTGATGGTCTCACACCTCAAAACAGGTGCCCAGTCCCTGAAATTTCTAACTGCTGATGGTCTCACACCTCAAAACAGGTGCTCAAACCTTGAAATTTATAACTGCTGATGGTCTCAGACCTCAAAACAGGTGCCCAGACCCTGAAATTTCTAACTGTTAGCCCCCGGCCCAGACTCAGGGGGCTTGAAGCCCTTGGACCGCTGCAGCACCTCCAGGCGTGCCTCACCGGCAGCCCGTTGGCGCTCAGAGTGCACGAGCTGGGCCTGCAGGTCGTGCCGGTGCCGCCTGACCGTGGGGTTGCTGTCCTTGGGTGCCCGCTTTTTCCCTTTCTGAGCCCCACTACAGGTACTCCGGTCACTCCAGCCGCCTGCACTGCGGGCCCCATCACTCCTCGGCCCCTCAGTCACCTTTCCATCACTGACCACCTCTGGGTTGACGGCGTCCGCCCCTAGAGGGCTGGCATGGAAGGTGGCAACGTGGCCGCGCATGGCCTGCCAAGCCTCCGAGAAAAACCCCTCCCCCTACACTTCCCATGACGCCACCTGCTTAAAAGCAATGGAGTCACTGCGGGCCAGCAACCCCCCCTCCTCCGTCCCCACAACCAGGTCCAAACACCAGTGTTTGGACCCTAGCCGGTAAGCAAAGCGTGCTACAAAAAATCCCTCCTCCCCTCCCACAAGCCCACAATCCTCGGTCACGGTCACCCTGCACGGCAGGTGCATCTGGGTGGCCGTCTTTGTCTGCGGGGCGGTGCACGCGTCGAGGGTGAGGCTCCAATACCACCTCTCGGTGGAGTGCCGCGGTGCCCCCTTCACGTTAACCGTCCCTTTTAGGAGGTAGGCCGGGGCGGGCTGCTTTTTGACCGGGGCAATGTAGAGCCCCAAGTAGCCCGCGCGTACATCACCGGCCCAGGGTGCCTGCACCGGGGGGAAAGGGACCGGGGACCCGATGGCTAGGTCGGCGAGTGATGGGCCCACCGGCCCCCGACCCTTGTCAACCGCCGCTGCCCTCTCGTCCGCGGCTGTCACCATCGCGGGCTCCGCTTCCGATGCCCCCGGCACCGGCTCCTTCGTTACTGACGCTAGTTGCAGTTGCCGTTGAAGCGGTGGTCGTGAGGAACTGCTGGCACCTTCCGTGGGCAGCGCGAACGTTACCAAACGTTGACTCTGTGTTTTGCCGCCGTTTGCATCAACCAAAGGCTCGTGCAAGGGGAATTGAGCCTGCACATGTAGGGGGGGTGGAATCCAAAAGTACCACTTTCGATAAAGATGCAGACGGCAGCAAAGCACTACAACGGCCTGGTCCCGGGTTCCACCTCACTGAGAGCTCACTGAGGCGTCAGTGAGAACTAATTGGGCTCAGTGAGCGCTCACTGAGCGCGCCGAACGGCTCAATCAGCTCTCAGTTGCACTTCAGACTGGCAACCGCAACTGGCGGCAGGATGTTGGAGCCGCCCCATGCAGGCCATACACATGGCCCATACAGACCCCATACAGGCCCCCATACAGGCCCCATAAAGGCCAGCAGCAGACTGGCACGGCCTGTGCAGGAGGCCCACTCGCTGGCCACCTTGTGCACATGTTAAGCCCACTCGTGGGGCACCTTGTGCACATGTTAAGCCCACTCCTGGGGCATTACACGCATGACACACAAAGAACCCCCTGCCAGCCCAAAGCCCCACAGGCCCACAGCCCCGAACCCACCTTTCCAAACACCCTGGTGCACCCCACCACCACCCAGTCGCGCCCCCTACCAATATCCCCCCCAACACCCCGGTGTGAATCCTGCAGGGCAGGGGGAGACGGGAGGAAGACCTTGCCGCTGCAGATGCAGCGCATCAAAAGCGGGACCTCGGCGCCCGCATCGCTCCTTGTACAGCGCTTCTCCGGCCCTCGATGCCAGGAGAAGCCAAGCAGCAAAGCTTGCTGTGCGGAGGTGGGGCGGGATGAGGGGGCCCAATACTGCTGCAGCAGGGCGGCCTCCCCGGGTCAACTGTCACCAAGGTCGAGCCATGATGGCCCGCTTGTCCACAGGACGTCGCCTTCCTCCATGTACACGTGGCACATGGGGTCGGCGGCGTCCAGGGCAGGCGTGGCCAGCAGCAGCGGGTGGTATGGGCAGCCGCGGCCTGACGGGCCCACAGGGGCCAGCCAAGCGTCTAGCCGCTCAAACCGCGGCAGACCGACCGCGGCCTGCAGTCCCTCACCGAAGGCGAAGTACTGCGCCCAATGGCCGAGAGCCCTGGAATTGGGCAACGGCCCGTCTCCCCGTGAAGCCAGTTCATCCTTGGCCCGTGGGAGAGGCTCAGGGATGAACCGTTCCACGTCCACCCACTTGTGACGCTCGTCAGGGGTGAGGAAGCGGAAGAGAACAACCTGCTTCCCCACCCCCGTCAGCGCGGCGAGACCCCGATGTCACAGCGTGGAGGCAAAGAGAACCATGTCCGCACGCTGAAACTCGAAGGTCTCGACGCGCAGAGCATCATGGTCTCCCAAGTGGCCGCCCAAGTGCACCTCCAAATGATAGTTGTCCGAGAGGACAAGCATCATTGAAAGATGCCCGGGCAGCTCACCCTTGCTAGGGAGCATACCTGGCAACTTATCAACGTCAGTATGCCAGGTCTGCTCCTTAGCATCTTCCCCGGCGGCAATTGCCGACCACTGCGTTGGGAAGAGATCCCTCATCTCGGGCCAGCGAGCACTGCACTGCTGACTAGCCCGTTGCAAGGGGTCCCTTCCCAACACAGAGACTGAGAGATAAGCTTGCCGGGCCGAGTACCCCAGCGCCGTGGCAGTTTGGGATCAGCCAAGCACTCCTCGCGAGAGTGTGCATTGGACAGCATATCCCGCATTGCATCCGGCTGGGTGCCGCAGGAGTCGACGAGAATGCGGTACCAGTTCTCGCACTCCTTAGCCTCTACCGCCCCCCTAACCACTGGGATCCCCAAGTCGCACAAGGACTCATCTGACTCAACGTCATGAGCCGGGAGTTCATGTGAGAACACCGGGGCAGCCAGGGAGATATAGGGGGGAGGGGAGGCGGCACCGCGGAGGAACACGGACTCTTTGGTCCTGTACAGGGCTGGGGTGGTGTAGTCGGGCACCACATGGCACCACTCGGGAATGATGGGACAAGCCGAAAGGCTTTCCCACCATTCCCTTGACACCACCCCGACCCCGGAAGGCAGGGCCTCAAGGATTCCCCTCTTGGGTGCAACATGGCTGACACCAAGATCTGCAGTCCAGCCATGCTGCAGATCTTTGGTGTCATGAACCCGTGTCCCGAACTCTTGGGGGGTACCGATCAGCTTTCCTGGGGAGTGCTGACCCAAATCTTTGACAGCAGCCACAGGAAAGCGGAAGCGTACGGCACGAATAGCCGGATGCACCTTGGACAGTAGCCACAGGAAAGCGGAAGCGTACGGCACGAATAGTTGGATGCACCAGTCGCAACATTTCGTTGCATCAGTGCATCTAGCTCTTTCCAAGAAGGGTCACATCGGACACGGTGATGTGCACCACTTCTGGGGAAGGGGCACGGAGCTGCTGGGCCCACAACTTCAAAGGCTCAAGTTCTGTCGAAGGCACCCCCGGGTACGCTGCCTCTGTGAAAGCGGTAGGTACCCGGGGGCGACTAAGGAAAGACGTGAGAGCCTTTGAAGCTGCTAGTTCCAGGCCTGGGGCGATATTAGACATGGTGTGAAACAGAGGACCTATGGGAGCGAGAAGGAATGGATGGGTAGGCGGACAGGGGGGCGGAGGAGAGGCGGAAAGGGGGGGGAACCCTCTGCGTGAGCCCCCAATTAGCTGTCATTGAGCGCTCAATGAGCGCTAAGTGAGCCATTTGGCTCGCTCAGTGAGAGCTAAGTGAGAGCTAAGTGAGCCCGCTCAGTGACGGCTTAGTGACGGCTCAGTCGGGCGCTCAGTCAACTGAGCCGTCACCAAAAACAGTACCCCCCCTTGAACCTTGACCAAGTGAGTATCTAAAACTTCTAAAAACATTAAATGCACGTTACCTAGCAGGCAAAAAGCACAACAAACAAGCACAAAGACATCGCAATACACAGCTGAGCCCCAAATGAGCCCCAACTTCACATTTCCACTTAGCCACCAGTGAGCCGCAGGTATTCCCTAGGCCGGTGTGCCCGGGCCTTGGAAACTGCTGTCTCCCCGCAAGCCCTTGAGGACGCACGTCCACCGCCTTGGCCGGACTCTCCGTCCCCCCGGGCCTCGGAGACTGCTACCTCCCCGCAGGCCCTTCAGAATGCGCCGACCACCGCCTTGGCAGGACTCCCCGCCCCACCAGGCTCGTGTGCCGGGGCCTTGGAAATTGCTGCCTCCCCGCGGGTCCTTCAGGACGCACCGACCACCCCATTGGCAGGACTCCCCGCCCCCCAAGGCTCGTGTGCCCGGACCACCGCACTGGCAGGACTCCCCGCCCCGCCGGGATGGTGTGCCCGGGCCTTAGAGACTGTTGCCTCCCCGCAGGCCCTTCAGGAGGCAATGACCACCGCCTGGGCAGGACTCCCCGTCCCCCCGGGCCGGTGTGCCCGGGCCTTGAAAACCGCCGCCTCCCCGTAGGCCCTTTAGGACGGCCAACCACCGCTTGGGCAGGACTCCCGGCCCCCCCGGGCCGGTGTGCCCGGGCCTTGGAGATTGTTGCCTCCATGCAGGCCCTTTAGGACGCGCCGATCACCGCCTAGGTAGGACTCCCCGCCCCCCCAAGCTAGTGTGCTTGGGCCTTGGAGACTGTTGCCTCCCTGCAGGCCCTTCAGGACGCGCCGACCACCGCGTGGGCAGGACTCCCCGCCCCCGCAGGCTAGTGTGCCCGGGCCTTGGAGACTGCTGCCTCCCCGCAGGCCCTTCAGGACGCGCCGACCGCCGCCTGGGCAGGTCCCCCCGCCCCCCCAGGCTTGTGTGCCCGGGCCTTGGAGACTGCAGCCTCTCCGCAGGCCCTTCACGACGCACCGACCACCGCCTGGGCAAGACTCCCCGCCCCCCCAGGGTAGTGTGCCCGGGCTTTGGAGACTCCTGCCTCCCCGCAGGCCCTTCTGCACGCACCGACCACTGCGTGGGCAAGACTCCCCGCCCCTCCAAGCTGGTGTGCCGGGGACCTTGGAAATTGCTGCCTCCCCGCAGGCCCTTCAAGACGCACCGACCACCGCCTGGGCAGGACTCTCCGCCCCCCAAGCCCGGTGTGCCCGGGCCTTGGAGACCCCGGCAGGCCCTTCAAGATGCGCGGACCACCGCATTGGCAGGACTCCCCGTTTCCCCTGGCTGGTGTGCCCGGGCCTTGGAGATTGCTCCCCCCCGCAGGCCCTTCAAGACGCGCCGACCACCACCTGGGCAGGGCTCCCCGTCCCCCCGCGCTGGTGTGCCCGGGCCTTGGAAACTGCTGCCTCCCCGTAGGCCCTTCAGGACGGCCAACCACCGCTTGGGGAGGACTCCCGGCCCCCCTGGGCCGGTGTGCCCGGGCCTTGGAAAGTGTTGCCTCCGTGCAGGCCCTTCAGGATGCACCGACCACCGCCTTGGCAAGACTCCCCGCCCCCCCAGGCTGGTGTGCCTGGGCCTCGGAGACCGCTGCCTCCCCGCAGGCACTTTAGGACGCGCCGACCACCGCGTGGGCAGGAGTCTCCGCCCCCCGGGCTGGTGTGCCCGGGCCGTGGAGACTGCTGCCTCCCAGCAGGCCCTTCAGGACAGACCAACCACTGCCTGGGCAGGAGTTCCAGTGCCCACTTCCCCAGGCAGTGAGGCAGTAAATTGCAGGACTAGCACAGCCCACTGCCCCCAGGTAGTGAGGCAGTGCATTGCAGGAGTCCCACTGCTCGCTGCCCCTAGGCAGTGCGGTAGTGCGATGCAACAATAGCCCTGCCCAATGCCCCCGGGTAGCGAGGCAGCGTATTGCAGGAGTTGCACTGCCCATTACCCCCAGGCAGAGAAGCACTGCGTTATAAAAGGAGCAAGAGCTCCACTGCCCACTGCCCCCAGGCAGTGAGGCAGTGTTTAACAAGAGTTCCACTGCCTACGGCCCCTGGGCGGTGAGGCAGTGTGTTGCAGGAATTGCACTGCGCACTGCCCCCATGAAGTGAGGCAGTGCATTGCAAGAGTCCCGCTGTCCACTGCCCCCAGGTAGTGAGGCAGTCTATTGCGGCAGTCCCACTGCCCACTGCCCCCGGGCGGTGAGGCGATGTATTGCAGGAGTTCCCCTGCCCACTGCCCCCAATCAGTGAGGCAGTGCATTGCAGGAGTCCCAATCCCCACTACCCCTAGGCAGTGGGGCAGTGCATTGCAGGAGTTGCACTGCCCACTGCCCCCAGGCAGTGAGGCAATGTATCGTAGAAGTTGTGCTGCCCAGTGCCTCCGGGCAGAGTGGCGGTGCATTGCAGGAGTCCCACTGCCCACTGCCCCCAAGCAGTGAGGCAATGTATTGCAGGAGTTCCCCTGCCCACTGCCCCCAATCAGTGAGGCAGTGCATTGCAGGAGTCCCACTGCCCACTACCCCTAGGCAGTGGGGCAGTGCATTGCAGGAGTTGCACTGCCCACTGCCCCCAGGCAGTGAGGCAATGTATCGTAGAAGTTGTGCTGCCCAGTGCCTCCGGGCAGACTGGCGGTGCATTTCAGGAGTCCCACTGCCCACTGCCCCGGGGCAGTGAGGCAATGTATTGCAGGAGTTCCACTGCCCACTGCCCCCAGGTAGTGAGGCAGTGCATTGCACGGGTTGCACTGCCCACTGTCCCCAGGTAGTGCCAGTGCATTGCAGGGGTTGCACTGCCCACTGCCCCTAGGCAGAGAAGCAGTGCGTTGCAAAAGAAGCGGGAGCCCCACTGCCCACTGCCCCGGGGCAGTGAGGCAATGCGTTGCAGGAGTTCCACTGCCCACAGCCTCCAGGTGGTGTGGCAGTGCGTTGCAGGATATCCACTTCCCACAGCCCTCTGCCCCCAATTGCAGTGTAGCGGGGCACACACAGTGCAGTGAAGTGTAGTGCATAGCAGCAAGCAATGCGGCACCACACAGCAGGCACTAATGGTGCAGCGCCGCATGCACGGTGCAGTGGGCCTACGAGAACCTGTGTGACTGGGCACAGGCGTCGGCAGAGCACTGCCGGCCAAGTGCGAGTGTGCACTGGTCCGGCTATGCAACAACACACAAGCACACAACGCGCACACAACACACATAGCCCTCCCATTTACCTGTGCCCGTGGGTAGACATCCCGGCCATTGCCTTCTGGTAACAGCGCCTTCAGCACATGACACCACTTCACACCTTTCGAGACCACAACACACCACAACATTGCATAGCATAGCATGGAACACCTGCAACTTGGAATCATTTTTTTTTGTATTTTCATCATATCCTTCATTGCATTTGGGCTGACATGTGAAACAAAGAAAGGAAACCCCCCCGGGCAGTTCTCAAGCCCCCCCCCCGCGGGTGAAAAACACGCGACAAAAGGAATGAACCCCCCCCCCCAACCAAGGCTTGAAGTGGAGGTGCCTGTGCCTATGTCAAAGTGTGTGTGTGTGCGCGCGCGCCTCTGTGTGTAGGAGAGCACATGAGTAGACATGAGCCCCTCCCTAAGCTTGGGAGCCAACCCCCACCCCCCAACGGCTGACCCCCCCTCCCCACACCCTCCGCCCCCCCCCCAACCCCCCAGCCCCCCCCCCAAGCCTCTAGCCAACCCCCCCCCCCCAACTGCCTACCAGCCCCCCCCAAATTTTCGCAGATAGCGGGGGGGGGGGAGGGGGGCGGTTGCATCGGGACCGGTTGTACTCCCCCCGTCCCCCGTGCCAATGTGGTTCCCACTACTAGTGCAATTGTTCCTATGTATCCCGTGAGGTCAAGGACAATATACCCCTTGATAGGTGGCGTGCACTCAATCTTAGAACTGTGCACACCCTCTTCGAAGTGGGCCCCCCATCAAATGAATTATTGGAAAAGGTTGGGGAATTTTGGCACCATGTTGTGCCCCGGCTATTGGCCAGCATCAGGCGGACGTTGCTTGGTTTAAACCTTGGTTTAAATGTACCCACCGTGTCCCACAATGTTGCCCACCGAAGCGTAAGGCACGTGCTGCCCCTCCAACTGGTGGTGGTGGTGCTGCGCTAGTGGTAGGTATGCCTAGGCGCCTACCTACGCGCTTGATGATGATGATAATAATGATGATCAACGTGATGAAGCCCCCCCCCCCCCCATTGAGTACTAAGGCGATGATTGTGGCTCTGGCATAATCCTTGTGTCTTCCAGAGACATAGATGGACCGCCCCTAGTCCTTTTGCAGGAGGATGAGTTTGAGGTGCACAATGAGGGTGGTGGTTTTGAATAATTTTTCCGGGAGCGTTCTGTAGGTCGTTCTTTCGCAAGACATGCACTACGCCTTTAAAGCAAGGCATCATGCATACATCGGCATACATCGGCCTGCAGGTCAATGTCTTTGCCATTTCTATCATCTGTGCTGTACATATGTGGTACTGTGTGTGCCCCGCAGTTTGAAATACCTGCTTGTGAGATGTTGTAGCTGTTTATCAATTTTACCAAGTGTACCGCTCAACCGTTTCCATCTTGAGAGTAAAATTCTATTGCCTTCGGCAAGTCCACCTCGCAGAGAATCTACTCCAAGCAACGCACGCACAAAATAGGGAAAAAACGACATAAATACAGCATAAAACATGCTTTGCATACCTTGGATGGTCATTTTCAATGATCACGGTATCAGAAAAATAAGTTTCGAAAACTTCGATTTTTGAGCTGCCCAAGGTGAAAAACTACATAAGCCCGTACCAATCCCTTGGGGGACACCCCCCCCCCTGCGCCTAAATAGGGTGAAAAACACGTAAACATGCTTTACATAGCTTGGATGGTCATTTTAGGTGATCACGGTATCAAAAAAACAAGTTGCGAAAACTTCGATTTTTGAGCTACCCAAGGTGAAAAACCGCATAAGCAGGTTGTGTACCAACCCCTTGGGAGGACCCCCCCCCCCCCCGGGACCTATTACCCAAACAGGGTGAAAAACACGTAAATACGGCCTAAAACATGCTTTACATATCTTGGATGGTCATTTTAGGTGGTCACCGCATCAAAAAAACAAGTTTCAAAAACTTCGATTTTTGAGCTGCCCAAGGTGAAAAACTACATAAGCAGGTTGTGTACCAACCCCTTGGGAGGACCCCCCCCCCCCGGACCTATTACCCAAACAGTGTGAAAAACACGTAAATACGGCCTAAAACATGCTTTACATACCTTGGATGGTCATTTTAGGTGGTCACAATATCAAAAAAAAACAAGTTTCGGAAATTCTATTGCCTTCGGCAAGTCCACCTCGCAGAGAATCTACCGCGAGCAACACACACCCAAAATAGGGTGGAAACTACATAAATACCGGCTAAAACATGCTTTACATACCTTGGTTGATCATCTTAGGTGATCACGGTATCAAAAAAACAATTCGATTTTTGAGCTGCCCAGGGTGACAAACTGCATAAGCAGGTTGTGTACCAATCCCTTGGGAGACCCCCCCCCCCCCTTGGACCTGATACCCAAATGGGGTGAAAAACACGTAAATACGGCCTAAAACATGCTTTGCATAGCTTGGATGGTCAATTTGGGTGGTCACAATATCAAAAAAACAAGTTTCAAAAACTTCCATTTTTGAGCTGTCTGGGTTGAAAAACTGCATAAGCAGGTTGTGCACCCGTCCCTTGGGAGACCCCCCCCCCCCCGGACCTGATACCCAAATAGGGTGAAAAACACGCAAATACGGCCTAAAACATGCTTTGCATAGCTTGGATGGTCATTTTAAGTGGTCACAACATCAAAACAACAAGTTTCGAAAACTTCGATTTTTGAGCTGCCCATAGTGAAAAAGTGCATAAGCAGGTTGTGTACCACCAATCCCTTGGAAGCCCCCCCCCCCCCCGGACCTAACACCCAAATAGGTGAAAAACACGCAAATACGGCCTAAAACATGGTTTGCATAGCTTGGATGGTCATTTTAAGTGGTCACAACATCAAAAAAAACAAGTTTCGAAAACTTCGATTTTTGAGCTGCCCATAGTGAAAAAGTGCATAAGCAGGTTGTGTACCAATCCCTTGGAAGCCCCCCCCCCC